>CM053417.1:58561150-58633471 GCA_028644305.1 Xerus rutilus
TCCTCCAAAGCTTCTGAGCATGAGGGATGTGGCTGGGCCAACCAATTGTTCCCTGTGGGCATCAAACTTTTCACCAGACCCAGCTGCCTCTCTCCTTTAGTCAATACATTTCCACATCCACAACTAGCCTGTTTCACACCTTTTCATAAATCTTAGATTGGTGATTTCAAATGGAAATGTGCTCTGCTTTCTTCCTCTCTCATTTTCCAAGAAGTCTGTGTCACAATTTGACACTCAGGACAGAAGGAATGAGAAGAAAAAGTAGGTGGCCATTGGGTTTGGCTAAATCAGTTTACAAAAGAAAAAAATGTGCAGAAGGTTTTGATCTCCCACACAGAACATCTGGAGAGTGAAGTTCATTTTAAAAGTGCTTCTCTTTTCAATTCTAACTGAAACTGCTAGTACATGAAGATAATCTCTTCACCTTCATCAGGTGGCTAGGCAGGATCCAAATCTCCTTTCTACTCAGACTATGTGCCTGCCTCAAAGTATAGGCTGCATTTTATGAAATCACTGGGGTTGTCTATTTTAGCACACAGGAATGGAGCAGCCAGCATATACTAGGTGCCTTTAGTTTGCATTTTTCTACTTTACTTCAGTTTTTATTTAATTATTGACTTAGCAGTTGCTTTAGATGGGCACGTATTATTTCCCTTCAGCCACCAAGCTATCATGTGTCCAAAATTGTTGCAGACTACTTCTGTCAGTTCTCTTATTATTCTAAGAACTGATATTAAAATTTTCTATGTTTTGGAAATCAAGGATTCAAATATTCTTTCAATTTGAAAGAAATCACTATTATATAAACCTTGGTAGTATGTAGGCCCTACTTTTCAAGACAGAATCTAACTGGGTCATCTGTTTATTTTTAGTAAAGACATTGGCACTTTTTCTAGGCTGTTAACTGGATATTCCCACGAAAGCTTAATGGTCTCCAAGGAATAATGAAAAGGCAGGGTCAATTGAGAACTGTCTATAATGGCACAAATTACATTGAGTTCAGTTGCAATTAGGTTGAGTATTTAGCAGCAGCAATGTCTTACAATGGTAGTACTACCCTAATAAGACATTGAGGCCTTTCTTGAATTTTGTCTACTTTGTTTGCTCATGTTCCAAACCTAGTTCTCAAGTATCCCTCAAACTATGTGAGTTCTAAAATATCCTTCTATTAAATCAATTTTATGTTCAAGTTAGTTAGATTTATTTTTGTGATCTAAACAGAAATACATGACTAAAACCTGAGTAGGTGCCACAGTTGGGTTGCAGGCCACAGACACTCAGGGAGAAAATAAGTTAACCAAAACTGCCAATTGACAATGTAAAAATAGAACCAGTGAAAATATCATTTGTATTAACATATAAAACATCACACACCAATAACATGGAGATGATATAGTTAATTTATCATACATATTCAGGTGGAAGAAAGTGTCCGTCCAGTGCAAGCCTTTTCCTGTACTGTAGAATACTATACAGGACGTGGAAATTCAGGTAATGCAGGTTAGAGTGACTGTTTTGACAGTACTGGATACCTTAAAGGAAAATAAATGATAAACTAAAACTGTTAAATTTTCAGTTAAAGGCGGGAACTGAAACCTTGAGACATCTTTTGACTAAACTAAAATAATTCTGTCTCTTTAAGTAGCTAAAATCTAAATGTAACATTTCCTTTCATAGTTTTATACATTAAAACATTTGCTGAATCCATAGCCTTTGAAGTATCTAAGATGAAAGGTTAATGAATATTATTGTGTATTTTACAATAAGGCCATATTGAGGCCATATTGTAGGTGGTGACCTACCTCACCAATCTTTCTTTCCAGGAAAGCAACCACATTTCCCTTGTATGATGATTTTGTTCTCTTGTTTGAAGTTCCTAACTTTCTCACTTTACAAGAGCATTTACATTTCTTTTGAGCACCATTTTATTTATACAAGTACATGGCTCAATGTCATATTCATAAAATATAATTTGAGAATAGAATATTCATAAGAAGAATTTCAAGATTTTCTTAATTTAAATGTCAAAATATGGAGAATGCTAAAAAAATTAGAACACTCTACAAAAACAAAAGTAATTTTATATAAGGATAAATTTAATTGCATCAGTCCTCTTAACAAAGATTCTCAAACAAAAAACAAATGAAAAACAGCTACCTCAAAATGTAAAAGTAGAAAGTGATCTAAAAAAGTACTTTTGGTAATTTTCTGTGCTGTTTGAGGCTTGGATCCAATAATGTCTCACACTCAACAATATTCAGTATCAAAATCCCTTTGTATTTTGTGAATGTGTGAAATATTTTCAAAAACTTAGAAAGGTGACATGGTAGAATATTTTTACCTAGTATGATCTGGCCTCCTACCTATAGTGTAAATATCTGAAGTCATGCTTTCAACAAAGCCTTAAAAAAATATATTAGTGGAAACATAAATATCTTTGAAAATTGTGTTGCTGGATTGTGGAACATAGTATAATTGAAATAAGATCCTTAGGTCATTCAACATTAGAAAATCAGAGTAACACAAGCTAACTAGTATTTTCTATAATCAAAATTTGGCATGAATACACAAGCAAGCAGTAGTTTGCTAGATATTTAGAATGATTTTACACAAAGGGATGCTTTGTGGTGGTAAATTATCTATGGTATCCCTCGAATCTGAGTAGATGGGCAGTGCACAAAAGCTTTCTTTTATTTACACCAATAGGAAATCCTCCATGTCTGGTGAATAAAAACTAGTTAACTAAATGAAATCTTAACCTCCCATTTGTATTCAATAGTTAAGTCACTTCATGGACACATAGCTACTTGAATGAAAAGGTCAGAAACTTAGAATAACATCACTAATACCTACAAATTCCTAGGCTCAAGTAGGAAGTTGAAGACATTTACATGAGTTAATCTGAAAGAAGTACAAAAAATTATGCTGGAATTCGGGGGGATTATTTGATACAAAATCTCAGCTAATACTATAATACTTAGGATACAAACATCTATTGATGGATATCAGGTGAGATATAGATCTGAATAAATATTATGTATTCTTAATGGAAACTTAAATTTATCCATGGTACCAGGCACAGTGGAACATGCTTGCAATCCCAGAAGCTTGGGAGGCTGGAATAGGGGGATCTTGAGTTCAAAGCCAGCCTCAGCAACTAAGTGATACCCTAAGCAACTCAGCAAGATCCTGTCTCTAAATTATAAAAAAAGGCTAGGAGCGTGGCTCAGTGGTTACGTGCTCCTGGGTTCAATCCCAGGACCAAAAACAAAACAAAACAAAACAAAAAAACAAAATTATCCCATAATTATCCCATGGTAATTTCTTCAGAGTTTGGAGATTAACACAGAATATATATACACACACACATATAGTTAAGACTCACATTCAGATAGTGAGTTGCTGCACTCTGAACAATTTTGCTATACCACTGTTTTAATCAGTTTTTTGTTGTTGTTGCTGTAACTAAAAGTCCTGATAAGAAAAAATTTTAAGGAGGAAAAGTTTATTTTGGAGCACACAGTTTCAAGAGGTCTCAGTCAATAGACAGCTGGCTCCATTTGGCACAGTTCCAGGTGAGACAGAACAATGATATGGAGGAAAGCAGCTCAAGACATCACTCTAGAGAACAGAGATTAAGCTAAACTCACCAAATATATCCCCCAAAGGCATGCCCCAATGATCTACCTCCTCCAGCTACACCTTACCAGCCTACAGTTCCCACTCAGTTAATCCCTGTCAGGGAATTGAGTTAAAGCTCTCATAACCCAATCATTTCACCTCTAAACCTTCTTGCATTATCTCACACATGAGATTTTGGGGAAAACCTAACATCTAAGCCATAACAGTCCTCTTGGCCCCCTAAACCTCATGTTCATCTCACAATGCAAAATATATTAAGTCCATTTATAAGAGTCCCCATAGTCTCAACAGTTCCAATATTGGCCAGAAGTTTAAGTCCAAAGTGTAAGGTAAAGAACAGCCCTTTTTTACTCAGTTTTAGCATCCCTTCCCTAAAAGCTTAAAGCAGCCCCTGCCCCAGGTGATTCCTCTCCAGAATCTTCCACCCGGGAGAACAAAGCCTGGCCACTCAGGTTACCTTTTCATCCACATCAAAGATCACCACCGCTTATCTATCGTGCCAGTTTTGAAGTGACCAATCCATAGTTTGCCACACGTTTGTAGTGGGGCCCTATAAAAGCCATGCCTCGCGTCCCTTTCCTCCCTTTTCTCCTCCTTCCTCCTCCTGGGTGCCCACCCCATGAATAAAGATCTCCTGGATGCATGAGGTGTGTCTTTATGGCTGGCCGGTACCCTAACATTGGTGCCTGACTCGGATGAGGGCTGCTGTCTATTGAGACCCCTCATCCTGAACCGCCAACCGCACTCTCACCAGACTTAGTCCATTTTTTGATCACCACCTCTCCGCGCCCACCACGAACTTCATTCGGTGAGTTTCCCTTTCAAGGACATTGCAACTTTGCAGGCAGAGTCTCGGAGGTAACCAGCCATGGCCATCTGGTGGCCCTCTGACTGTCTCAAAGGGAAGACCACACCCCACCACAACCTTCATGGTTGTGGTGGACTTCCAAAATCTCTACCCCGCTTTCTTAGATTCTCCATCCCTCAGGCCCTTTTACCCTCTTCCCCTTCCCTCCATTCTTTTTAGTTCAAATTCTGCTGGCCGGGAGTAATCTGATCCCTCCCTGTTCACCTCCATCCACCAGGATCAAATTTTCCAACTCCTCTGGGAGGGGTTTCTGAAAATCCTGGAGCTACGTTGATCTGGGCCTAATAGCCTCTCCGGGTGAGGTTAGACCCAGGGGACTCAGGTGACGATCTGACTCGCCTGTTTTAGGTCTTTATCCTTGTCTGCTCCTGCCTTCCTAGGGATGCCTAGAGGGCATGCAGTAGACTTTCTTAGGTAACAGGATGGGATCAAACTCTTCCTTCCTGGCAGACTCCCCATTACATTGCCTTCTTAAAAATCTTTCCACTCTTGCTCTTCTTCCTGATATTAAACCAAAAAAACTTATAAAACTTTGTACCCAAGATTGGCCTACCTACCAATTGGATAATTCTCATTCTTGGCCACCTACGGGCTCCTTAGATCCCGATCTCCTTAGAGATCTACATAACTATTGTGAGCAATGGAAAAAAAGGGCGGAGATCCCTTCAGGCCTTCTCCCTTCTCTGGGCCAACCCCTCTCTTTGCACTCTTTCTAATCCCCACCAGGTCCTCCTAGCTTGCAAACCAGATTCATCCAAGTTTCTGTCTACTCCAGAATTTGACCCAGCAGATGGATCTCCCCCATATCATCACGGCCACCCATCCCCTCAATCTCCTGACACTCCACCTCGCACCCCACAGCCTACCCTTCCCACACCCACATCGCAGCCACCCACCTCCACTTTTAGCCCCCCCCCCCATTGCTTTCTTCCCTAGATGTAACAGACTCCAATCACAAGTTTCTGGCATCTGCCCTCTTCCCAGCCTATTTACACCTCCCCTCCACCTCCAGCTTCCCCTTCCCCTTGCAAGCTGTCTTCTAAAACATCTTGACAAACTTTATCCCCTTTTCTTTAAGTAAAACACACAATACAATGCCCCAGCCCACAGCAATTAAGCCCAACAGAGCCCACTACTTGCCCTGTAATGTCCCTTCCCCGCCAACTCTCAGGCAGCTCCAAAGCCACAAAGCTGCAACTCTAATACTAGTCTGCAACCCGAGAAAAAAGGCAAAACTGTCTTTTATCTGGCTAGCCTCATTCCTCAAAAGTCATGGGAGATAATATTTTATAAACTTTTATACCCAAACCTGGCCTAAACACAAACTGGGGACAAAAGGGTTAAAAGCCCTGGGCAGCAATTCCCCAGGGGAGACTGAATTGGAGTTTACATTCCAATGCAAAGGAAAAGCCCTATAGGGGGCTGGAAACCAAAAAAAAAAAAAACAAAAAACAAAAACAAGAAAAGAGATCTTTAAATCAACTTAAGGCTTCTCCCCCTTCACTCCCTGCCAATTTTTTTTCTCATGTTGCTTTACTGAAATAGTTCACGGCAGTCATTTTTTTCTTTCTAGGACTCTTCACTCTTACATTTTAAAACTTGTAACTTTAATTCTGTGCACTAAAAATTAAAACTTCTGATCAGATGTATCTTATCCAACTACCAATTTACAAGGTATACCTACCTTTAATTCAAGAGGCCTTCTGCATGTTCTCTGTTTTTATGTATTGCCTGTCTTTGTGTACTTGTGTTTATGTAAATCCAATATATAGAGCACTCATAAACTAAAATTAAAAATGGATCCAAATACCTTTAATTCATGTGATTTAAAAGGCTTAATTTAAATTGGGTAAACAGATAAGATAAAGACATCTTTAAAATTACTCAACTCACAAGTCTTTCTAGGTTGTCAAAGGACTAATAAACTGTTAATGTCTATAAAATGTCTAATATATCTTATTGTCAGAAATTTCTTCAAGGGAAAAATGTTACTATTAGATATACTTGTCTAATGTCTTGGGTTTTATAATAAAAATAAGCAAATCAGACCTGATAGTGAGTACTCAAATGTGTTTATTAGATAAAATGTTAACTGTTAAATCCAATACCAAATACTTTTAATTGCTTTAAATTTCATAGGGTAACATTTTTGATGTTTTCATAAATGGTAAATTTTAAGAAGGGGATATAAAATTGCTTTGTTGTCATTTAAAACAAAATTACTTAATTTAAAGTCCAACAAGTATAATTCTATATACTTAAACACTGTGTTTTTATAAATGGTAAACAAATGTAATTCTCTAACCCAGCCTAATTCTATCTTAAGATTGAAAGCCAATTCGACAAGAGGTCATAAAGGTTTATTTTTGTTTTAGTTGCTTGGACTATGTTTGGCTTTGATTAGGTAATTATGCTTCTTGAAATCTAAGCAACTTCCTAGAATGCCCTGTGTAAGCAGGGTGCCCCACAATTCTCTTCTCATAGGAATTTTGATTTCCTTGAGCCTGAGATGGGTGTTGTCATGCAAATCCCTGAGACATCCTCAAGCCCTCTTTCCTATTGTCTCTGGGCAAAGTCTTTAGCTTTTTATAATGTCCAGTAATGTGTTTAACAACTGCAACATCCTTAGTTCCAGTTTTACTCCCATCTTTCAAGTTCAAGGTTTTCAAATCTTTCTTCTCTGCTTTTTGCTCCTGAATATCTCTATAAACTTGGCTAAAAGCCATTAGCAGTATCTATGCCATTAACTGAAGTAATACGCTGCCTAGAAATTTCTTCTTCCAGATTAAGAAGTACAACGCTTTTAAGTTAGCTCATAGAAATTCTCAGTACACAGGCAAAATGCAGGCAGCTTCTTAGCCAGAATGTAACATGAATGCCCTCTAGTCCAATTTCCAACTTAGTCTTCATCTGAAACCTATTGAGCCCTGTCTTTACAGTGCACAGTCCTGTCATTGGCATTCTGTTCTTTTAAGCTCCCACCAGAATTGCCCATTAAGGTCCACTTACAACCATCTAAAGCTTTCTAGCTTTCATCACTGAACTTTCCAAAATTCCTCACACAAATTCCAAAAAGCTACAAAAATTTCTGAACCACATGGTCAGATTAGGGACATCATCAACCTCACTTATTGGTACCAATTTATATTTTATACAGCTTTTTTTGCTTCTTTGAGCAAAAGACCTGACAAGAACAATTTAACATTGATATTTATTTTGTGGCACACAGTTTCAGAGGTCTCCATCCACAGATGGCAGACTCCACTCATCAGAACTTGAAGTGAGGCAGAACATCATTGTGGAAATGTATGGAGGAATAAAGCAGCTGAGAAAATGGCACCCAGGAAGCAGAAAGAGAACTCTGCTCAACAAATAAAAAACATACACCCCAAAGGCACACCCTCAGAAACCCACCTCTTCCAGCTACACCCTACTTCCCTTCAGTTACCACTCAGTTAATCCCTGTCAAGGGATTAATTCATTTATTGCCTTAAGGTTCTCATAACCCGATCATTCCACCTTTAAATTTCCTTGCATTTTTATACATAAGATTTTGGTGAACACATATCTAAACCATAGTGACCACATTAAAACAACCACCTTGGGTGGAGAGAAAGATAAGAGAAAGTTTTCCAGTCAGTCCAGGTTATAGCGAATGTAACAAGCTCTGCACCCAATCCTTATGACACAACAGATGATAAGATGATCAGTGAGTATGTAGCAGATCAGAATGCTGTATGACACATGTGACATACCTAAATAGAAAAATGATAAATCAAGTCCCCAGAGTTTTTTGGGGAAATATACATCCTATTTGACACAATTAGTTAACTTGGGGAATTATTCTCTTGATATAAGACCCTGGTAGAGGGCTGGAGGTGTGGCTCAGTGGCAGAGTGCTTGCCTCGCACGTGTGAGTCACTGGGTTTGATCTTCAGCACCACATAAAAAAATAAACAAAATAGATATTTTTTTAAAAAAGACCCTTGTAGACACTGAATGCCTAGACATAGACTATCATGTGTGTTGGGTCGAGAGATGGCAGCCAGACAAAGTGGGGCTGGGCATCTGAAGTTACCCACGCGCACCAAACGGTGGACTGCTCACCATTGTGAAGTCAACCAATCATCAATGAGCACTCTGACCTCTGAAGTCAGCCCATACCTATCACTGAGCCTCAGCCAAACAAAAAGAGATGCCTCTTCATGAGAATCCCCCTACCCTCAACCTAGCCATAAAAATGGCCTCTCCCAAGCCTGGGCGCAACTTTTCTGGCCCACACTGGTGGATCGGTGAACCTTGCCCAAAAGCGGACCCCAATAAAGCCATGCTTTTACCTTTCTGGCTAGTGGTCATGGTCTTTACTGCTGATCTGACCTTACAGTGTGACTATTATAATTAATACTGTACATACACACACACACACACATATATTATATATTTATATTTGTTTCATATATCTGTATATATGACAGTCACATATCTATATTTATCCATCCATTTATCTATTTATCTGTCTATATGAATAGATCGATGTTGGCTCTGAAATTATTAGTATATGGTGGGTATTTTTATACTCACAGTGTGTCTATTCCTTCTTTAGTACTGCCATATATTTCACCCACTTGTATGGCCTCATTGAGAGTTTCCATTGATTAATTGAATACAGAAATAAACATGTAAACCTGGTTTATAAATGGAAATGCACAATAAGCTTCAAACAGGTTAGAGTACATTTCTATACAATTATAGTCCTAATCTGGAGTGGCCCTGAAAGACTAGGGAGAGGAAATTATCCCAGTTGTCAAAAAACTAAATGGTACATCTCATTGTCTGTTTTGCTTCTAAGGAGAGTTGGGCTACATCTAATATTGGAGCAGAATGTTTAGGGACTTGAATGTCAATAAGGAAATTAATGGAAGACATTTGTGGTTAGATCTCTTAGAATTTGCTTGTGTGAGAAATTCTATGACAGAAGAAAATATTTAAATTTAAAGTTGATTTTGTTTACTATATTAACATTCTCCCAATTTCCTTCAGACACTTGGCATTAAATAGGAAAATGAACCCACTAAATTTAAATAAGCTAGATATTTTCTGAAAATCAGATTTTATTCTAACTGCATATAAGCATATTGTTTGATAATTAAAGAAGAATATATGCACATAATTTTGAGACAATATCAGCTATGTACATGATTATAATTTCACTTAATTATGAAGAATAGAAAATCAATATGAGGTCTATAAAAATAGCACAAATTCGTTTGAAGATATGATTAAAACCAGATCATTTTCTAGAAAAAGTAAACATTGTATTTGTTTTCATAGAGCTGAGAAAAATTCCAAAGTTTCACTTATGGAAACCTGGATGTCAAATAAATATTCCCTGGTTAACATTTTATCTAAATGTAAATTTTAATGTTTCCAATGAGTTTCAGTAAGAATTAATCTCCTTTATATTACTTTCCATTTAATTTTAAATTTTTCCTTTGCTTTTCTTTTGATCTATGTTTTTTCCTTGCAGTGTGTTTAATTTCCAATAAGAAATCAAAGGTTTTCCTTGATCACTTTCAATTCCTTTCTAGACATATTAACTTATAAAATTAGATAATGTGGCCTGTTAAATCTGTTTTTAGAATATGTTAATATTTTCTTTGTTGCCTTTGCTATGCTATAGACATGTGAAACAATATTTCTATTAAAGAGATATAAGGGTCCATCTACACATGCATATGTGTATAGCTTGTGTATTTATTATTCACTTCCTTCCCTGTCCTTACTTGTCATCTCTAGATCTATTAAATTTTGCAAGATTTATATTGAAGTCAAATAATCCTTGTCATATCAAATCAGACAGCTGTGGTGTAGGTATGAGTGTACAAGACAAGGAAGGCAGGTAAGAGTATTATCAGGGACATGCAAGGTTGCCAGGCAACTACTCTACATACATAGTGGAGTATGTATGTAGAGTAGAGACTAGTCAATTTACTCAGACCATCTAGATCTCTTAGGGTGTTTGGCAAGTTCTAAATCATAGGAATGCCTGCTACTCTACTTTGAGTCCTGAAGAAAACATCTATGGAGGTTAAAGGAGGAGAAGTCATTCTAAGGCAGATAATATATAGATATTTAATCTCAGTTTCAAAAACAATTATTTTTCTAATTTCTGAAAATAAGGATCCAAAAAAGAAATGGATAAAATTTCGTTCATATGATCAATAAACACAGCCATAAAATATTTGGAAATAAATAAAACAATGAAGACACAGGGTTTCTATAAAGAAAAATATAGGGGCTGGGGCTGTAGCTCAGGGGAAGAGCACTTACAAGTGTGAGGCACTGGGTTTGATCTTCAGCACCACATAAAATTAAATAAAGCTATTGTATCCATCTACAACTAAAAAAAAATTAAAAAGAAAACTATAAAATCACACTAAAATATAGAAGATAAGAAATAAGCTAATGGATAAATCCATTTTGGCTTTATATGAGAATCTTAAATATCATTAAAAAGCCAGGAGAAATTACAAAATTCTGTAAATGGAATTTGTGGGTCAAACTGTAGGTGTATTTTTCACTTTTATAGCCCAAATCACAATGCTTTCAAAGTAGGTTATACAAAGCATGCTTCCACCCAAGATGTTTAAATTTTTTCCTCCCACAACTTGGTCAACAGTGTACCATTAAACGTTTTATTTCATTTTATATCCAGCAACCAAATAAGGAAACGCTGATTTATCCATTTGGTTTTATAATGAGTAGAGTTTGTTGAAAGAGAATATATTCCTCAAGACACTAGGAATGACAGAGCTATCTGTCTCCATGGTATTTATTCAAAAGAACTAAAATCAGCATACTATAGTGATATCTGCATAACAATGTTTATAATATATATTAATGTATGATATATATTGTATGTTATACAAAATGCAATATAAATTTTAATTATAATACACCCTTGAGCCAGAATCTAAATAATTTTCTGACTCTAAAATTTATCAGCTATCTGATATTGAGTATATCACTTAACTTACCCATGTCTCAGTTTTCTTAGCATATGGATACCCTTATAATATCTACTTCATAGAATTATCTGGCCATAGAAGTATGATTGCCATAGGAATAGGGAAAGCTAGAAGTGCTTAGGGGTTAAAATCTCAAGTAACTTGACCAATCATATACAAAAATAAACAGATCCATATCCCAGATTTGTCACTGCTCAGTGTGATAACTTTTCAGGCTTCTTTTAAGCAGTTTCCCTGGGAACCTCCAGTGAGAGTGAAATTCAGTTGTTCCCAGTGGTAATTTGCTTATTATCACAATTATTGTCCTTCCTTTCCTGTCTCATTTCCCTTCCTCAGAGTACTTTATGTGATTGCATAACAAATAAACTACTTGCCACAAAATGTTTGTTTTCTGGACTTCTTTTAGAACAATTTAACTTAAAACAATGTGCATCTAAAAATTATCATTTCTCCATCCATGTCAAGGATATTTATAGATAATGTACAACTCAGTAATTTTTTTCATGGATTTAATAACATACAATTTTTGAAGCAGATAAAGCAAAAATAAATAAATGAACAGTCATGTCATTTAATGATGAGAATACTTTCTGGGAA
Source organism: Xerus rutilus (assembly GCA_028644305.1). NCBI lineage: Eukaryota > Metazoa > Chordata > Mammalia > Rodentia > Sciuridae > Xerus > Xerus rutilus. The sequence continues at coordinate 58,573,286 of CM053417.1, forward strand.
ATACATTCTTACGTGATTCCATCATCATGCAAACATCATAGGTTGTACTTGCCTAAAGAAAAACTGGAAACAGAATCACTAGGAGATATAATTTTATGTAACTACCATCATATATGTGGTTCACTATTGACCAAGAATCAATATGAAACATGATTATATAGATACATTACCAAATGAATATTTTTAAAATCTGCTGTAGTTTGAATATGTCCTCCAAAAATCATGTGTTGGAAAGTTAATCATCATTGTAAAAGTACTCTGAAGTTGGACTTTTAAAGGGTGATTAGATCAAGAGGGTTATGCCTTCATGAATGGATTAATATCATATTTGCAGCAGTAATTTCATTATAAAAGGACAAGTTTGGCTCCCTCTTGCTCTCTCTCCCTCTCTTGTCCCTCCCAAAATGGGATGACACAATAAGAAAAATCTCACCTGATGTTTACGCTTCAATCTTGATTTCTAAGCCACCGGAATCATAGTACAATAAATTTCTGATCATCATAAATTACCTGATGCATGGTATTCTGTTATAATAGCACAATAGAGACTATGACACCATCTCACATGAAAAGTAAGCTGAAATTACTTATAGTTAATGTCTTAGTACTTTTTCTTATTTTTTAACTGTGAAGTTGAAGGAAGTTTCTCATTTAAAACCTTTCTTTCTGACTGGAGTGAGATGAAATCTTAGAGTAGTTTTGATTTGCATTTCTTGAATTGCTAGAGATGCTGAACATTTCTTCATATATTTGTTGACTTCTTCTGAGAAGTGTCTGTTCATCTCCTTAGCCCATTTATTGATTGGGTTATTTGTTTGTTGTTTGTTTTTTCCCTGAGAAGAAACTTTTTAGTTTGAATCCATCCCGTTTTTTGATTTTTGATTTTATTTCTTGAGCTTTAGGAGTCTTGTTAAGGAAGTTGGGGCCTAATCTCACTCTAGTCAGAATGGCAGTTATCAATAATACAAGCAACAATAAGTGCTGGCGAGGATGTGGGGAAAAAAACACACTTAAACATTTCTGGTGGGACTGAAAATTAGTGCAACCTATCTGGACAGCAGTATGGAGATTTCTTTAAAAACTTGGAATGGAACCACCATTTGACTCAGCTATCCCACTCCTCAGCCTATACCCTAAAGACTTAAAAACAGCCTAACACACTAACACAGCCACTTCAATGTTATAGCAGTACAATTAACAATTTCTGAATTGTGGAAGCAACCTAAATGCCCTTCAATAGATGAATGGATAAAGAAACCATGCTATATATATATATAATGGAATCCTACTCAGCAATAAAAGAGAGTATAATTATGGCATTTGCAGATAAATGGATGGAATTGGAGAACATCGTGCTAAATGAAGTAAGTCAAGCCCAAAAAAAACAAAGGCCAAACATTTTCTCTGATTAATGAATGCTGATCCATAATGGAGGTGGGGGGTGGGGAGCATGAGAGAAATGGAGGAACTTTGGATGGGGCAGGCAGGAGGTTCAAGAGGCATGGGGGTAGCAAAAATGGTGGGATGAGATGGACATCACTACCCTAGGTACATGTATGAAGACACGAATGTTGTGACTCTATCTTGTTTACAACCAGAGAAATGAAAAATTGTGTTCCATATGTGTACTGTGACTTAAAATGCATTCTTTTGTTTTAAAAAATAAATTAAAAAATAAAATAAAAACCCCCTTCTTTTCACAGTATGTAAAATGACATTCAAAAGAACAGTAATTGGAGAGGGAAGCAGATATGGGGGCAGGAAATATCGTGGAATGATATGGACATCATTGCCCTAGATTTATGTATAACTGCACATGTGGTGTGACTCTACATCATGTACAGCCAGAGAAATGAAAAGTTGTTCTCTATTTGTGTACAATGAATCAAAATGCATTCTGCTGGTATGTATACCTAAATAGAATAAATAAATTAAAAAAGAATAGTGATTGCATGCAAAAGATATTCATAGTTAATGTTCATAGTTTATATTAATAATATGCTATACACAATGCATATCATAAAATAAGTAATAAGGTAATAAATGGGAGAATATTTTTTTTTAAGATGCAGTTGACTTCTTGTTTCTTTAATTTTTTTTTTTTTAGTTGTAGATGGACACAATGTCTTTATTTTATTGCTTTGTATGTGGTGCTGAGGATCGAACCCAGGGCTCCTCGCATGCGAGGCAAGTGCTCTACCGCTGAGCCACAATCCCAGCCCCACAAATGGTAGAATATTTTAATAGAAATGAAAAGAAAAAAATTTTGTTTGATAGGATAATTATGCTCTATTTTAAGACTAACATGCAATAACATTCAAGTTTGAAAGACCAATGGTCAATCATATTTGTTTTCTTCCTTTGTGCAAATAGAATAATACTTTTGCTTAATAAATGGCTGACTTTCATAATAATATAAATAAAATGGAGCTATCCTATTTGGAGACTTAGTTCACACAGCTATTTGTGTAGTCAGTTGGTAAATAATTTGCAGTGATTTATTTTTCTAGTAAAAATGGTCAGGAGGGACTGCATTTTCTTGTCTATAGAAGATAATAAAATTTAAAAGAATCCATACTTCTGCCACTTCTTATCAAGGGTGGTATATGTAGTAGCATCAAAGAAGAACACTAAAATATTTTAAGTGTCTAAGCTAGTTAGTGTAATGCATAGAATATCAAACTAATAAATCAAATAACTGGCAGCCCAATAGAAGACAACCATTTAGTGGAACAGACAAGCAGAATCACCACATAAACAAAAATTTTTTAATTGATTTGAACAAATTTTTTCAAATGTTTCTTCCCATATTGATTCTAATACTTTCTCTACAAAGCTGTTAAATGAATAATTATTCATTTTTGGAGCTTTTACAAATACAGTGAAAGATGCAAATAAGTTAAGGTAACCATTCTGCTATCATTCATTCAGTCATGCATAGATGTATTCACTTAATTGAGCATTTCTCATGCGTAAAGCATACTGCTTTGTCCTGGGTACATGCAGATAAACCATGACAAAGGTCCTGCTTTTGAGGATTTCAATCTGGAAAGAAAACTGACATGAAAATGTGCCCTCATACTTCAATATTTTACTCATATTCTCTTGAGATAGTCCATGGACTCAGTTATCCATATCTTGACCAAAATCCCATAAAAATCATCTAGAATAAATAATTGCTTTAGAAAATTCTTTAGCTCCTACCTGTCCTGTCAATATCTGTACTTTGACACCTTTGATCTAGTCTGCCTTTCCTGCTCCCTATTTATTTTACTTCTGATTACGAACTGTTTATCCATAGCCTTGCTTTCTTCTTACTCTACTGAAATCTGTCTGTCTTGTCATCCTTGTCTTTATGGTTGGCCATGCTCAGGCCAATTCTGTTCCACCTCTTCTATTTTATAAAACAATTTGTCTATAATTTTTCTTATCCCTTCTTCAAATATTTGATAAAATTTACATTAAATCCCTCTGTAGGCTGGAGTTTTCTTTCTGGGAAGGTTTTCAAATGTGTTATATTTAGTTAATTTATATAGCGCTAATTCAGTTTTTCTTTCTAGCAATACTGAATAAAATTTGGTACTTCTATTTTTGAAGGAACATGTCTACTTCATTTAACTACTGAATTTATTTATATAAAACTGATTATAATATTATCTTATTGTGTCCATGTCTATAGTATTTGTAGTAATGTCCTGTTATTTCTTATTCTAGTGGTTTGTGTAATCTCTCTTTATATGTTAATTATGCTTGTTAAAGTTTGAACAATTTTATTTATCTTTACAAAGATCTTGAATTTGACTCAATAGTTTTGAAATAACCAATTTCATTTTTCCTTACACTTATATATATTTAATTCTCTAGGGTCTATTTTGAAAGGATATCAAGAATCTGACAACTCAGTACTTCTATGATATCGCTTGGACCAAGCCATTATGATTGTTAATCAAGATTACCACAGTGGTCACCTAATTAATACCTGCCAAACATCTTAAGTGGATACTATCTTAAGCATGGTATCCACCATCATTCTTTACATTTTTAATTGATAGATAAAACCATATGTATTTACCTTGTATAACATGATGTTTTGAATTACATACACATTGTGGAATGACTAAATACAGCTAATTAAAGTGTGTTAACTCATGTAGTTATCATTTTTGTGGGGATTTGAGGAGTACTGAGGGATATTGCTCAGAATTATTCTTTTTAATCCTATTTCAGTTATCACTTCACTCAAAATAAAAGCCAAAATTTTCACAGTGGTTTATACATTCCTATAAGGTTGTTACTTCTCTGATTCCATGTCCTACTCTGTTACCCCTAGCTTATTGTGTTTTAGCCTCTCCAGAATTATTTGTATTTGTTCAAACAAGCCTCATCTTTCTGCAAAATCTTTTCCTTAGATAGTAACATGACTAACTCCTTTATTTCCTTCAAGTATTTGTTTAAATGTCAGATTTTTTCAATGAGTATATCCTTGACCACCCAATTTAAAATTGTAAATTCTTACAAATTAAAGATACACTGATTTTTCATCTAACTTCAGTCAGAAGGCGATTAAGAACACAAGTAACAATAAATATTGATGAGAATGTAGGAAAAAAGGAACACTTATATATTGTTGGTGGAATGGTAAATTGGTGAAACCACTCTGGAAAACCACTATGGAGATTTCTCAAAACACTTGGAATGGAACCACCATTTAACTCAGTTATCCCTCTCCTTGATATATATCCAAAGGACTTAAAATCAGCATACTACAGTGACACAACCACATCAATGTTTATATTAGCACAATTCACAATATTCAAGCTATGTAACCAATCTAGGTGTCATTCAACAGACAAATGGATAAAGAAAATGTGGCATATACAAACAATAGAGTAGTACTCAGCCATAAGAAGAATGATTTTATGCCAATTGCTGGAAAATAGATGGATCTAGAGACGATCATGTTAAATGAAATAAGCCAATCCCAAAAAATAAAAGGTGAAATGTTTTCTCTGATATGTGAAAGCTAACCCACAATGAGTGGTGGGGGGAGAATAGAAGTTCTTTGGATTAGATAAAGGGAAATGAAAGGAAGGGTGGGGGACGGCAAAAAGAAAAAGTAGAATGACTCCGACACGAATTTCCTATGTACATATATGAATACACCAAAGTGAATCTCATTATCATGTACTTGTGCAAGAAATAAATTTAAGAAAAAGAAATAACTATGGGTAAATGTCAGAAAGATCAATAAAGGGAAGGGAATGGGAGTAGGGTGAGGGAAAGGGAATGAGAGGTACTAACATCTGGATTAGAACAAGATATCTTCCATTGTTGTATAATTATGTCAAAATGAATTCTACTGTGATGTAAACTAAAAACAACCAATAAAAATAAATAAATAAAATAAAATTGCAATTTCTACTCCTATCTTGACATTTCTTATTTATCTTGACTAATTATCTTTTCCATAGTGCTCATCATGTTTAAGTAACTTATTTATTACATCAATTATTTGTTTTTATCTATTATACAATAATGTTTATTGAGGGCAGGACTTTATTTTTTGGCATTTTTGCATCTCTAATAACAAGCATGGTGTTAGGCACATAGGGGTTATTTGATTTGTATTTGTTGAATGAATACAGCCTAACTTTATATTAAAGTTATACATTTGTTCATTAACATGCTTTATAATTCTAAAAAAATAAAGTGTTTTTAAAATTTCTTAAAATCAGAGGTCATTTTTATTTCATGAGAAATATTAAAGCATAGTAATTAATAGTAAAAACTGCATCATCAAATCATACGTATTTCATGTCTGGGTTCATGATTTCTCAGTAACCTTGGGCAATTAAGGCAAACTCTAAAGTTTTATCCTCTGTAAGGTAAAGACAATGAAATAATTCTTATGGAGCAATGTGAATATTAACTGTCATAATACATTGAGAGCACTTATAAAATTTTCTAATAAATATTTATATACCAGTTCATTTTATCCTTATTAATTTAGTATCCTTGAGTATCACATAATGCCTCTGATTTAGTAAGTCTCAGGATTATTTATTGAATTGTACTACTATCACAGTATGTCATGAGAGTTTGCCACTTGTTGCTTGTACAAAAAAGTATATATTAAACAAGCTGGAAATTACTAACAGAAAACATGTTTCATGAAAATCCTTTTCTCTATTTAATTGGAAACCAATAATAATGACAAATAGTCCATAGACAGAGGACAGAAATATCTAGATTGCCACAATCAGAGAACATTGAAGTTCACAAAGGCAATTTGTAGATGATTTGCATAGAAATTGAATACAAGAATCTCTCAAAAATGCTAATATCATATCTTGTAGATTTTAGGCATTGAAACATAGTACACTTACACCCTATGGCAAAAAAATAATATAAAAGACTCACTATAGATGAAGATCTCAAAATGTTCTTACTCTCTTTAATTTCTCGAAAGCCTTGAAGATATACACAGCATGTTTTAATAGTTATTCCACAAAGAGTAGTTGCAAGATGAATTTCTCTTGTGATTTACTAAAGGGTAAAGATATTGAGCAAAATAAACATTCATTCATCTAAAATAAATTAAGCTTTAAGACAAGTGTTCTTAACACTTAACTGCTATAGAATTCTAAAACTAATAATTCTGAGTAGCTATCTGGACTCAACTCCTAAGCATTTTTTAATTTTATGTAAAAATTCTTTTTAAAAAAACCTCTGGATATCTTTTGCTATCAAATTTCATTTTTTCACCTTTTCAGTTGTTAAAAAAAATTGAGGTAGGCTGTCAGTCAAGAATAATAGATCTGGGGGCTGGGATTGTGGCTCAGTGGTAGAGCGCTTGCCTCGCATGTGTGAGGCACTGGGTTCCATCCTCAGCACCACATAAAAATAAATAAATAAAATAAAGATATTAAAAAAAAGAATAAAAGATCTATAAACTTCTTCACAATATGTTTTTAAAATCCATTCCACAATACAAACACAGCCACAAGAAAAAAAATCAGAAGAGTTTGTTGACTGTTACCTTCCAAATATTGGAATTACCCTCAGTCTCTACCTTTATATTCTGTTAGTAATTTGTCATAGAATGTTTCGTATTCCTCTTTAATAATATTTAAATTTGTAGAGAGGATTTTCTCCCTTTTTCAAATTGCCCTCTTACTAAAACATTACATATTGGTATTTATTTTTGCTTTACTTTTCTACACTTTACTATTAATGTAACTTACAAGCTGTGTTTTCAGTTAATAGTGTGCTCTCTTTTACCTGCATTTGCATTCACAGGCCTGTATGGTGATTACTCATGTTCAGACTATCTGACACCTGGAAATGTGATCAATTAACAAAAATAGTTTTGCATTTATATTAATTGAACAAATATATTTGGAAATTCATGGGAATGTATAAGGATGGGTGCTTAAGTGAGTTGAACATACTTGGTTTTTGTAATTATGCAATTCAGAGTTCTAAGTGAGACAAATTATTAATAAACACAGAGGAAAGTACAAGTTTCCATTGTTTTACATAAAAGTGGTTTCATCATAGACCTGAGGAAGTCATAGAAGGCTTCCTGCAGGAAGAGACTTTTATCTCAAAGAAAACCATAGAATTCCTAACCCTAACTAGATTAATTTGACTACTAAGGCGTATCATAAAAAATTACTCAAAACTGATGGCCCCAAATCCTAATTATTTTAGGAAGAGTGGAACATATATATGTTAACTTTTTATTACTATTGAAAATAACTGAGACTATCAACTTACAAAGGGATTTTTTTGCCTCACAGTTTTAGAAGTTTCAGGCCTTTACTTTTGTGCATGTAGCAAGGCAGCTACATACATGATATGAAGATGGCAGTAGACCAAAGCCACTAACTTCATAGTAGGGGAGTGAAAGAGACAAAGAGAAAAAGAAGAAGTTCCCCTAATCCTCTTTGTGGGCTTGTCCTGATGACATTATGACCACTCATGATGTCCCATCCCTTAAAGTTTCCACCACTTCACCATAGAGCCAAGTGGGAACCAAAGTTTAACACAAGGGCCTTTGAAGGCACATTCAGATCTAAACTAGAGCCATATGATCAACCTGTTTATCTTATATCAGGAAGATGATTGGGATTTAACCAGGTAAAAAGGAAATGTATAGGGAAACATGATTCAGGCAGAGGATTAACATATATATAGATCAAGATGCAAAAGAGAGTGTATAACATAAAAAGAACAAAACATAGTTTAGTATCAGTAAGATGTAATATTTAAGGTGGAGAGTGGTAAAACATGTGACAGAAGGAACAAATAGAGACTAAATCATATAGGCACATGTAACAAAAAACCAGGGAGAGTTTTCAAGAAGAGAGTTGACATGATTTGGATATGGTTTGTGTGTAATTCCCAAAAGTTCATGTATGGGATTGAGGCTACGGCTCAGTGTTAGAATGCTTGTATAGCATGTGTGAGGTACTGCGTTAAATCCTCAGAACCACATATAAACAAATAAAGTAAAGGTATAAAACATACAACATTATATAAAAAAAGTTCATGTGCTAAAATCTTGGTCCTAATGTAACAGTATTAAAATGTAGTGGGATCTTTAAGAGGTGGGACCTAATAGAAAGTGATTGTGTCATGACCACCATTGTGAAAGAATTAATCCTGATCTTTCAATTGATTTTTGTCTTAAAAGGATGGATTAGTTCCAAGAGCAAGTCTGGTTCTGCTCCAGTCCCTTATTTCTTCTTTCATCATGTGATCTCTTTTTATTTATATTGTTCACTTCTCTTGCTCTTGCAATGCTCCCACTATATGACACTTTCAGCCATTTTGTGACACAATAGGAGGCCTTTATCAAATGCAGTGATCTTATCTGCTCTCTAGAAGTATAAGAAAAAATAAACCCTTTCTTCTTCATAAAATTTCTTGTCTTGGGTATGTTCTTTTAGCAACACAAAATAGACAACGACAAGGATATATATACACACATATATATATGCATATACACACACACATATATATCTGAATGTGTATGTATGTATACACATATATATTCAAATTCACATTTTAAGGAGATAACTAGAGCTGCAAGATGAAACACAATAAGAAGGTGAAAAAGCTAGAGATAAATATTCCACTTAGATTGCACTAATTCAGTGATAGATGATGGCTTAAACCAGAGTAGACTCCTGTAGTTGGAAAGATAATGATGATTTCAGGATATGTATGAGGTAGAATTTGTAGTGCTTGGTTATTTCTTACATATGTGGTTAGGCATAAAGAAAGAATAATATATGGCTCCCATACTTGAGGCTTAATTAAAAAAAAGCATAGGTGTTGGGTTATATATTGAGAATGAGCAGAAATATAAAAAACGAAAAAGGTTTTTGGAAAAGATAATCAGTTCTGCCTGGGACCTATGGAAGAGCCAATTGATTCCTGTCCTATGTCCTCTTGGTCTACCTCTGAGTTCACTTGTCAATTCTATAAATAATACCTATACTCCCAGAAAGCTTTTTTAAATGCCTGTGCCTTTAAACTTCTTCACTTACCTTTCACACTCAGTCCATTTTCAGGGCAACTTGATAGTGCTGGAAAGTTAATACTAAGGGCAATTGGAAAACAACCACACTGCCAGAATCTCCCAATGGGAGAATATATGAGTGTTTCCCATAAACTACATATGTACCAAATGTGTGAGAGAGAACAAGTGAATGTCTTAGATACAATGTGCTAGGAAATAGTTCAGGGGGCAAGGGAATTTGTGTAAAAGAAGCCAGAAACCGCACTGGCTGAAGCCTAGGGGCTATGGAAGGTGTTGCAAGCAACTAAGCAGAATAGGAAAACTTTAACACCTGTCAAGCGAAAAGCAAAGGAGAGATTCCCCAGTGATGAATGGGAAGAGTAGTTCAGAACTAGTAAAAGTCAATAGAGTTAACAGGCCTTAAATAATTGGCTAGTTCAAGAAAACACATGGAATCAATTAACACTGTCCAATCAGATAAGAACTTTACTACTGTCATTAAATCCTCAGTTTCTTCATGCTCCAAATTTGGAGAGGAAATAAAGTGAGAATAACCACAAGGAATGAAGGATTATAAATATTATATTGCAAGTGCCTAGTTTTCAGCAGGTCTACTTTTTAATTATTATGTAGGACTGGATATTTTAATTATTAATTATGTCTTTTAATACTTGACAAATGACCAAGAAATATGTGCTTTAATTTTCTGTCCAACTGAAAGAAATACAAATGGACAAGCATTACATATATATTTTATATATATACTTTAAGATGATATTCCTTCAGTCTTGCTTATTCAACACATCATTTACATTTATATATACTATTATTTATATTTTACAAAAATACTACAGAAAATTTTCCACTATATATTACTTTGAAAAATATATCATGGCATGTTCTCTTGGTCTTTTTTTCAATTCAGTACATATAGGTTTATGTCATTCTTTTAGATGCTACATATTCTCCCCACATATAAAGCTGTAATCAAATTAATTTCATTAATTATTTAATTCTGAACAATAAAGCTATAGCCAATGTTAATTATGACAAATTGCACCATAAACATATAAAAATCAATTTATATATATTTATATTATGTATATACATAAGTATATGTGGGAAATAGAGCTCTAGAAATAGAATTATTGAAAAATAGTGTGCATGTTTTAAATTTTATGATATTGCTAGATTCTTTTCTTTTACTATTAATTTAACTGGTAGTTAAAAGTATGAAAATTTATACCCATTAATGGGCTAGCATATGATGTTTTAATATATGATGTAATATTCCAATCAGGTTAAACAGCTGTCCCCTCAAACATTTGTTTAAATGTTTAGCCAATCCACATTGTGAAAGTTTTAAAATATATCTATGTATTCTTTCATATCCTTTCCTTTACAAGGAGGTAGATTAATTTTGTACCTTTCAGAATGAGTTGTACTTGATGATGTCTTTCCATTAAACAGAATGTGACAAAAAAGTGTGTTTTTTCTGAGAAAATACCATAAAGAGAATTTAGATTTTTCTCCTCTTTCTGTCCTACCACTGCTTCTGGGAAAATGCCATATTTAGAAGGCTTCAGAAATGCTATGGTGGGATAGGCTCTATTTTGTGAGAAAATTAGGCTTCCTGCCTGTAGCCAGTGAGAAACTGAGATATTCTTCCAAACAGCCATGTGAGTGACTTATAATGGAAGTGGCTTCACAAGAGGCTTCAGACAATGTCCTATTATCAACTTCATGAGAAATCCCAGACACAATCACACATAAAATCCACTCCCGAATAGTTTATCCACAAATATTGAGAAAATAAATATGTGTTCTTTTAAACTTCTAAGTGATAAGAAATAATTTTACATAGCAAGAGATCATACATACACTTTTACCCACAAGATATGAAGGGGTTCTTTTTTCCTGATACCCCAGAGAGTATCGACCCTTTTATTATTATGTTGTGAATTTAATGAGGAATTAGATCCAATAAACATAATTCCTTGTCATTTCTCCAACCTGTAAATATTTGAATACTTAACGATATGTCTTTGGAGTGTTTTATTTCATGACATTCACTTTTTCACTTTTTTTTTTTTTGGTACTTGGGATTGAACCCAGGGACACTTAACCACTGAGGAACATCCCCACATTTATTTATTTATTTATTTATTTATTTATTTATTTATTTATTTATTTTGAGATAGGGTCTCACTAAATTGCTTAGGGCCTCGCTAAATTGCTAAGTCTGGCTTTGAACTTGCAATCCTCCTGCCTCAGCCTCCGAAGCTGTTGAGGTTACAGATTGCACCACATTCACTTCTTTGAGAATTTCATTAAAATTTATGGTTTGGATACTGAATTATACATTTGTAATTCTCAGATTTATATCTCTAGTCCTGACCTCACTTATTCATATACCTATTTCACATATTTATTTGGATGTCTAACAATCATCACTAGTGTTCTGACAAATCAAATTTCTGATGTTCCCTCAAACTGATGTATTTGAAGTTCCCCCTTCCTAATTGAAAGTATCTTTCCAATTGACTGTACCAAATGTCTTGGAATCATCCTTGATTTATCATATATGCTACATTAAATTTGTCAGTAAATTCTGTTGACTATTCCTTCAAGAGACACTCTGAACCCACTTACTTTTCACAACTACCTCTACCATTTTCATTATACAAGCTAATACTATCCTCAGTAGTCTATGTTCTTCCACCCTTGTTCCCTACAGATTATGTTCTCTAGAGTAAGGAACGTGATCTTTGAAAAGCATTAGGGAAGTCATGACAGTTATCTTCTATAAACACTCTAATATTTCACCATAGCATAAGAATCAAGCCAAAAATTTACAGAGACCTACAGATACTCTTAACTTAATCTCTATGAGTCACCTTGTATTCTTGAAACAGCCATTTCATTGTTAACTTGAAACTGGCATGCAAGTCTCTGCCTCAGAAACGTTTGATGAAGTTGCTTATCACTTCCTTACTAATCTATAAGTGCATACTCATATTTTAAAGGATTTTTGTCCATCAGTCTCTCATTCAACATGAGATCTACACTCAATATACTTTAAATGCAAAATAGAGTACTCTTTGTAAACTATAAGCACAGTGTTGTGCAGCAGATATCTAAAATTGATTCAACTTGTATAACTGATTCTTTGTAACCTTTGAACAACAAGTCCTTATATTACCTTTTCTATACATCTAGTAACAACCATTCTACCATCTGTTCTTATTAATCTATTTTAGATATTTAATGTAGATTTAAGTAAAATCATGTAGTGTTTGTCCTTCTGTGACTGGCTTATTCAATTACTATAATGTCATTTAAGTTCATCTTTATTGTTATTAATGGCAATATTTCCTTCTTTTTTATGCTGAATAATATTCCATAGCATGTATGGAACCTATATACACATACATACTATGGCATAGATGGATAGATAGATAGATATGCATATATGTGCATGTATATATGTATATCTCACATTTTCTTTATTCATTGTTTATACAGAGACATTGAGTTATTGAGTTGTTTCCATATCTTTGCTATTGTGAATTGTAGATAGTGTTGCAAAAAACAATTATCTCTTCTGGATCTTTACTTCAATTATTTGGATATATGCTCCAAAAGGAAATTGCTAGATTATGATTATCCTAGTTTTAGTGTTTTGAGAAATATCCATATTGTTTTTTATAGTGGCTGTACCATTTTTCATTACCACCAAGAGTGTACAAAAGTTCCAATTTCTCAACTTCCGTGCCAACACTTGTTATATTTTTTGTTTGTTTGTTTGTTTTGGTAATAGTCATCTTAACAGGTATGAGGTGATATCTCAGACAAAGTAAGTCAGTCCACTAAATTCTCTTGAGTTTTATATAAGAAATTAAAATTTTTATTCTGTTGGTATTCTTATTTTCCAAACTAGATTTTAAAATGTTACTATTTGACTTCTAATACAGAGTAAACGTTTTTGTGTAGATAATGTTAATGGCAACAAAATATATCATCATTTTTCAACTCAATGCATTCCAGTAGTAATGTAGAATTTTTAAAAAGTTACATCTGAGTAGGAAACTCTACTTTAATTGCAATTCCTGTCTACTAATTTTTAAATGATATATTTTGGGTATAATCTGAAAAGAGTTATGATTCATTCTTATAGAAATGGTTCTAGTTTTCTCTATTGCAGCATATTAATTACTCTAATGGACATGTTTTGTTCTTTTATTTCCTCTGGAGTATTACATACAAAATACCATATGTTAGATTTTGGCAATTTTATGTTCACAGAAGTTTAAAATGTTTTGAGCAGTTGTTTATGAAATTATTTAATGTCTCTAATGAGAGGAAATTCCAACAATGTTTTTTAAAAAAAGAAAACAACTTACTATGACTATATTTCTATATTATAAGAAACTACTGAATTAGCTATCAGATGCAAAAAGTTATTTAAAGTTCAAATAAAAGACAAATAAAAGACATTTGGGTTGTATATAAAGATATATTAGCATAGAAAAAATAAAAGTAGAAAGTAAAAAACATTTTGAAGAAGAATTTATTTAGAAAAATAAAATGTATTTAATAAAATCATGTAGATATATGGAAATGACAATGATGGAATGGGTAAATTCTTACACGTGAACTGAGTGATAAGAAAAGTATAGTTGAAATCTAGCAAGTTATTTGATCACAAGCCATTTAAAGGCAAAATTGTTAAATGCAAATATTAGAATTAATTTTTAGTTAAACTCAATCTGAAGTGGAAATATAACCCTTTATCTAGTATATGGGAAAGCACAAATTTTCTTTCCACTAATTCACTTTAATTGACAGATAAAATCATATGTATATAATGTTTAATATGTGTTAAAGTATAAATTCATTATGAGTTAAATCTAACTAACCAATGAAAATCACAAATTTTATCTACATTTCAATTAATTTAATAAATAATTAGACATATATGAAGGCAATGACTATATTTTTATTTTCTTGGCCCAGCACAATATTTGGCACACAGTAAATTCTTAACAAATGTTGGTGAATGCACTCATTAATGACATTGTCATTGTCAATAGAAGAAGTAAAATCTTACCACAAATACTGCAAAATCAAATATATTTTATCTTTTTTATTATTAGTAGAGTAAGATTTAAAACCTGTAATGGATTATTATTCTTTCCAAAATTATATTTTATGTCAATAATTATATCATTTTTATAAAGCTTTGAAATACATATTCAGTTGCTACAACCTTTCAGGTACACATTATCTACTCATTTTTAAATTCTAAAGAGGTAAACAAACTTAAATTTGAAAAGTTTATTAAGATAAAAATCAATTCTAAAACCAGATTGCATCAAAGATTGATTTTTATTTTTTTAATATTTAGCAATACTTTAGCTGAAATATAATAAAAGGGAGTGATGGCTCCTTCTTTTTATTTCTCTAAAAGAAAATTTTCATGGGGGCTGAGATTGTAGCTCAGTGGAAGAGTGCTTGCCTCACATGCATAAGGCACTGAGTTCCATCTTCAGCACCACATAAAAATAAATAAAATCAAAATATCTGTGTCTGTCTACAACTAAAAAATAATTTTAAAAAAGAAAATAATCATGCATAATGAGAATGGAATGCTAAATCATATAAGACTCCAAGAAAAATGTTCCTGATATTTATCAAGATCTTATCTGTATATCAATGTTTATCAAAAAAAAAGACATTTTGAGCCATGGGTGGTCGTGCACTCCTGTAATCCCAACACTTTGGGAAGCTGAGAGAGGAGAATCGCAAGTTCAAAGCCAGCCTCTGCAATGGTGAAGGACTAAGCAACTCAGTGAGATCCAGTCTTGAAATAATACACAAAATAGGGCTGGGGGTGTGGCTTAGCGGTTGAGTGCCCCTTGAGTTCAATTCCTGGTACCAAAAAAAAAAAGAAGAAGAAAAAAGAAAACAAAAGGCATTTTGACACAGCAAATGACAATACTATAAGGCACCTTGGCATATATCTTTACAATTGATGTTTTGATTTCTCTAGGATAATTTCCAAAATGCAGAATCCATGTGACAATATTTTGTCAGGTAATTTGAAATATCCTTGTCCATATCCAATAACTTATAAATAGAATGTTAATACCAGCTTAATGAAAGTGAGAACAGTCAATTCAGATGGAGGAGAAGTAGAAGAAGCAAGGTCACTTATGATTGAAATCACAAGTGTTTTGTTTTTCTGTGCCTGACTTATATTACTTAACATAATTTCTTTCAATTCCCTCTATGTTGTCACAAATAAGAAAAATTCATTTTATTTTATGGTTGAATATTACTCCATTTTATATATATATACATATATATATGTGTGTGTGTGTGTGTGTGTGTGTGTGTGTGTGTGTATGTATATACACATATATATCATATTTTTTATTAGTTTATCTATTGATTAACCTCAGAAATAAGATTTTAAAAAATCTTCAAAAATAGCATGTATTCTAGATGTTAATATACTTAAAGGAATTTCTCATGTCCCACCATGGTGTCCAAAATTGATAATCACTATTTTCAAAGCAGAAGTGAAATAAAAACCAATGAGTTCACTAGGAGCACAATCAGAAAAGTTGTTAAGGACAGGGATATTGTTTTCTTTCAAAGTTTCACTTCTAGTCTTTGGTCTTGAGCACGTAATTTACTCTATCTGAGTTTTAATTTTCTTATCAGGAAAAATAAGAAAATAATACCTACTGTATAGGACAACAATCTTTTGATTGCATAAACTATTTAATGTGCTGGTCAGTAAATATTAAGTGCCTAATAAACTATACCATAAGTATTACTAATTATTAATAACCAAATCAATAGTGCCAATGTATTTTACCAATACTTGGCCAAATCCCCAATACTTGGCCAACACTGTCAAGAACTATGGAAGAATCATATGGCATATTTTGTTCTCTCTGACTTCTTTCACTTAGCATAATTATTTTGAGATTCATCCTTTTTGCACATGTCATGGTTATTTTTATTGAGTAATACTTCATTATACAGACATGTCAAATTTTGTTTATCTATTAATTAACTAACAAAATTTGGGATCTCACTTTTCTGTTACTCTGAGTAAAGTTGCTCTGTACATTCACAGAAAGTCTTTAACATTTATTTATAGCATATGACTACCTAGGAGTGGAATAGGTGAATCATATAATAGATGTGTGTATGACATTTTAAGACAGTGTCAAGCAGTTTTTCAAAGTGTTATAATATTTTAAATTCCCACCAGTAGCATATTACTGTACCAGTTACTCCAAATCTTTCAGAACATTTAGAACAGTCATGTTCTTAATTTTAGACATTCTAACAGGTGTGTAGTGCTATCTCAATAATTACTCATGTGTTACATCAATTTATGGGTTTATTTGTTATCAGTATATCTATTCTGCTATTGGTTTGCTATCTGTATATCTTATCCCTCTCCTTATTTTTATATATTCTGGATGCCAGTCATTTATCCAATACATGATTTGAAAATATTTATGCCAGTATATGCCTTTCTTGCCTTTTCATTCTCTTAATATGTTTTGAGGAACAGAATTCTTCATTTCTGTGAAGTCCATATACTAATTTTTACTTTATGAATCAAGCTTGTTGGGATGGGATGGATCTAACAAGTATTAACCTAATCAGATGTCAAAATTCTCTTTTATTTTAGGATTTATGTAATTTCAGGTTTTACATTTAAATGAATGATTTTTAGTTGATTTTATATGATGTGAATTATTAATTAAATTCATTTCATGCATGTGAATATAGTTTCTCTGGCCCCATTTGTTGGAAAGACTCCACATTCTTGACTAAAACCCAAGCAAGCCACTTTTGCCAAAAAACAATTGATCATGCATATGTAGCTCAATTTCTGGATGCTGTATTCTATTACATTGATCTACATATCTATCAACACCATTAACACACCATTATGATTAATGTGGTTTTTTAATCTTTTAATTCAAGTAATATCAGTTCTTCAATTTCATTTTTTTATCAATACTGTTAGGTCTAAATAATAAGGATTCAAAGATGAATAAGAAATTATGACACCACTGCTTCATAGCTACTTAGCTTCACAATCTGCTTTCTGAGACTTGTTATCAACCTACTACTTTGGATTTTTCATGTGCTATTTCCCCTCTTGTACCATATGCTATAACTGGTGAGTCACTCACAGTTCTGCAAATTGTTTTTATACTATTCACCTCCATCCCTTCACAACTGGTTATCTCTGCTTGGAATGACCATCTCATGACTGAAATAAATTCAAATATCCCCTCAATTCTCATAGGTATATTTAAATGATTATGATGATGATGATAGTGCTAAATTAATTATATACGTTCTTGTTAGAATTATTTCATTTAATTCTGGCAAAAAAAAAAAAAAAACCTGGGAGGATGATGTTATTTCTCCAAGTTTGAAAAGGGGAAACCTTGAAATTCTGGTCAACATAGTGAACTGTATAAGACCATTCAGTTAGTCAGTAGCATAGCATTGATTGCATGTAAGCCTGGGTCTTCTACTCCATTTTGACCACAGCCAGACCTGCTTTCTTCAATGATACATCTTCATCACAGCCTATTAGTAAAGGACAATAGTATGTAAAAGGCCTATGAAAATGCTTCATATGTGCAAATAAAGATTTCCAAAGTATAATGAGAATGCATCTAAGTGTAAACCTTTAGCATAATTCCATTCATACAATTGTGTTTACAGAAATATAATTTACATCTGAATTCATCTACTTACATGTAACAACAGTCAATTGCTTTTAGTACATTCACATTGTACAATTAACTGGAATGATATTCCTATTTATTTCAGTTTTATTTTCTGGATGCCTTAGGATCTTCATCATATAAACAATTTCATTTTCAAATAGAGTTAATTTTAGTTCTTTCTTTCCTATCTAGATGCCTTTAATTGTTCCTAACTAGTGGATGGAACCTCTAGTGCAGTGTGGTATAGAAATAGTAAAAAAATTTCTAGTTCCTGATTGTATGGGAGACTCAGTGTTTTATAAATAAGCATAAGGTTAGTGGTAGGTTTCTTAATTACTAAACTTTGTCAAATTGAGGAAGTTCCATTCTATCCCTGTTTGCTGACTCTTTTGTGTTTTAATTTATGTTGGTGCACTTTAATTATACAGAATAATTAATTTCACTGTGGCATGTTTCTCATGCATATAATATTCTCTGCATGTGCAACCCCCATACCCTTCTCTCCCACATTGCCCTGATTCCCTTTCTTTAAAAATGTTGACTATTTTTATCATGAAATGTTGTTGAAATTTATCCAATGGATAAATCCCTTTTGGTTATAATTATGTATCAGCTAGATTAATTTTTCTAGCAGGTTGTTGAGAATATTTGCGTTTATATATTTATAATCATAAGGAATACTGGTCAACTTTTTAATTTTCTCTTGATTTTTTTGACTGATATCAGTATCCAAAGATATTGACCTCATATAATTGAGACTTGTTGCCCTCTCTCTCAAAAAAAATTTCTGAAAGGCTGTGGTAGTTCTTTTTTGCACATTTAAAAGTAAAGCCATATGTTACTTAGCTTTACTTTGTGGAAGTTTTGGTTGGATAGTTGTCTTTGTAACTCAATCTCTTTGTTACTTATCTATTTGGATTTTCAATTTATCCTTAAATCAGTTTTAGTATTGTCTTTCTAGGAATTTGTGCATTAGATATAGCACATTTTAGCACCCAATTATCAGAGTATTCCCATATAATCCTTTTAATTTCTATAATGTTGATAGTAATTGTCCCTTTTTCATTACAAATGTAAGTAATTTGTTTTTATTCTTGATCAGTTTAGCTAGAGTTAGCTCAATTTGGTTGACTTTTTTATAAAACCAACTTTTGTATTTGTTGAATTTCTCTATATTTTTCTTACTATCTCCTTTGTTTATTTTAATCTTCATTATTTTCCCTTCTTTTAGTTGCTTTAGAGATAGTTTGCTTTTCTTTCCTAATTTTTTCTTTTTGGCAATATTAGAGATTGAACCCAGGAATGTTCTACCACTGATCTATATCCCAATCCTTTTTATTTTTTTTTAAATATATTTGTTCTTTTTATATATACATGACTGTTGAGTGCATTTTGACATATTATACATAGATGGAGTATAGCTTTATATAATTAAGATCCCATTCTTGCAATTGTACATGATGTGGAGTTTCAATGGTCATTGATTCATATAGGAACATAAGAAAATTATGTCTAATTTATTCTATTATTTTGATACAGGATCTCTCTAAATTTCCCAGGCTGGCCTTGAAATTGCAAACTTACTGCCTCAGCCTCAAAGTCACTAGGATTTCAAATGTGCACCTTTTCCTAATTTCCCAAGGTAGAAGTTTAGTTCATTTGTTTTGGATCTTATTAGAATAGGAATTAAATTCTATAAATGTTCTATTAAGCACATCTTTAGGTACATGTTATGAATTTTGATGTGCTATTTTGTATTTTCATTTATCTCAAACTATTTTCTAATTTCCCTTGTGAGTTATTTTCAGATCTACTGGTTGTTTCTGGTGGTGTTGTTTAAATCAATGTATTTTTGAATTTCCAACTTTTCTTCCCTTAGTGTTTTATAATTTTTCCCATCTTGTTAGAAAAAATGTTATGAACTTCAAAGCTTTAAACTTATCGACACTGATTTTGTTTGTTTGAATTTTAAAAGTGTATAGCTTGTTCTGGTAGTGTTCCATGTACAACTTAGAAAAATGTATATTCTCTTACTTTGGATGGAGTTTTCTATAAATGTCTGTTAATTCTGTTTTGCTTACACTATAGTTTAAGACTTTTACTTACTCTTTGATCTGTATTTTCATTTTATCCATTGCAGAAAGAAGAAATTGTGAGGAGATATTTTCTTTATGATCAAAAAATTTATTTTACCAGTGTTCCTTTTCTTAATTGTGTTCTTAAATTAGTTTCTAGATTCCTTTCATTTCATCCTGAAAGTTTTCCTGCATCCATGCTAGAGCTCAGCCAGACAGGAACACCGAACCCACACAGAGAAGAACACCTCACTGTAGCTCCCTATCCACCAAAATAAAGCTCCCCCCAGACTGGCTTCACCTTGGGACACTGCAGTCACTGCCATAGCCCTTCCCACATAGTTGTCTACACCGTGGACAGCTGCCCATTGCAGCACCATGTGCCACCCCCGAGCAGGCCACCCAATACCATTGCACAGCTTATATTTCCAGCCCCACCTCTGAAAGTGGTTGCCTCCATCTTGGAGCACCTCCACTGCTATCTGTATCTGGGGTTACATCTGTTTCTGCTTCCAACATCTTTAGATGGGGCAGCTTCCATCTTAGGAAACTCACTGGGGCTTGGAAGCCCAATATCACGGTACCTACAGGGTTAATGCTATTGCCGCCACCAACTAGGAGCATGGTTGCTTCTGTCTAGGGACAATATTCAAGACCTGGAAGACCATGACCAAGGTCTATGTGGGCTTGGTTGCACCAGAGATATCTCTACTAGGTGTGCTAACAGACACCATCCTGTTGCAGAGGCAACAGGGAGCCTTGCATGTGGTTGCCAATATTTTTTGTTCTGCTAATGGTCAATTTCTTTTAATTCCTCATTCACTTATCCTATCATCTAATACCTCTATATTCTCACACCCTATCTTCTAAACATCCCATCCTACTCCCCTCCCCAGATTCTCTCTCTGTTCATCTTTAGAAACTATAAACCCTTATGCAAACCTACTGGATATATGGTAGAACATAACTGAACTTATCATTTCTGTTTATAGTGACAAAACTGTAAATGTCTAAATAGGAGTTAATTGATTGATGACTGCATATTGACATTGGGTGCTATAAACATTGATCTCCTCCTTAAAGATGAGGTATTGGTAACTTTCAGGAACACTACAAGAAAATGGGATACAAACTGCAATATCTCAGATCTGCACTACAAGAGAAGAAGACACATGAAAAAACAAGGGAGGAAAGGACCCTAATCAAACCAAGATATGACAATAATAGAATCCATTGCTAGTGTAGTAGATAAAATTTCAGAGGAGTTTGGGATGTACATAATTAAAATAATCTGTGAATTAAACAATAACTTAAGTGAACAAATACAGACAACCACTGATCACACCAACAAAGAGATAAGAGAGTAAATGCAGGTAGCAAAATATTTCTTTAAGAAAGAGATAGATTCTGAAAAAAATTTTGAAATGAAGGAAACAATAAAGCAAATAAAAAACTCAATAGAAAGCATCACCAACAGACTAGATCACGTGGAAGACAGAACTTCAGACAAGGAAGACAAAATATACAATCTTGACAGTAAATCAACACACAGTAAAGATGGTAAAAGAACATATGAACAGAACATCAAATAATTATGAGATAGCATCAAAAGACCAAATCTAAGATTTATGAGGATAGAGGAAGGCAAAGAATTTTAAGCAAAAGGAATGAACAAACTCTTCAATAAAATAATACCAGAATATTTCCCAAACATAAAGAATGAATTGGAAAACCAAATACAAGAGGCTTACAGGACACCAAATGTACAAAATTACAACAGATCTATGCCAAGGCACATTATAATGAAAATGCTTAGCATACAGAATAAGTATAGAATTTTAAAGGCCGTAAGGTTGAGGAGTCAGATTACATATAGGGGGAGACCAATTTGAATCTCAGCAGATTTTTTCAACCCAGAACCTCAAAGCCAGGAAATCCTGGAAAAACATATACCAAGCTCTGAAAGAAAATGGATGCCAACCAAGAATCTTATACCCAGCAATTAAGCTTCACATTTGATGACAAAATAAAAAGCTTCCATGACAAACAAAAGATAAAGAATTTACAGCGAGAAAACCTACACCACAGAACATTCTTGGCAAAATATTTTATGAGGAGGAAATGAAAATTAACAATGAAAACCAGAAAAGGGAAGAATTACACTAAAGTAAAGACCAATCAAAGGAGAAACCAAGTCAAATGAAAAACCATAAATAAACCAAAAAGACTAGGAATACAAATCATATCTCAATAATAACTATAAATGTGATTGGCATAAACTCATCAATTAAAAGACATAGCCTGATAGATTGGATTTTTTTAAAAAAGACCAATAATATCCTTCATTCAATGGATTCATCTCACAGGGAAAGATATCCACAGACAGAAGGTAAAATGATGTCTAATAATGTTATCACTCACATGGACCATGTGAACAAGCAGCAGATTCCATCATCATGTCAGATAAAGTGGACTTCAAACCAAAGGTGGTAAAAAGGGATAAAAAGGAAATTTCATACTAATCAAGGACATCATACATCAACAAGACATAACAATTGTAAATATCTATGTTCCCCCAAAATGATGCATCTAGTATATTAAACAAACACTTCTCAACTTCAAGAATCAAATAGACCATAACACAATAATACTGGATGACTGTAACAAACCTCTCTGACCACTAGATAGATCTTCCAAACAAAGAAACTATAGAACTCAAAAAAAATCAATGATTTAGACTTGACAGACATATATAGAATATTTCATTCATCAGTGAGGAAATATACTTTTTTCTCAGCAGCACATGGATCCTTCTCCAAAATAGAACGTGCATTATGCCATAAAACAAGTCTTAGCAAATACAAACAATAGAAATATGACCCTGCATAATGAAATGAAATTAGAAATAAATGATAAAATAAAAAATAGAAGATAAACATCTGTAGGTTAAATAATATGTTATTGAATGATGCATGGATAACAGAAGACAATAGGAAGAAAATAAAACAAAAATCTTAGAGGTAAATGAGAAATCAGACACATCATATCAATATATCTGGGACACTATGAAGGCAGTGCTAAGAGAAAAGTTCATTACATTAAGCACATTCATTAAAAAAATAAAAAGCCAAAAAATAACTGACCTGACACTACATCTCGAAGTCTTAGAAAAAGAAAAATAAAACAACTCCAAAAGTAATAGAAGACAGGAAACAATTGAAGTCATGGCTAAAATCAATGAAATTGAAACAAATGAAACAATTGAAAAAATTGACAAAATAAAAAGCTGGTTATTTGACAAAATAAATATAATTGATAAACCCTTAGCCACCTTAAAGAAAAGAAGGAGAGAGAAAACTCAAATTACAACAATTCACAATGGAACAGGAAATATCAAAAGAGACACTATTGAAATATAGAAGACAATTAGAAACTATTTGAAAAATTTAGACTCCAGTGACACAGAAAACCTCAAAGACACTGAGAAATTTCTAGAGGCATATGATCTACCCAAGCTGAACTTGGAAGACATACACAATTTAAACAGATCAATTTCAAGCAAGGTTGTAGAAGATGCTATTGAAACCCTACAATCCAAGAAAAGCCCAGGACCAGATGAATTCTCAGCAGAGTTCTACAAGACCTACAATGAAAAATTAATACCAATACTCCTCAAATTATTCCATGAAATAGAAAAGGAGGGAACCCTTCTAAACTCATTCTATGAGGCTAGTATCACTCTGATTCCAAAACTGGACAGAGACATATGAAGGAAAGTAAATTTCAAACCAATATCCCTGATGAATATAGATGTGAAAATACTCAATAAAATGTTGGCAAATTGCATAATAAACGCATTAAAAATAATTAACCAGGATCTAGTGGAGTTCATTCCAGGGATGTAAGGTTGGTTCAACATACGAAAATCAATAAATATAATTCATCACATCAGTAGACTTCAAGATAAGAATCACATACTTATATAAATTTATGCAGAGGAAGCATTTGACAAAATACAGCACATTTCATGTTTAAAACATTAGAAAAACTATAAATAATAGGAACATACCTCAACATTATAAAAGCTATGTATGCTAGACTAAAAGCCAACATCATTCTAAATTGAGAAAAATTGGAAGCATTCTCTCTAAAAATGGGAATAAGACAGGGATGCCCTTTTTTACTATGTATATTCAACATAGTTCTTGAAATTGTAGCCAGAGTAATTAGACAGATGAAAGAAATTAAAGGGTTACAAATAGGAAAAAAAGAATTCAAAAAATCATTATTTGCCAATGATATGATTCTATACTTAAAGGATCCAAAAAATTCCACCAGGAAACTTCTAGAAATAATAAATAAATTCAGAAAAGTATCAGGATATAAAATCAATACCAATAAATTAAATACATTCCCATGCATCAGTGATGAAACCTCAGAAAGAGAAATTAGCAAAACTACCTCATTCACAATAGCCTCAGAAAAGTAAAATAATTGTGTATCAATTTAACAATAGAGATGAAAAATCTTTACATTAAAACCTACAGGGCATTAAATAAATAAATTTAAGAAGGTCTTAGAAGATGGAAAGATCTTCCATGCTCTTGGATAGGTAGAATCAGTATTGTCAAAATGGCCATACTACCCAAAATGCTATACAGATTCAATGTGATTCCAATAAAAATTCCAATGTCATTCTTTATAGAAATAAAAAAAATCAATAAATAAATTTATTTGGAAAAATAAGATACCCATAATAGCCAAAGCAATCCTTAGCAAGAAGATAGAAGCAGGAGGCATCACAATATCAGACCTTAAACTATATTACAAAGCCACAGTAACAACAGCATGGTATTGGCACCAAAGTAGACATGTAGACCAACGGTACAGAAGAGAAGACACAGAGACAAAGGCACATAAATACAGTTATCTGATACTAGATAAAGTCACCAAAAACACACATTGGAGAAAGATAGCCTCTTCAAAAATTGGTGCTGGGAAAACTGGAAATCCATATGCAGCAAAATGGATTAAACTAAAACCCAGAAACTAAACCCTTATCTCTCACCATGCACAAAACTCAAAATGGATCAAGGACTTAAGAATTATACCAGAGACACTTCCCCTAATAGAAGAAAAAGCCTGCACAAATTTTCACCATGTTGGCTTAGGACCCAACTTCCTTAACAAGACTCCTAAAGCACAAGAAATAAAATCAAGAATCGATAAATGGGATGGATTCAAACTAAACAGCTACTTCTCAGCAAAAACAACAATGAGGTTAAGAGAGAGCCTACATTTTGGAGAAAATTTTGGCCACACACATGTCAGATAGAGCACTAATCACCAGGATATATAAAGAACTCAAAAACTTAACACCAAAAAAAAAAAAAAAACAACCCATTCAATAAATGGGCTAAGTAGCTAAATAGACACTTCTCAATCAACAAATATATGAAAAAATGTTCTACATCTCTAGTAATTAGAGTAATACCAATCAAGACTAACATTTCATCTCATTCCAGTCAGAATGTCAGTTATCAAGAATACAAGCAACAACAATGTTGGCTAGGATATTGGGAGAAAGGCACACTCATACATTGTTTGTGGGACTCCAGTTTGGTTCAGTCAATCTGGAAAGCAGTATGGAGATTCCTTAGAAAACTTGAAATAGAGCCACGTTTTGACCCAGCTATTATACACCTTGGTCTATTCCCAAAGGACTTAAAAGCAGCCTACTATAGTGGTGCAACCAATTCAACATTTATAGCAGCCCAATTCACAATAGTCAAACTGTGGAACCAACCTAGATGCCCTTCAATATATGAATGTGTAAAGAAACTGTGGTATATATACACAATGGAATATTAAACAGCAATAAAAGGGAATAAAATTATGGCATTTGCAGGTAGATGGATGGAGTTAGAGAATATCATGCTGAGCGCAGTAAGTCAATTCCAAAACAACAAAGGCTGAATGTTTTCTCTGATAAGTGTATGTTAATCCATAAGGGTGGGGTATGGGATGAGAAGATCAATTTTAGATTGGCAAAAGGGGAGGGGAGAAGGGACATGGGGATATAAATCTGGTGGAATGAGATCATTATCATTACCCTAGGTACATGTATTATTGCACAAATTGTGTGACCCTATTTTGTGTACAACCAGAGATGTCAAATACTGTCCTCCATTTTTGTAAAATGAATTGAAGAGCATTCTGTTGTCATGTATAACTGATTAGAACAAACTTAAAAAATAAACAGATGAGTGAAAGAAGTACATTATAGTTGAAGAATAGAGGTAGAGGAATAGAGGCAGGGATGGGGAAGGGAAAGTTGGGACCTGGGACTGAAATGGAGTAAATTAAATTCCATGCATGTGTGATTCTTTCAAAATGAACTCAATTATTTTGTATTACTATAATGCACTAATAAAAGAAGAAAATACTTATCTGATACAAGTCTGGTATCCAATGTATAAGAAAACCCATAGTCTTGCTTCCCAGAAGTGAATTCCACTTGATCATGGAGAATAATCCTTTTACTGTGTTGTTGGACTCAATCTGCCATTATTTTGTTTAGAATTTTTATGTGTATGTTTATCAAGAATATTAGCTTGTAGTTTTTATTGATATGTGTTTGGTCTTGCCAGCAGAATGATTCTAGCCTCATAGAATAAATTTGGAAGAATTTTCTTTAATTTTCTGGAATAATTTTACAAGAATTGCCATTAGTTCTTTCTTAAGTATTTGGTAAAACTCAGCAATAAAGTCAGATTTTCTTGGTAATTTATTTAATAGGATTTATTACTGATTCAATTTTTGTTATTCATTATAGGTGTGTTCAGGTTTTCTATTTCTTTATGATTCAATCTAAGTAAGTTGTATGTGGCCACACATTTAACATTTATTTTAGGTAATCAAACATACTGGTTCATCATAAACTCTATTGAAAATTTTTTATTTCTGAAATGTCAATTGCAATATATCATATCTGATTTTGTTTGCTTGATTCTCTATCATTTTTCCAAAGTAAATCTAAATTAGGCTAGACAATTTTGCTAAATTCTATTTAAATAATTTTTTGGCACTAGGGATTGAATCCAGGGGTGTATTATCACTAAGTTATAGCCCTAGTGTTTTTTTTTTTAATTTTAAGACAAGGTCTTGCTAAATTCCTGAGGATATCAATACATTTCTGAGGCTCATCTTGAACTTATGATTCTACTGACTCAGCCTACCAGGTAGCTGGGATCACAGGCATGTGCCAACACACGTGGGTTTGCAAATCTTTTTGCAAAACCAACTCTTTGCTTAATTGATCTTCTGTATTTTTTAGTCTCTATTTCATTTGCATCTGCACTGAGTTTTACTGCTTGCTTCCTTCTAGTAATTTTGAGTTTGGTGTGTTTTTGCTTTCCTAAATTCAAAGATGAAATAATTGTTTATTTGAGATTTTTTTCCTCTTATTTGACAAAGGAACTGAGAACATGCAATGGGGAAAGAACAGTCTTTTCAATAAACAATCCTGAAAATTTTCAATATCCACATGGGGAAACCCCTCTCTCATCATATTAAGAAAACAACTCAAAATTGACATGTTTTACATTTAAAGACTTAAATGTAAGACCTGATACTATGAAAATACTAGAAGAATACATGGGGAAAATGCTTGAGAACATTGACTGGGAAAGGGATTTATGGATAATACCCCAAAACTACAGAAAATAAAAGCAAAAGTTTGCAGATAAAATTAGTTCAAACTAAAAGTCATCTATATAGAAAAGGGAATAATCAATAGAGTAAGAAGATAGCCTAAAAATGGTAGCAAATATTTGCAAACTACACATCTGACAAGTAGTTAATATCTACAATATATAAGGAGCACAATATAATAGCAAAATATAAACAACCTAACTAAAAAATGACTTAGTCATGTCTCAAAGGAAGACACACAATTAACCAACAGAGAAATGAAAGAATTTTTAACATAGAAAATGATCAGAAAAATGCAGGTTACAACCACAATGAGATATTGCCTCACAACTTTTACAATGACTATCATAGCATCTCAAAAAATTATAAGTTCTGGTAAGAACATAAAAAAATAATACCATTAGTTTTTATGGGAAAATACTTTAATATAGCTCTTATAGAAAACAGTATATAGGTGCCTCAAAAAATTGAAGCTAGAACTACCATGATACAAAATCTTTTCCTGGGTATATATCTAAAGTAACTGAAATCAGTGTGTTAATTGTACACACACACACACACACACACACACATACACAAACACACACATATTTAAACACATATATCACAGGGCTGCTAGCACTCCATCAGGACAGTTTCCACCTCAGGAGTCAATGAGCCACCTGAGAAAATTAAAGTCTGAAATAGTGAAGAAATAAAAGATGGAGCCATGAATTAGATAAAGAGGAAGCAGGGTGCCTGATAGGTCTAGTCCATATGAGAGCTGAAACTGAACAACTAAAAAATGGCTCTGGTTTTTTATTTAAGGGAGAGTACATCAAACACAGGGATAGGTTTCCGTGGGAGGAGTCTTGTTTCTGGGTGTGGCAGGGGACTTGCAACAAACAGGTTGATTGGCATCTTGGCAAGCCACAATCATCTCTGAGAGGCTAGGTGCCTATGTAGTTCTAGTGAGTCACCCTAACTCCATGCAATGCTGAACCTGGAAAAGTTAGGCAGAATATCACATGTACTGGGTAGTTGCACCAGCAGGAGTGACACTGGGAGTTCCTAGATACCAGATTCTCTTACCCATTAGTTTCTATGCTGAATGGGTTCATGCACATTTCACAGGTGGCTTTTGACATCTCCCCTTTATTATTTTTTAATGTACGTGAGGGGCAATTAAGTCAAGATTTTTAAATACTTGTTCTGAGGGTGCAATAACCTGTTATTATGATATAAAAAGAATTAGTAGCAAACATATCATTTCATTAATATACCATGTAGAATGTTTCAACTTGTTTCCAGGATTAAAGCCAATTAATTTGTGAAGTATTTGATCTGCTAGAGATGCAGGGTCCATGAAATCAGTCCTGCTTTCCTGAATATCTTGGATGTTATCATGTATCTACATGAAGTTCAAGCTATTATTATTGTTATATCAAACATCTATTATATGATTTCTAATTTTTTTCAAATTCCATCAGGCAGTATGATATTTGGCTGCAGTAACACAGACACACTTATCGTCAACATGACATTTAAAACTTTGTTCAAATTTGAGAGCAGAAAGCTCATTGCCAATATTTGTAATGATAGCATTTAAAACATTTAATTTAGTTTCAATCTTTTTATCAATACTTACCTAATTGTATAAGGCTTTGGAAATATTTTGAGCCAAATTATTAAGAAAATGAGATTAGTTAGATTACATTTCTTACAATTTACAGGACATCTATCATCCTTCTTCTTTATTCTTATATTTCCAGTATTAAAGCATAAAATGATTGAATATAGGCTCACAAGCCATAGCAGGAATACTCCTTGTAGTTCCTGTCTATAAAGTTAGGTAAGGGGCAATTTGTAAAGTGGAGGAAATTGGAGGCAACAATTAAATGCCAGAGATCTTTTTGAATACCACCCTCCACAAAAGTTAGAATATTACCAATAAAAACTCCATGGGTAATAGCATCGTGACAGAATGCATTATGTCCATAGAGTGAATATGGGACATGATAGAAATCTGAAAGTATACATTAAGTTATAAAGGACACAAAATATTATCAAATAAGAAATGATTGGTATAAACCCAAATGTGAGTTACTGATCTTTCTAATATAACATGAATCAATTTGCTGGGCTCTAATTTGAATTTCATTACATGGTTGCAAAGTAATACCCAAACAATAGGGACTAATCTAAATCACATAGATTTTCAAGAAATGATAATGATTTTTTATCTAATCTTATTTTTTGTATTCTGAAAATAGTTCTAGATAATTCAACTAATTTCCTAGATTCTTAGATCTTTTACTATATTAAAAATTCAAATTAAACATGGTTGCCTGCAAATTTTTTTTTAGGAGAAAGTAAAAGCAAAACACATTTAGTGGCAGTGCTGCCATGTTATGTTCTCCTGGCTTTGGACTTCCTGTAGGAAGTGGCATCTTGATATAACTGTCTTTTATCAACTTTTTGAAGAGCAATCCAAAAAATATCTAGCACTTATTGAGATTTTATTTTGCCCTGGCAAGCATTTGTACATTTCATTCATTTAAGAAAGATGCCAAATTTTGTGACAGAAAGATCAGAGCAGCAAGATATTGGTGGATATTCTGTGAAAATAACTGGATTGTTATGAGAAAGTTTCATTTTAATAATCATCCTATTTTAATAACTGCTCAGACATAAAATCTTAAGTTCCAAAGGCCAGTAGGATTGGCTGGCTTAGGTCCTTCCTGTGCTGTCTTTTCCTCAAAATTTACCTTTAAATAGCCAGTTTATTTATCATGGGACCAACATATAAGTAGGTTCCCACTGCAGTCAGTATAATTAAATCCATCAGCATGAGTAAGAGTAATGTTTATCTGTAAAACCTCCCATTATATATCATTAGCAAATACAGGGATGAATTCCCCCATCCACATCATTAGGTGCATTAATGGTAGATCTGGGAAATGAGTCCAATGAGTCTCTCCATGGAGCCAACTAATCTGACAGCTCAATAAAGCCAGTATGGCTATTAATATTGTGGTTGGAGTCCTATTACGTCCCTGATGTTGAGCTATCTGATCAACCTGAAGTGTCAGTTGTCTCCACAATGACAGGTTTTTTTTCCTGTAAATATACAAGTATAGCCTCTACCCTATGGAATCCGGTTTATTGTATAGCTCCATGTGTTGCTCAGTAGCAGTAAGAGGTTTCTTTCTTTATTTTTTATTTTTTTGGTACTGAAGATTGAACTCAGGGGTTCTCCACCACTGAGCCACAATCCCAGCCCTATTTTGTGTTTTATGTAGAGACAGGATCTTACTAAGTTGTGTATTGCCTCAACATTGCTGAGGGTGACTTTGAACTCCTGATTCCCCTGTCTCAGCCTCCCAAAATGCTGGGATTACAGGTGTGTGCCACTGTGCCTGGCAACGGTGAGACTTTTAATATCAAAATTTAAAGAAAAAAATTAAATATTTTGTGAGATTTGGTGGGTTTATGTAGGGTTCTGTTTACCCTTATTTTATTATTTAAAATTGAAGAAAAAAGTTGGAATAAGCTGAAGCATTATTCATCTTAAATTATAGAAGTGACCTAACAAATATTTTTATTTGGCCAAGAAAATTAGCAAAACTTACTTGTTAGGCATATGAAGATTATTAAAGTCAATGTTATTGAGCTGAAAATGGCATTATAGTAAAAAAAAAATGCCTAAGTTTTAACAAATGTATGATTTGATTTTGTCTCTAGTAATAGGCTGAGCAAAAAAGTATAAAATGGAGTTAGTATAGATGTTAAAAATCAGTTTTATAGCTTATTTGTTCTATGGGTAATAATAGCTTTATTATCTTAAATTAACTTAGGTTGTTATGTTAGAAGTGGTACTTGTGTAAAGCATTCACGGACAGTAGTTGTAAGGTTTGTAGGGAAAATACAATGTAAAATTAACAAGTAAAATATATTTAATTATTATAATAGCTATAAATTAAAGAATATAATTTTGTATGATTGACCTCCATATATGTATAATTTTTTTTATTTTAAGAATATAGTAATTTCTATAATAAAAATTATCTTTCAAGCTTAACTTTGAATTAATTTGAATGATTATCTTAACTTGAAATGAGGAGAAAGGCAGAATTTTAACTTAGGAGAGGTACCCTCTCAAAAGGACATGAAATATATAAATAGACAACTTTACAGAATAAGAAAAACTATATGTTCAGTGAGCATAGGAAAAAAATGTTTTATCTATCACTGATAATAAAAAAAATGAAATAGAAAAACAAATAGCTTCTTACCTACTAATTTAGTAAAACTTCCTATTATCATCAAAGTTAGTGTTTATCTAAGTATGAGGAATTAATAAAATATTGTTGGGTAGAAATGAATTGGCAGTATCTTTTAGGACAGTAATATAATAATTATTTTTAAAATGTAGAATTTTATATGACATTGATTTAGCAATGATATCTTAAGGAATTTATGCTAAAATAATTTTTTTATATAAAGATATAGCTGTATTCATATTCTTTTTAAAATATTTTTTTAGTTGTTGATGGATCTTTATTTTATTCATTTATTATTCATATGTGTGCTGAGGATCGAACTCAGTGCCTCATGCATGCTAGGCAAATGCTCTACCACTGAGCTACAGCCTCAGCACCAATATTCTTAAGTCTGTTTTTAAGATAGCAAGAATGGTTAAAATGTCCAATATAAGGTTCTGGTTAAACAATATGATAAAAAAAATTGGCATTAAAAATAATATTGGAAAATAATATTAATTATGTGTAATTTAAAATAATTTTACAAGTTTTAAAAATATTAATATGATTATATATTTATAAAATATGTATAAGGATATGCTCTAGATGTTAATAATAGTTATCTATGGGTAGTAGGATTTTAGGAGGTTTAGGTATACTTCTTAATTTTTCCAAAATGGGTCTCTTGACAAAAGTTAGGTAAGGTGTGTTAATTTTGAAACCAATTTTAGTTTCTTACATTAAATAATACTTTATAAAAATCTTTAGATATAATTTTGGATCAATATAAACTAGTGAACATAATTTAATATTAGATTTGAATTATGAAGACAAGAGAATTTAAAAAAATATATTTTTTGGTTGTCTACGGACCTTTATTATATTTATTTATATATGGTGCTGAAAATTGAACCCAGTGCCTCACACATGGTAGGCAAGTGCTCTACCAATGAGGCACAACCCCAGCTCTAGACAAGAGAATTTTTAATCTCCTTTTGAGGGAAGGCATTAAAACATTTTTTTATATTTCATAGTTATGTTTGAAATAAGCTAGTGTCTCTTCATTGCTTTTTAGAAATATAGTTAAGTTTACTTCTCAGAAATATAGTTAAGTTTACTTCTCAGTTATAAAAATTTTATAACATTTATTTAATTATAAAATATTATATGATATAATTAAATGTCCAATTAATTTGCTATTTGTGGGGAGCTAGCTCTATGCTACACCCTTATGACTAGCCATTGTGTGTAAATAGGAAAGGCAAAAAGGAAGGAGGAACTATGTGATTGGTTTACTGTTGGTTCCGTGAACGTGCAGCTCATGGACAGAATTCAGGGGGCTTATGTGCCTTGCCACATGGACAGCTGTTGCCTACGTGCGAATGGCCCTATAAGTTGAATGCTTGTTCCGCAAATAAACGGGTGCCTGCTCTGACTTGACTCCCTAGTGTGTCTGATTGACCTGCGGCGGCAGCAGAGGGCTGAGAACGGACAGCTAGTTGGCTCCAACTCTTCCCAACTTCCATGGCTAGGTGAATGTGGGGGTGCCCCTTCGACCCGCTGGCTCAGGATGAACTGCATCCCCCGCAGCTATTATTATATAAGTTTGTAAGAGACCATTGTAGAAAACTTTAGTTTGGAGAGCATCAGTTTAGTATCATGTTCTCTTAAATCTTACATTTTAAAGAATTACATATTTAGGAAACAGAGATATGATTGATATATAAAAAGTTAGCAATAATTATTATAATTACATTGATGTTTTCATGTTAATTAAGTTTAATTTTTAAAGAAGAATTTGAAATAGAATGTGAGTTGGTGCTTTAAAATAATAGTTATTGTTTAACCAAAGTTTTGTGAATTTTAATTTCTTTAAAATTAGCCTTTTTAAATAATAAAACTTTTCAATAGATGAATGAATAAAGAAACTGTGGCATATATACACAATGGAATATTACTCAGCAATAAAAGAGAATAAAATTATGGCATTTGCAGGTAAATGGATGGAGCTGGAAAATATCATGCTAAGCAAAGTAAGCCAATTCCAAAAAACCAAATGCCAAATGTTCACTCTGATAAATGAATGCAGATACATAATGGGGGAAAGGACACAGGAAGAATGGATAAACTTTGGTCAAAGAGGAGGGAAGGAGGAGGGGGCATGGGGGCAGTAAAGATGGTGGAATGAGATGGACATTATAGCCCTAAATTCATGTATGACTTCATATTTGATGTGATTCTGCATCATGTACAACCATCCATCTGTGTACAACAAATCAAAATGCAGTCTGCTATCATGTATACCTAAGTAGAATAAATAATTAAATAAAAATAAAACTTATCAGACATGAGAAATTATTCTATTGGAATAAGAGTAGATTAATGTTTTAAGAAGTCATTATCATCTCAATGTATAGATTAAACTTTGGTTTATATTAGCACATATATATATTTGGTACCAGGAATTGAACTCAAGGGTACTCGACCACTGAGCCACATTCCCAGCCCTATTTTGTGTTTTATTTAAAGACAGGATCTCACTGAGTTGCTTAGCACCTCATCGTTGCTGAGGCTGGCTTTGAACTCTCTATCCTACTGTCTCAGCCTACGAAAATGCTGGGAGCACATCAATATTTGATCTTAGGAAAAGCTTCAAATATTTTTAATTTATTATTCCATATATTCATAACCAATTCAGTTGCATAACTTGTTCTCTACCTGCACAAACCTTCTTTATCACTTACTTATGACCTTCTTGTATTTTACCATGGAAAGATTTTCTCATCCAGAAACATCTTTTCCTTTCTTTCATTAAAGTCTCCAGAACACAAAGGCTTTTTTTCAGCCAGAAACATTTCCTTTTTTCTTTCTAGAATCCTTCAATTTCTCTTTCCTATCTGTAAAACCCTTTCTTTGTCCATATTGCAAAACAATCCCAGCAAATCTCTAAATCTATAGAAATTATTCCATTTTAATAGGATAAAATATTTTAATTAAAGTGGAATTAAAACTTTTGGACTCCTTTTTATATAGAATCATACTTGTTGGGACTTAATGTTTCATATCCTTGTTTTTTGTGATGACATAAAACAATTTTAAATTTATTTTTTATCAATTTATGAAAACATCAATAATGTTTAATTATGCTACCCAATGGAATTTAAGGAGTTAAGAGTACTTGATGTTATGTCTAACAGTTCGCTTCTTAACTTCATAAGTCAATAAATATCCCTGTAGTAAAGATTTATATAATTAATTCCATTTACCTAAAATTTAATTAATTTATTTTTAACTGTAGAAGTCAGGACATCAAGTAAATGTAGATAATAGTACTAGTGATGTTTTTCCTGTTGAAGAAAATTGTTAGAAACAAATGCATATAAATTTTAAATATTATAGGAATTAGAAACTTTATTAATTATTTAACCAGCTGGATAAATTCACATTAATAATGTTAAGGGCATCTTTATTTTCATTTAATTACTCAATTTAAATTGAATCTTATTATTGTTAGAGTAGCAGCCAGCCAGACACAGACACCTCTGTACAGCCAGGAGATTCTTTATTCAGGGGAGTGGGCCCCCCGGGCGAACGAAAGAGGAAAGAAGAAGAGAGAGGAGGGATGCGCCGGAGGGATTTTATAGAGCCCACTACAAAACCACGTGGCGAGCTAGGGATTGGTCACTTTAAAATTGGGGGCAGATAAGCAGTAGTGGTCTTCTTTTTGATGCGCTAACCTGAGCAGTTAGGCTTTGTTTCCCAGGTGGAAGATTCCGGAGCAGAACCCCCTGGGGCAGGAACTGCCTTGGGCTTTTAGAGAGGGGATGTAAAAATTAATTACAAAAGGGCTGTTTTTTACCTTACAATTCTATCATGTGAATTAAAGGTATTTGGATCTATTTTTATTTTAATCTTAAATTATAAGTGCACTCATTAATTTATAGCAATGTTGATATTGTGTAATGTAGTCATAATGTAAATATAACCGTTGTGTATACACATTTATAAAATAGACAAAGAAAAATATTTATAACCTTTCGTAAATGGAGTTCCAATTGCAAGAGGTGGTACAAATACTTATTAGAGCCTTTATTTGATTTAACATGTTTAGGAATTCAAAATATAGTTAATTAAATTTTTATATGATTTAATTATAAAGCAGGCCTCCTTTAATGGATAAATTAAATTGACAGTTATGAAAACAATTGTTGCTATAGTACAATCCATGGTACATTCATCTCATGTGGAAGATTCCTGGTTCAAACCCAGCCTGTGAAGATATCTTTTTCCTAGCGAGTATTTAATTGGGAAAGTAAAAGAAAAGGATGTAGCTAAATGCTGTGGAATTAGAAAAAGAAAAAAAAATTAGCTGTTTTCCTTCTTTTTCCTGAGTTCCTTTAAGAGCCAGGATGCAGGCTGGGGGAACAGGGAGGAGGAGCTGAAAGGCCTTGAGCATCTGCAGGAGGGACTGAGAGGAAGCCCAGGGGAATTGAATTTCCTTTGTTCTGGACCTTGGGATAGTCTAGGAAAGCCACAGGGTCAGATTTTCTCCTTTGTGCTCTCTTTGTGACCTGAAATTCTGACCAAGGCTTTGGGCCCTTTAATTTGCATATAATTTTCCCCTGAGGATTTCCAGTGGCCAGCTGCAGCTGCTATACATCCTGTCTAGGCTTAGAAACTCTGC
Organism: Xerus rutilus; assembly: GCA_028644305.1. NCBI lineage: Eukaryota > Metazoa > Chordata > Mammalia > Rodentia > Sciuridae > Xerus > Xerus rutilus. Next base: position 58,610,305 of record CM053417.1, read on the forward strand.
AGATTTTTAAGGTAATATTTATTTCATGTAATTGGTTTGTTTTTGCCTGTTCGATGAGCAATACTTCATCTAATTTGATTGCCATAGCAAATAATTCCCAACCGAAAGGTAGTTCTAGTTAGCAAAATGCCAATCACGAGGTAGCAAGAATAGGTTGCGCCTGTTATTCAAGTTAGGCTGTACCGCCATCTTTCTTGCAGTATTCCTAGGGGACCAAGAGGCAGTGGCAGCAGTGGCGGGATGTTCATATTTAAATTACAAAACTTGCCAATAATTTCTCCTTAATAGGTTAGAGATTTTGCCTGAATTCGTGGTTAGAGTCCTCTGTCCTAGAATCCTAAACTTCTATAATTAATTCAGCTGGCTGTGCCACTTGTAGTCTGCAAAGATGGAGCAGCAGCAGCAGGATTGTTTGTTTGTTTTGAATAAATCAAGTCTGTTACTACTTCTGAGAGTCTCAGAATCTGCATTTATTTTTTCCCTGAATTTTCTATTATGATAGGGATTTTAAGTAGAGTTAGATAAAGTTTTCTCTTTCAGAGTTTGCTCCAGTTTAATATCAGGCTATCTAAAAATTTACTTTTCACACCCCTCCACTCTCTTTTTCTAAATTGGGTTGCACCCTGTAATTTGAGGGGAGTATGGCCCACCTGAGTTTCTCCTTCTGAATTTCCTCCTGAGCAAGCCAGGCACCACATATTGTGGGGTTGCCAGCACCCCACCTGGGCAGTTTCCTGCTCAGGAAGTGATGAGACACTTGAGAAAAATAAAATCTGAAATAGTGAAGAAATATGAGACAGAGCCAGGAATTAGATAAAGAGGAAGCAGAGCGCCTGACAGGTTGAGTCCACATAAGAGCTGAAAATGAACAACTGAAAAATGGCTCTGTTCCTTTACTTAAGGGAGAATACATCAAGGCAGGGATAAGGATTCAGCAGGAGGAGTCTTGTCTCTTAGTGTGGCAGGGGACTTGCAGCAAACAGGTTGATTGGCTTCTTGGCAAACCAATCTCTGAGAGAGTGTGTGGTTATGTAGCTCCAGCAGGTCACCCCAACTCCAGTGCAGTGTTGAACCTGGCAGAGATAGGTAGAATATCACATTTATTGGGCAGTCTCACCAGCAGGAGTGCCTCTGGGATTTTCCGGATACCAGAATGTCCTAGCCATTATCTTCCGTGCCAATCGGGTTCATGCACATTTCATGGGTGACTTCCAACACACTTATATCTGTTTAATATATATTATAACATATATGTATTTTATATTTTTATATATAATTAATAATATGGGCCCATCCTTAAGTGTCTTAGGAGAAGAGGGCTCATTAGTGAGGCATTTGGAGAGGCTTTGAAGACAGTAAACACTCTCAAGGTTATTGTTCGGGGCCATCTGGTGCACTAACAAGCTCTTGGTGCCTCAGAACTTTCAACCTTTGATCCTGTTTTGGAAACTGACCAGTTCCCACCTTGCAGAGATTAAAACAACCTAAGGCCAGTTGCATAAAGCCGGACTGCATATTGGGTGGGGTTGCTGTGCCTTTTTAAGTCCTCCAAAGGGGGATTAGAAAATAGAAGGAATCCAACTGGAGAAGAGGGAATCTTATGCTTTGAGTGTAGAAGAAGGAATTTGACTTGTGAGGAAGAAAGATGACTCTCACCTATGTGTTTACCCTACCCTCAGTGTTGCTCCTTTTACTCGAGGATAGGTGTTGGAGGTGATAGTTATGCTGTGAGTAAAGAAGAAGGATCTTGACTTTCACCTATGTTTATCCCATTCTTGGTGTTGCTTATTTTACCCAAGGCTGGGTGTTGAAGGTGATGCTGATGCTTTGAGTGCACTTGCAAACCTGTGTTTTATTATCTGGTGCTGATTGGTGAGTGTTTATTGGGCTGGAGCCACTCTCCTTTCTTTCCCTCTATATTATTGATCCATTATATACCATATTCAATATTGCAAATTATAACTGTTGCTTGCTTATTGTTATATTATTTTGTATAACTGTTGCTTGCTTATTGTTATATTATCTCATATTAAAGCTTATAAAACCCATCCTGTTGTGAGGCTGGTGATTCACTCCACGAATCTGCTGTATATACATTAGTCTGAGCTCAGCAATTCCCGGTCATAAATCCCAGACCGAGACAATATTATATATGAACAACACATATTATAGATGAATGCATTATATATGTGTGTGTGTTTATATGTTATGTAATACTATTTAACCATAAGACAGGATAATATCCTGTCATTTGTAACTGTCGCTTTAATAAAAGTGGGGGGAAGGGCCGCGTGGCTTCTTGACGAGTTGGAGTCCAAGAGAAACGGAGAAAGGATCCCCAGGTTAGACGATATGGAGTCTCTCTGGACGGTGGCGATCCACGGAGCCAATCTCCCCAGGCCCCGGGGTGTAGGTAAAAATCTGCTTCACCCCAGCGAGATGCAGAGATACCCAGGACAAGAAGAGACACAGCCAGGGTGAGGAGAAGCAAAGAACACCACTTTATTCTAGAAACTACAGAAGCTTAAGTGTACTCTTGGACCAATCAAACCCAAAGGTCACAAACAAAGGGGTGCTCTTTGGCAAGAGCACAGTCTATTAGCATAGAATGGGGAAGGATGGAAGGGAGGGGATGGAAGGTATTGAGATGCTCCTACAGTAACAACATGGATAGAATGGGTGGTCATTATGTCAAATGAAATAAACCAGGCAAAGTAAAATGAATACTACAAGATGGCAATCACATGTGGAATCTCAAGAAGTTGACCTCATAGAATTTCAGAGCGGATACCAGAGGTTGGGAAGACTATAGGGAGGAACAAAAGGAGAAAGTTCCTTCAACATTTACTAAGTTATAGTTAATATAGGAGAAATAATTTCTGGTGTTATAATTCACAATAATGACTAGAGATAATGATTAATGTACTTTTAATTTTAAAACAGCTAGAAAAAAGGATTTTGAGCATTTTCACTACAAATGCATGATAAATATTTGAGGAGATAAATCTGCTTATGCTGATTTGAATATTATACAATGTGTAGATTATTGAACTCTACTATGGTAGCCCATAAAATGTCCCATTTTATATGTCAATTTTTTAAATAGAAATATTCAAAAGAAAATAATTAACCAAATAAAAATGTGTCTAATATTTGTACATCTCACAAAAGAAAACGTACAGGTCATTAATATGCACAAAAAGATTATTCAGATGTTCAACATCTTATTTCAGTAGAGGATTGCAGTGAGAACAGCAATACGTTTCCAATGCACATTTATTAAAATGACATAAACCCAAAACATAGAACATAAAATTTTAGTGAGGATATAGAGTAACAGGAACTCTTATTCATTGCTATTAGGGAAACTAATAGTATAGCAACTTGACAATGTATTTAGTCAAGGTTCTCCAAAGAAATAGAACTAAATGGATGCATAGATAGATAATGGATAGATTTATTATGAATAACTGGATAACATAATAATGGAGGTTGGACAATCTTAAAATCTGGTAGACCTGGAGAGGCAATGATGTAGTTTCAGTCCAAGGCTGCAGCCTTGTGAACCAGGAAGAGCTGATGATTCAATTCCAGTAGGAAAGCAGGAAAAATCTGATGTTCCAATTCCAAATCATCCAGGCACTCTTAGTCTTTTCTAACTGCTAGAGCAAAAACATCATGGTCTACTTTGTTTATTTCAAAGAAATATTTATTTCTCCAAGATCTAGAGGGTGAGAAGTCCACAATGTTGCTCGCTTTCAAAGAAAAGTGGATAAATGCTCCCCATAATTCTATCAGCTTATTTTTGTTTAAAATTTAATCTGGGATCATCACATTTTTATTTCTTTGCCTATCTCCAATCATGAGAATAAAAGCATTTTGAATTGTACTTACTGAGATAAATATTAGAATTGTATTGAAAGTGGAATCTTACAGGGAACCACCAGGTAGATCAGGTAATGAGAGTTTTCCTGGAATGAAGCTTTACTCTATTGCCAGTGCTGTTTTGCACCATTCTCTCAGTGGCTACCTGACTATTTTTTTTTAACATGAATGTGAGTTTCATTTGTTTAATTTCAAAGCTACCAGGTAGATGGAGAGAGGACAATGAGAACAGGGCAGGTTACAAGACATTATAGACTGCTGTTCTTACTGAAATTAACATTTTCCCTAGAATAATGCTTGCTTAGATTCCCTCAAGTCTTTGGTTAATTTCTAGTGTTCTCAGAAATTTAATCATAACATATTTGCCAATTTTTCTCAATGTTTTAATGGAAGGGAGAGTTTTGGGAAATACTTACTCTGCTTTTTTTTTTTTTTCTTTTTGGTACTGGAGTTTGAACTCAGGGACACTCGACCACTGAGCCACATCTCCAACACTATTTTGTGTTTTATGTAGACACAGGGTCTCACTGAGTTGCTTAGCACCTCACCTTTGCTGAGGCTGGCTTTGAACTCGCAATTCTTCCATCTCAGCCTCCCAAAGTGCTGGCATTACAGGCGTGCACCAACACACGGCGGCTTGCCATTTTAATTAATACAGCCTCTTGAAGTACTTTTTGAATCTAGAAAATATATGAAATAATTTATAATTAAAATGTTTTTAATACTTCTCATTAGGAAATTATTAATACCTTATATCTAATTAATCATAAATGCAACAGCTATCATGTCACCAAGGTTGTTTCTAAGTCTTAAAATTTACAGATTTTTGATACTTCCTGTAGTTTAAATGTGTCCTCCTGAAATTCATATATCAAAAGCTAAATCCTCAAATTCATATGTTGTTGTTAGTTGGAAGTGGGGCCTTTGGAAAGTAGTTAGTATTAGATGAAGTCATAATGTTGGAGTCCCCATGATGGGATTAGTGGCTTTATAAGAGGAGGAAGAGATATCTGATCTGGCACAGATCTCTTAAACTGCAATGTCTTCCTAGTATGTTATAGTGCAGGAAGAAGGCCTTCACCAAATGCAGCCCCTTGACCTTGAACTTCACATTCTCCACAACTGCAAGGAAGTATATTTTCTTGATAAATTATATAGTCTATGAAACTGTGCTATAGCAACAACAACAAAAAGATTAAACAGTATTGCATATATTGTAACTTAAGCGATTAATTTGGTTATAATTTCTTTCTTGTTACAAGTTTAAAAAATAGTATTTACAAGTTAAAAACTTTTTTTTCACTTCCTTCCGAGAGATGCTAGTACTAGGAGGTAGCTCCTATATTGTAGATTATAAGTGTATGAGTTCCTACCTAAATTAAAAGGGACTACTCAATTCTTACTTTCTGTTACCAGAAGTTTGAATCTGGAAACTTTTAAAATGCCAAGTGCCTTAGTGATACACTGCCTTAAAAATAAAAATAAAAAAATATAAAGGGTTGAGGATGTGGCTCAGTGGTTAAGTGCCACTTGGTTCATTACTCTATACCAAAAAAAAAAAAGCCAAATTTATGTCTCCATGCCAAAGATTTGTCCTCTATGCTCTTTAAAGGAAAGTTCTATATGCAACATATCAAAGTAAAAAATTAAAACAATAAACATAAATTAAAATACACTTAGTAGGAGTCTGTATATGTGTTAAGGTGGAAAATGTAATGGTCAGAAGTATTAGGAAGCCATGCTAAAATTTTCATTCAGTGGCTCTGTTTTCTAAAATAATAAATCAGCTGTTGCTGGATTTCCTGTTTCTGACTGATATTAATTAAGGAAAAAAATTGGATGCAATTAGTTTCCAATTTAACTTTTCTTAGCACCATTCTTTGACAGGGAAAGGATTCTTGAGATAAATCTACACATGTGTGACAAAACATTAATATATAATATAATAAATAAACTCAAATGAATTTTGGTTCCAAGAAGGCTATTGTCCATGAACTACTTAGTTCCAACAGTGGTTCTTTTGTTTTCACCTGCCATTCTTTATGTTGAAGGAGAGAATAACAGTTGCTCTTGATAAAAATATAATATACTTGTGTGGTATAAATGCTGTATATGAAAGTATATTAAATAAAACTGATTTTTAAACTATGAAGATAAACATAATGACTTCAAGAAATAATCTGCACAAGAAAGTATGAATGTCAAAAGCAGAGACAGGAATTATTTTGTGACTCAAAGCATTTCCTGGCAACCTGGAAAAAATAATTCTTCTGCATCTTTGCCACCATCTCACTAAACTTAATGCTTTTCTCAGTATTCCTTATTGTGGATATAATTCATCATAACTCACCTTACACTGACCCTTATTTTAGTAACTGCTAACCAATTTTTCCCTTGCTATTCATGCATTTCTCTAATATATGGATTAGTTAGTTAACTGTTAAATTTGTTTTGGCACTACTTTGTTTCAAATTGTTGTTTCACCACCTCACATTTACATAGCTGTAGGAAGTAATTTAACCTCTCTATATATTAGTGTACTCTTGTATAAAATGAAAATAATAATAGTCTTTCACTCTCCCAATTGTTGCACCATAGAATCAATGTAGTTTTAGCCGTTATATTTTTATCTCATTCATTGTGGATTGGTAAGGATAAACTTACCTGTCAACATCCAACTGTAGCACATGAACTAGACTCATCCCATATACATATTCCATATATCACAACGATTAGACATGAGTGAATGAGCACATGATTCAGGTTGATCTAATCAACACCAATTATGTAACATATATTGAACTACTGGAACATGAACATTCTCCATCCAGTGGGTTTCCTAAGCTTGTAAAATATATATCTGGAGATGCTAGGAGCCATGCCACCTTTTGTGGAATCAGTCTGTCAGTGAAGCTAGCACTGATGACACGACAACACTGAGGTGGAAAGAGAAATTCAAAATGACACTGACAACCTGGATCTAATGTTTCCTGAAATGAAATATTACTGGATTTTACCTTTTTGAACTGGATATACCACTTGTAACTGAAACAGTTATGATTATCATGGATACTTCATTCTTCACTTATACTGGATTTTTCTAATATCTGTGACCAGCAAAAAACTCAGCTGTCTACCTCCAAAAGGCATAAAAATATAAGAGCAAGTACAAAAAATTAAGTATGTATGTATGATTTAAGACCTTTTTAACAAATTGTTCAAAATATGTGAATGAACTAAATCTTATAAGATTATGACATGTATAATATGCATCTTAACTTTAATGTGTATGTTCATATTTAAATTCAATATATGAATGAAGAAAAACACTCAAGAATTACTTCTGAGTGGCAAAGTAATCTCAGGAAGAAGGATACATTATTGGACTTGAATGTCAAAAATGCTAACTACTCTTGAGATAAAGTTATCACTTACATATGAGTTTCAAATTTTATTCCTTCCATGTGTGATTCTCTATAAGTTAAAAAACTGCCCTCCCCCAAGTATGAAGATATGCACATAGAAGATCTTAGAACAGTAATTCTTTTATTTTATTTTTGTGGTGCTGGGATTGAACCCAGGGCCTCATGTATGCAAAGCAAGCACTCTATAAACTGAGCTATATCCCCAACCTAGAACAGTAATTCTTAATCCTGAAAATATACCAAAATTATCAGGTGCTTTAAAAAATACAGATTCCTGAAACCCACTTCCAGAATTTCCATATCTGATGGAGGATTCAAACAACTACCCTTTAATAGTTTTTCCATGAAATGCTACTGTCTACCCATCAAAAATTTCTAATATAAAGGAATGAAAAGTCTGGGCATGCAGGAAAGTCCAAGAAGTTCTAGTATTAAGAACCAAAGAGAAAACCAAGAGTGTAGATGTGCATTTGTTGCACTCTGACCATATTTCCATCATTACATTTGTACATTTCTTAGCTAATTGCTAATTACATAGGAGTTAGTACACTAATGATACTGAAGGGTAACTGTTTGATAAAAACTATTTATCTCTAGACATTTGCCTGTTAACACAGACTACTTCCTAAAAATAAGCAGGTAATCTGATGTCAAGATTTTGCATAGTGGGAATAAGTGAACTTTTAGGAACACATGCTATTTTTGAAAACTTCAAATTTGTTACATTCACATATATCTTTGCTCCATATTTCCTTTTTGCCTTTATTTTCTTTTTCTTTTTTCTTTTTTCTTTATTTTTTTGTAACAGGATTGAACCCAGGGGCACATAACCAGTGAGCCACATCTCCAGCATCTATTTATCTATTTATAGATATAGACAGAGTCTTGCTAAATGGCTTAGGCCCTCACTAAGTTGCCAGTGCTGGCTGCTTGGAATTCGTGATCTTCTTGCCTCAGCCTCCTGAGCCACTGGGATTACAGGCATGTGACACTGTGCCTGGCCACTCCATATTATCTATTCTGTAGTCAAAGATATATTTTTTCATATACTAAGTGATACATATGTTCTATGACATGTATATGTGTATATATATATGTATATATATATGGCATTTAAATGAGTTTAATTGTAAAAAGGATGCAATGATTTAGAAAATATTCAAGGACAAAGAACAGAGGTAGGGTTTGGGTTGTAGCTCAGTGGTAGTGCTCTTGCCTAGCATATGTGAGACACCGGGTTTGATTCTCAACATCACATATGTATAAACAAAATAACAACTAAAAATTTTTAAAAAGAGAGCAGAGGTTGTTGCTATTTAAAACAGAATAAAATTATGGTATTTGCAGGTAGTTGGAGAATATCATGCTAAGTGAAGTAAGCCAGTCCTCAAAACCAAATTCTGAATGTTCTTTCTGATAAGTGGATGCTGATCCATAATGAGGGAGGGGACACAGGAAAATGGTGGAACTTTGGTCAAAGGGGAGGGGGGGAGGAGGCATGGGGACAGGAAAGGTGGTGGAATGAGATGGATATCAGAGCTCTAGCCTCAAGTATGACTTGCATATATGATGTGATTCTACATCATGCACAACTAGAGAAATGAAAAGTTGTGCTCCATCTGTGTGCAATGAATCAGAATGCATTCTACTATCATGTATACCTAAATAGAACAAATAAATTAAATTTAAAAAATTGCAATTGGGGCTGGAGTTGCAGCTCAGTGGTAGAACACTTACCTAGCCCTTGTGAGACACTAGGTTTGGTCCTCAGCAACACATAAAAATAAATAAATAAAATAAAGGCGTTTTGTCCATCTACAACTAATTTGTTTTAAAAATTGAAATCATATAAAGTAGTTTTATAAAACATAGTAGAATGAAACTAGAGATAAACAGATGAAAGAATACCATAGAATCCACAAAAATTTGGAAATTGAGCAATAGATTTTTAAGCTACCAATGTATCAAAAAAGTCACAAAGGAATTTAGAAAATATCTTGAGTCAAGTGAACATGAAAACATAATATATATATAAAAAGTTAGGGGATGTAGAAGAAGTAGTACTTGAGTTAAGTTCACAACTATAAACCTATAAATTAAGAAGAAAGATCTCAACCAAAATCTCAATGGTATACTTCAAAGAACTAGAAAATGTGGAATAAATTAAACTCAAAGCTAACCAAATAAATAAATAAATAAAAAATAAAAAAATAAAACCACAACAAGAAACAGGATGTTTATTTATTACCAGGTATGATTGTACAAGAATCCTCATTTCTGATAATGGATCTTTTGAAATCCTTTTCCTTTTGTGTTGCTAAGAAATGCATACCATGTTTTGTACAAATTGTTACATCTTCTGAATTAAATATCTAGTTATTCAAGACAAGCACTCATTTTTGTTGCCTCAGTTTCATCATTAAACTGTGGAAATATCTTACCTTAAGGCCTAAAAAAGAGTTTTGTGGATTACAAATTTCTTTCATACAGATGTATTTTTTGATCATTGGTTTCTTAATATAATTGCACTAGAGTATAGTTGATTAATTTAGTTTGCACATTACTGAATTCACCAAAAGTATTCCTATAGTTTTAGAGTATCATTTGTTTGAAAGACATATATTATAGTTATTGATATTTGATAATAGGAAAAAAATTTACTTGCTTATTTCTGAAAAAAGAATACTATTTAGTGATTATTTTAGATAGTGATATTATAGCATTCATCTGTGTGTAAATTATTTCATATAAGGAAGAGTTCTGATCTGTACCTCTGTTCTTATTGAAAACAAAATTGGATGTGCACTTCTGTGATGTTATGAATACATTTCTACTTTATTTTGAAACATCTGCCAAACAAAATACTACTGATAAAGAATTGTTTAGCATTAAAAGCAGGACATGTCCCAAAATTCTAAAACAGCAGAACATTTTGTTACTTGAATAAAGTCCATCAATTTTAGACTAACTTCCATAGTTTCCTGTTGGCATTAGCACTACCATTGTATCTTTCTGTATGATAAATGATCTTAGACATTTATCAAATGTGGATATAAATGTTAGTCCCTAAACACTTTTTATATGTTTTAATTTTTTGAAATTCATGTGTACCTGCCATAACATAAAATAAACACTGGACTGTAAAAGAAAAACTAACCAAAAAAAAAGAATAAAGATTGGGCTGAGGTTATGATGTAGTGGCAGCGTGCCCGCCTAGCACGCATGAGGCACTGGATTCAATCCTCAGCACCACATAAAAATAAAATAAAGACATTCTGTTCACCTACAACTAAAAAATAAATATTTAAAAAAAGAATAAAGATTATAGCAGAGATAAATGAATAGAGGATAGAAATAAAATAAATAGAAATCAATGAAAATAAAATTATTTTAAATGATAAATAAAATGTCATTGCTTATAGCTAGAAATAAGATTGAATCACTAAAGTCATAAATAAAATAGAGTATATCACAACTGGTGACAAATAAAAATTATTATAATACTATGGATAAGTGTATGCCAACAATCTATTATCTGGTAAAATGGATAAATTCTCACAATCATGCAACTTAACAAGATGGAATCACATGTAAATGGAAAACCTGAGCAGAATAATAACTAGAAAAAAGATTAAATCAGTAACAGTAGACTTTTAATGAAGAAAATCTCAGAATGAAATAGTTTCATTGAAAAAATGTACCTAACACTTAAAGAATAGTTAGCATCAGTCATCCTAAAACACTTTGAAAAAACTGAAGAAGGGAAACTGATACCAAATTTATAGACTAATATCTATGATTAATATTGTAAATTCCCTCAAAAACTACTAGCAAACCAAATTCAGCAAAACATTAAAAGGATTATGCACTGTAAGGTATTGGTATTTATACTTAAGATGCAACAATGTTTCCGAATTACAAAACTCAATTTACAGACTAAAGTGAGGTACAGGAAACCTCATGATCATCTCAATTGATCCATAAAAAGTATTTGACTAGAATATTATGTATCCTGTCTGATAAAAACAGTGAACAAACTAAGAAATAGAAACACATTCAATAGAATAAAGATCAAACTAGAGTGGTGTTGCATGCTTGTAATCCCAGAGACTAAGAGAGGCAAAGGAAAGGGGATCACAAGTTCAATGCCACATCAAGCTATTTAGCAAGGCTCTAAGCAACTCATATATTAACTTAGAAAAACAAACAGTCAAATAAGTGAGACTCTGTCTCAAAATAAAAAAAATAAATAAAAAAGGCTCAAGATATAGCTTACTAATTAAGTGCCCCTGGGTTCAATGCCCATTACTCCCTTTGCCCCCCAAAAGAAACAAAACTCCTTAAGGCCATATATCATAAACCACATCTAACATTGTATTCAATGTTAAGTTTGATAACTTTTTCTCTAAGACAGTAACAACACAAGGATTCCCATTTTGTTGATTCTATTCTGCATAGTTTGGAACTTTTATCCAGAGTAATTAGGCAAGTAAAAGAAATAAAAGATATTCAAATTGGAATGGAAGAAGTACGTTTTCTCAGATGTCCTCAACATGTTTAGAAAATCCTAAATACTTCACATCAAAATATAGAGCTAATAAATAAATTCTGCAAAGTTACAGGATTAAAAAAGCACAAAAACTAGCTGCAATTTGATACATTAACAATGAACAATTAGAAAATGAAATTAAGAAAAGAACTTTATTTACATAGTATTAAAAACAATAAGGTGCTAAAGTATTGTGTACTGAACTGTTGCTGAAAGTAAATAAAAATGCTTCACAATAATCTACAAAGCACTAGAGAAGAGTGTTTTATAAAGCACTAGAGAAGAGGAAGTGATCATTTTTTAGGAGATGGATGTGCTAATTACCCTGTTTGAATATTACACATAGCGTGTATATATATGTATATATATATATACATATATATATGTATATATATATAATATTACCACACTGTATCCCATAAGTATGTACAATTATTAGATGTAAACAAAGATTTATCTTTGAAAATAATACATCGCTAAATGTATAAACATCTCATATCCATTGACTGCAAGACTGCACGACTTCTCAAAGCCAACTACAGATTAAATTCAATTTATTATCACAATTGTTTTTGCAGAAATAGGAATGTGCCTCCACAAATTCATATTAAATCTCAAGAAATTGAAAATAACAAAAATAGTCTTGAAAAAGAATAAGGATGAATGTCACACACTTCTCAATTTCAAAATTTACTACAATGCTGCTGTAAACAATACAGCGTGGTACTTATATAAAACAAATTATATAGAATGAATAGTTCATAAATACCCTCTCATAGAGAACCAAATAATTTTTAACAAAGAAGCCAAGATCATTTGATGAGGAATGGACAGTCACTTCAAACTGTTGAGAAATCTGGGTAATTATGTTGAAAAAGTTGAACTCTTATATCTATACAAAAAGTATCTCTAAATGAGTCAAAGACCTAAATGTATGATATAAAACAGTATCATGATTGGGAGGAAACATGGAAAAAGCTTCATTGAATTCAGTTTGGCAATGATTTCTTGGATGTTACATTAGACATATAGGCAATAAAAGAAAAATTCAAATAGGCTGTGCTATATCAAGATTAAATGAAGCGGGGCCTGGGGTGATGGCTCAATGGTAGAGTGCTCTCCTAGTATGTGTGGGGCACTGGGTTCAATCCTCAGCACCACATAAAAATAAAATAAAGATATTCTGTCCATCTACAACTAAAAAATAAATATTTAAAAAAATTAAATGAAGCAGGCTGTCAGTTACATTTCAAAAATCACTTCAGCACCCAAGACTTCTAGTGTCAATTTATGATTGCTGAATGATCCTACAAGTTTTCTACCTGTTTTTTTTTTTTTTGCCCTTTCTCTGGGATCATTTTTTTTTTAAATAAATCATTTAAATGTGGTTTAACAACATTTAATTATAGCAGTCCTCGAATCACCTACACTATTGCCTTCTGAGTATGGGAAAGGCAATGCCAATAGCCAACCATGTTTTATAAAACAATAACTAATGTTGCCACACTAAATTAGCATGCTTTTTAGTCTTCAAAGGTAAAGTATAAAGAGCTCTTTGATATAAAGAGAAGTTATTTATGCAAACATTGAAAAATGGTGTTGCATTTGAACTGTTGTGTACCAAAATTATTCATACAGTCATCAAAGTTCTTAAAATGTTTTTCCAAAGTTTGACTTTAAATTCCAGCTCTACAAATCCAAATTTACTGCCTATCAGCCTTTCTTTCTCTATCCTCTTTCTGTAAACATATCCCTAGTTTCCCAGCAGGTTCAAACACAGATGGCTGCCTTATTGTGACAGAAGCAAAAATGCTACATTAATGTTTAACAGGATTAAAAATCCTCTTGGCGGCGGTGACATATGTTACCAGTTAATTGTTGCACTGGAAACCTCCTGCTGTTTTAAAACATGGACTCACTTTACAAGATTTCTGCAAAGTAGTATGAAATGTCAAATTTATTGTGGTAAGTTTTAAATTTAGTTTGACAAAAATTAGTCATAAAGAAGGCAATGCTTTCACACTACTTGTTTGTGGGTTTAAGTAAAAGTGGATTGCTTTATCATTTCTGGTGAAAAGGAGCCTGTGGTATTTTTTTTTCTGTATCTTGGCAGGCTTATGTGAAAACGATGGAGTTCATTAGAGATGATTTATCATTTTAGTAACTGCTATACATGATTTTACATGATTGATACCTTGACTACAGTAGCCTACTATATAATGGCAATACTTCAGAATGCAAAACTTCACCTTTATTAAGAAACGGTAATAAAAATGTCTTTAATGCATTTTCAGGAATAACTACTCAAAATATTGACTGAGGACATTTTATCATCCATATGGTCAGGTAATTACACTCACACTGAGTAACACCATCTTTAAAGATATTGGTTCTTCTATTAACTTTTCATAATGATTAGTGCATTATAGATGAAATACTGTCAACTTGGTGATATATTTCATATGGACAAACCATAGGGAGAGTTTGAAAAAATTTTTAAAAAATTGTCTTTAATCAAGTTTGCTTCAATTATCTGGATTGTTATATCGATCATTTCTCCCCAATTTTCTGTGGCAAGTTTTCAGTTCCCATGTTCTTTATCTTAGATACCAGCTATTCATTTACTCATTAATTAGCTTAAGAAAGCAAACAACATTTGATTAACATGTATAGGATTTTTGATCTGACCAAGATAGAGTAAAAGGTTAATGTATATACAAGCACTACACCACCAGACAGAATTATACCATGGAAGTACCATATTACAGCCTGGAAAAGGTTTCCAATCCTCCACATGGAGGAAAACTCTAGACAAGAAGGGCACTCATTCTGAAATGAGAATTAGGGAGCTGGGAGTCTTCATGTGTCAAAATGTTTAGTGTTTACAAAGCCGAGTATGGATAGGAGGAAGATACATTGAGAGAGAAATCCAGAGATCCTTGAAGATTCCCTGTCAAATATTCAATTGAATACTAACCAGTGCATATATTTGAGACAACTATCTAATCACAAAGAAAGGGAAAAATGAAAAACAAACAAACAGAGGAAACTCTGTCTGGAGTTCACATGGGTATTAAAATAGTTACTGTTCCCAACAGCCAGAGTGGAAAATTTCATAGTTCAGGTAAAATAATGGAAAACATCTTTCTCTGGTACTGGAAAGGAATTAAACCTGGATAAAATAAACTTTTAAACAATGTTTAAAAACAGGATCTGAATAGATAAACCTGTTACCCATTTATTTAACTGTGTCTCACAAAAAAGCTCAAAGTTCAGATATATTAACGTATATTCATTTAATATTTACAGCACCCAAAAGGTAAAATCATAGTGCCTGACACCCAGGGAAAACTCCCAGGCCAATAATTTGTTACAACTTATAAATGAATTCAATAGATTATATGCCACAATTTTGATATACAAAAATTGATTTTTCAATTAGCAAACAGTCAGCTATCCTAAAAAGAAATTAAAAGACTAATGTTAACAATTGACAATTTCTAAAAAATTGTGTTACCTAGGAATAAATTTAATAAAATATGTAAAATAAATTTACAATAAAATGAACAAAATATGGAGAACAGAAATCAAAATGTATATAAAGGAAAAGATATCCCATTTTGATAGATTAGAAGAATTAATATTGTTAAATGTGCATACAACCCAAATAAATCTATAGAATCAATGTCATTTCTATCCAAATATCAAGTATATTTTGCACAAAAATAGAAAAGAATCTTAAAATTCTCTTGCATTGACAAAAATTCCTCAATATCCAAAGCAATCTTGAATAAAAAGAACAAAGTTGGAGACATCACACTCCCTTACTTCAAAATATATTTAAAAATTATAGTTATTAAAACAGCATGGAATTGCCATAAAACAAGACACATTGACCAATGGAAGGTAGCATAGTTCCCAGAAATAAGCCTGCAAATTTACAGCTAACATATTTTTCACAATGGAGCCGAAAATACACAATGAGGAAAAGAAAATATTTTCAATGAATAATTCTGGAAAAACTAGATATCTACATACAGAAGAATGAAACTAGACCCTTTTATCTCACTATTTATAATAATAAATTTAAATTCAATTAAAGACTTAAACATAAGACCCAAAACTATAAAACTACTTGAAGAAAACATGGGAAAAATGCTTTAGGACATTGACCTGAACAAAGATGGTTTAGATATGACCACAATTACACAGGCAACAAAAGTAAATATTGACCAATTAGAATACATCATACAAAAGGCTTTTGTGAAAGATATCAGGCAAGGGCTGGGGTTGTGGATCAGTGGTAAATCACTTGCCTAGCATATGTGAGGCACTGGGTTGGATTCTCAGCACCACATATAAACAAATAAAGTCCATTGACAAGTAAAAATATATTTTTAATAAAAGAAAGATCAGACAAAAATGTGTATATATACATATATGTAAATATGTGTGTATACATATATGTGTGTGTGTATATATATATATTTATATATGTAGAACTTGGAGAGGATGGGTTGCAGAGAGCAAATTCCATAAGATTAGTTCAGTATTCTTACACAATCAAATAAGCTTTGATCTACATTTCTTAACCTATATAAATGTAACTCAAAATTAATCATAGACCTAAGTGTAAAATATAAAATTATAAAACTTGGAAAACTAGTATTGATTAAAAGCAATAACATATAAACCAGGCATGGTGACTCACCCATTACTTTGGGTAATGGTGATTACCCAAAGTAATCCCAGCACTTTGGGAGGCTGAGACAGGAGAATCGCGAGTTTAATGCCAGCCTCAGCAATGGCGAGGCACTAAGCAACTCAGTGAGACCCTGTCTCTACATAAAACCCAAAAATATGGCTGGGGATGTGGCTCAGTGTTTGAGTACCCCTGAGTTCAATTCCTGGTACCAAATAAAAAAAACAAAAAATGAAAACATCTAATCTTTGAAGGATACTCTCATGAAAATGAAAATAGTCTGTATGAAAATAGTCTCCCTGTAGACTAGGGAGACATTTTTTTTTTTTAAAATCATTTATACTAAATAATTTAAATACACATACTGTAAATTTGTTTATACATGCATGTTTTCTTGGATAACCATATTGCATGTTTGTATGTGAATTACAATTCAGTAACACTTCTAGAAAATGGACATGCTAAAAATACATGTCAACACTTACACAAGAGAAAAAGAAACATATATCCATACAAAGATGGTGCATGGATGATGATAACTTTATTTATAATAACCCCAACCTGAAAACAACCCATATATCCAACCCATACTGAAGTATATAAACAAATTTTCTATATTCATAAAATGAGATGCTACTCAGCAATAAAAATGAAGAGCTACTGAGGTGGGTAAAATTTGGATGAATTTCAAAATAATTACATTTATAAAATAAGACAAAAGTACACACTATATGTTTATATGAAATTTTAGAAAATGCCACCTAGAGGACTCCAGCCATGCACCAGCTCAGGACCCTGGCACATCGCTGGTGCAAGACCTGCTCCCACACAGGATCCCAGCTCCAGCACCGACACACCAGGCAGGACCTCAGGTAACCCACTCACACAGAACCCCTAGCAGTTGCTCCCATGCAGGACCTCTGGCTCCTGCACAGGACCCCTGTCTGCTGCTCCTATGTGGACCTCCATCTACCAGCATAGAACTCCTCTGTTTGCCTACACCTGGGGACACTGGACAGCATCTAGAGAAAAACTTCTCTTTCGACATAGAACACCACAGAGCTGCATCTCCGAACACATCGCCCAACACCACTGCCCGGCCTGGCCCTTCACCCAATCTCTGAAAGAAGACCACTTCATTGTGTGACTCCTTCATCGCCATCTTGGACCTGAGCAGGGAGATACCAGTAAATAACAGACAACCCCACCTACTGGACGATAAGGGAAGCATCCTTTTTATTTACCTTGAGAGTTTTTATTTTTATTTTTTCCCTTCTATTATCCCTTTTTTTCCCTCTCTTTTCTTCCTTTCTTTTGCTTCTTTTCTCTGTCTTGCTCTTTACCCACCCTCACATCCCCAACATTTGTGAAACCAAATAATTTTTATGCGTTAGGCTACTGTGGAACAAGATATCTGATTATAATACAACTACAGTTGTATTATATATTCTCATATCTTCCATCTTTACATGTTTTATTTATCATAATTTTTACATTTAATTGTTTGTTGTACTCTATTTTCTTCCTACATACTTGTCTTCCCCAAATCTCTTTTTCTCTTTTCTACTACTAGTTAACTTCTTTTGGATTCCTCTTTCATGCTTTCTAGGAACTAATAACTCTATATCCTCATTCCTACCTCCCTAACATCTCATTATACACACCACCCCTGGTCTCTTTGGTTCACCAGTAGAAATTGTAGACACTTTTGCAAAACTATTGTTTATATATTAGATACTAATTGAACTCATAATTTCTGTATATTATGACAAAGCTGTACATGTATTTAGGAGCTATTAGGAGCTACTTGGTTTAAAACTATATATTGTTTGTATTGAGATCTGTTAATATTGGTCTCCCCCTTAAAGAGGAGGTATTGGGACCCTGTAGGGAATCTATAAGCCTATAGGATAAAGACTGTAACACATCAGATCTGCAGTGCTAGAAGGGAAGACACAAAAACAACATGAAAATCAAGGGAAGAAAGTGTTTCAAACAAATCAAGACACAACATTATTAGAATCCATGGTCATCACAGCAGAAAAAATGTAAGAGGAGTTCAGGACGTATATAATTAAAATTTTCTTTGAATTAAAGAATGACAAAAGAGAGCAAACACAGGCAGCAAAAGATCATTTTGATAAAGAGATGCATAGGCAAATATAGGAAGCAGATTACTTCAATAAGGAGGTAGAGATTCTGAAAAAGAACCAAAAAGAAATACTCAAAATGAAAGAAACAATAAACCAAATTAAAAACTTAATAGAAAGCATCACCAACAGTTTAGATCATTTGGAAGACAGAATCTCAGACAATGAAGATAATATATTTAATCTTGAAAATAGAGTTGACCACATAGTGAAGATGGTAAGAAACCATGAGCAGAACATCCAAGAATTATGGGATAACATGAAAAGACCAAACTTAAGAATTATTGGGATAGAGGAAGGCATAGAATATCAAACCAAAGGAATGAATAATCTATTCAATGAAATAATATTAGAAAATTTTCCAAACATGAAGAATGAATTCAATAATCAAATACAAGATAGGACACCAAATTTACAAAATCACAATAGATCTATACCAAGGCACATCATAATGAAAATGACTAGTATACAGAATAAAAAGACAATCTTAAATGTCACAATAGAAAGGAATCAGATTACATATAATGGGAAACTAATTAGGCTCTCTGCAGATTTCTCAATCCATATCATTAAACCTAGAAGAGCTTGGAACAACACATACCAAGCTCTGAAAGACAATGGATGCCAATCAAGAATCTTTTTATTTATTTTTTTATTTTTTTTAGTTGTTGATGGATCTTCATTTTATTCATTTATTATTTATATGTGATGCTGGGGATCAAACCCAGTGCCTCACGCATGCTAGGCAAGCACTCTACCACTGAGTCACAACCCCAACCCCCAACCAAGAATCTTATATCCAGCAAAATTAAGTTTTAGATTTGATGATGAAATAAAAACCTTTCAAGATAAACAAAAATTAAAAGAATTTACATCAAGAAAGCCTGCACTACAAAACATTCTTGGCAAAATATTCCATGAGGAGGAACTAAAAAACAACAATGAAAATCTGCAAATGGAGGAACTACACTAAAGGAAATGCCAATCAAAGGAGAAAATAGTCAATTTAAAAACTAAAAATAAACCAAAATGAGAATACAATTATGGATCAATAATAATCCTGAATGTCAATGGCATAAACTCATCAATTAAAAGACACAGATTGGCATATTGAATTTTAAAAGAGACTCAACAATATGCTACCTCCAAGAGACTCATCTCATAGGAAAAGACATTCGCAGATTGAAGGTGAAAAGATAGGAAAAACTGTATCACTCACGTGGACTGTGTAAATAAGCAGGGGTTTTCATCCTCATAACAGAAAAAGTGGACTTCAAACCATAGTTAGTGAAAACAGATAAAGAAGATCATTTCATACTGCTTAAAGGAATCATACAGCAACAAAACATAAAAATCTTAAATATCTATGCCCCAAACAATGGGGGCATCTATATATGTCAAAAACAAAACAAAACCTTCTCAACTGCAAGAATCAAAAAGACTACAGTACAATAGTACTGGATGACTTTAACACACATCTCCCACCACTGGATATATATTCCAAACAAAAAATAAACAAACTACAGAACTCAGTAAAACAATCAATAATCTAAACTTAACCGACATATATAGAATATTCCATCCTTCAACAAGCAAATACTTTTTTCTCAGCAGTACATGGATCCTTCTCCAAAATAGATTATATGCTATGCTGCAAAGCTAGTCTTGGAAAATACAAAAAAAAACTAGAGATACTACCCTGCATTCTATCTGACCATAATGAAATGAAATTAGAAATTAATTATGGATTAAAAACTAGAAGTTACTCCAACACCTGGAGACTCAATAATATGCTATTGAATGATACAGGGGTAACAGAAGACATCAGGGAGGAGAAAAAATATTCTTAGATGTAAATGAGAACTCAGACACAATATATCAAAATCTCTGGGGCACTATAAAGGCAGTGCCAAGTGGAAAGTTCATTGCATTAAGCTCATTTATTCAAAGAAGAAAAATTCAACAAATAAATGACTTGACACTATATCTCAAAGCCCTAGAAAAAAAGGAATAAACCAACACCAAAAGAAGTAGAATGAGAGAAATCCCAAATTGCTAAAATTCATGGTGAAAAAGGAAATGTCATGACAGAATCTGCTGAAATACAGAGGATAATTAAAAACCATTTTGAAAATTTATACTCCAGTAAAATAGAAACCCATGAAGACACCAACAAATATCAAGAGGCATGTGACCTACCTAAACTGAACCAGGAGGACATTCATGACTTAAACAGATCAATTACAAGCAAGGAAATAAAAGACACCATCAAAAGCCTACCAAATAAGAAAAGCCCAGGACCAGATGAATTCTCAGCTGAGTTCTACAAGACCTACAAAAAAGAATTAATACCAATACTTCTCAAATTATTTTATGAAAGAAAAGGTGGGAACCCTTTCAAAGTTATTCTAGGAGGCTAGTATTACCCTGATACCTAAGCCAGACAAAGATACATCAAGGAAAGAAACCTTCAGACCAACATACTTGATGAACATATATGCAAAAAATCTAAATAAAATTTTGGCAAATTGCATACAAACAACATATTAAAAAAGATAGTGCTCAATGATCAAGTGGGTTTATGCCAGGGATGCAAGTTTAATTCAACATACGGAAATCATAAACGTAATCCATCACATCAATAGAAGTAAAGATAAGAATCACTTGATCATCTCAATAGATGCAGAAAAAGCATTTGATAAAATACAATGCTCTTTCGTGTTTAAAACACCAGAAAAACTATAGATAGTAGAAATATACTTCAACATTGTAAAAACTGTCTTTGCTAAACCCAAGGCCATCATCATCCTAAACAAAGAAAAATTGGAAGCATTCTTTCTAAAAACTGGAACAAGAGAGGGATGCCCTCTTTCACCACTGCTATTCAACATAGTCCTTGAAACTCTAGCCAGAGCAATTAGAGAAACAAAACAAATCAAAGGGATATAAATAGGAAAAGAAGAACTCAAACTATCATTTGCATATGACATGGTTCCACACTTAGAGGATCCAAAAAATTACACCAGAAAACTTCTAGAATTAATAAATGAATTCAGAAAAATTGCAAGATGTAAAATCAACACTCATAAATGAAATACATTTCTATACATCACCAATGAATTTTCTGAAAGAGAAATTAGGAAATCTACTTCATTCACAATAGCCTCAAAACAAAATAAAATACTTTGGAATAAATTTTAACAAAAGTGGTGAAAGACCTCTACAATGAAAACTACAGGACACTAAAGATAGAAATTCAACAAGACTTTAGAAGATGGAAAGATCTACCATGCTCTTGGATAGGCAGAATCAATATTCTCAAAATGGCCATACTACCCAAAGCACCATACAGATTTAATGCAATTTCAATTAAAATACCAATGTCATTCCATATAGAAATAGAAAAGACAATAATAAAATTCATTTGGAAGAATAAGAGACCCAGAATAGCCAACATAATCTCAGTAAGAAGAGTGAAGCAGGAGACATCAAAATACCAAACCTTAAACAATACTACAAAGCTATAGTAAAAAAAATGGCATGGTATTGGCACCAAACTAGACATGAAGACCAATGGTACAGAATAGAAGACACAGAGAGTAACCTACATAAATACAGTTGTCTCATACTAAACAAAGGTGCCAACTTTGTTGGAGAAAAGATAGCCTCTTCAGCAAATCGTTCTGGGAAAACTGGAAATCCATATGCAGCAAAATGAAACTAAATCCCTGTCTCTCATCATGCCCAAAATTCAACTCAACATGAACCAAGGATCTAAAAATTAGACCAGAGACCCTACAACTAATAGAAGGAAAAAGTAGGCCCAAATCTTTATTATATCAGCTTAGGATGTTACTTCCTTAACAAGGCTCCTATAGTGCAAGAAGTAAAATCAAGAATCAATAAATGGGATGGATTCCAACTAAAAAGATTTTTCTCAGCAAAAACAAAAAAAAAACAATGAAGTGAATAGAGAACCTACATTCTGGGAGCAAATTTTTGCCACATGCACATAAGATAGAGCACTGATCTCCAGAATACAGAAAAAAAGTCAAAAAGTTTAACACTAAAAAAACAACTCAATCAATAAATGGACTAAGCAGCTGAATAGAAACTTCTCTGAAGAAGATATACAATCGATCAACAAATCTATGAAGACATGTTCAACATCTCTAGCAAATAGAGAAATGCAAATCAAAACCACTCTAAGATTTCATCTCACTCCAGTCAGAATGGCAGTTATCAAGAATATAAGCAACAAGCCGGGCGCGGTGGCTCAAGCCTGTAATCCCAGCACTTAGGGAGGCTGAGACAGGAGAATCGCGAGTTCAAAGCCAGCCTCAGCAATGGCGAGGCGCTAAGCAACTCAGTGAGACCCTGTCTCTACATAAAACACAAAATAGGGCTGAGGATGTGGCTCAGTGGTCGAGTGCCCCTGAGTTCAATCCCCGGTACC
>CM053417.1:58633571-58731412 GCA_028644305.1 Xerus rutilus
AAAAAAAAAAAGAATATAAGCAACAATAAGTGCTGGCGAGGATGTGAGGAAAAAGGCATATTCAAATATTGCTGGTAGAACTGCAAATTGTATCTGTAAAGTATGGAGATTCCTTAGAACACTTGGAATGGAACCACTATTGGACCCAGCTATCCCACTCCTTGGCCTATACCCTAAAGACTTAAAAACAGCCTACTACAGTAATGCAGCTATTTCAATGTTTATAGCAGCACAATTTACAATAGCTAAATGGTGGAAGCAACCTAGATGCCCTTCAATAGATGAATGGATAAAGAAACTGTGGTATATATACACAATGGAATATTACTCAGCAATAAAAGAGAATAAAATCATGGCATTTGCAGGTAAATGGATGGAATTGGAAAACATCATGCTAAGTGGAGTAAGTCAATTCCCAAAATCCTAAGGCTGAATGTTCTCTCTGATTATTGGATATTGTAACATAATGGGGTGGGGGTGGGGAGCATGGGAGAAATGGAGGAACTTTGGATGGGGCAGGGGGAGGTTTAAGATGGGAGGAGGCATGGGGGTAGCAAAAATGGTGAAATGAGATGGACATCACTACCCTAGGTACATGTATGAAGATATGAGTGGTATGACTCTATCTTGTTTACAACCAGAGAAATGGAAAATTGTGTTCCATATGTGTTCTCTGACTTGAAATGTATTCTTCTGATTTAAAAATATATTTTAAAAAAACTGCAAGGGAGGCCTGGGAGTAGATTGCTGCAACAAGAGCATAAATTACCTTTCACGGGTTAAAGGCAATAGTGGTAAGGTCATTTAAAGAATGAAGGCTATGGAGCCACATGGGGAAATGGATACAGCTTATAAAGTGAAAAAGCTGAGTCAGCTGGGTACAGTGGCTCAGGCTTGTAATCATAGGGCCTTGGGAGGCTGAGGCAGGTGGATTAGAAATTTGAGGTCAGCCTCAACAACTTAGCAAGATCATTGTCTCAAAATAAACAATAAAAAGGTGTGGGGTTATAACTCAGTGGTAGGGCAGCCTGGGTTCTATCCCAAGTATTGCCAAAAGAAAAAAAAAAGAAAAAGAAAAAGGAAATGCTATCTAATATATAGTGACCAAAACCAAATTAGTTTAGCATACTACACTGATGTGTACATTTTGTTGTTTATGACAGAATGATTAACAATGACATTTTACTTAACCATAAATAAGAATGAAATTGGTCATTAACTGGCAAATAGGTAAAACTGAATAACATCAAGTTGAATGAAATAATAAAGAAAGTCAAGGATAAAATGTTTTTCCTGATATAGATGGTAGAAACAAAAACAATTAAAAATCAGGGGAACTCATCAAAATAGGAGGGAGATAATTAGTAAAGAGGACAGGATCAATGGGGACAGAGGAAGAGAGAGTAAGGGGAAGACCAAAGAAATAAAATCTACCAAATTTTGCTATATGCATGTATAAATATATCACAATGAATTACATTTTTATTTATAATTATAATGTGCTAATAAAAAATATATAAGGAAGACCAGAAGAGTAGAGGATGGAGACATGGAAAGGGAGGAGAGGGAAAGAAGAATTAATGGGGAATGAATTGGAACAAATTATATTATGTGAACATAAAAATTTTACAATAAACCCCACTATTATATATAACTGTAATGCACTAATAAAAAATTTAAAACAGACATGGTTGATTTGGTATGAGTGGTGGTATGATTTAGGAGAAAGGGTTAACAAGGCACATGAGGAAGCTTTTGAGAATGATGGACATCCTCATTAGAGTAATTGTGGTGATGAGACTGCACATTATATGTTAAGGTTACCGAATTTTTAAAATTTAAAGTAGAATGTTTATTTAATATCAGCTATATTTTAGTAACCTAAATCCATACATATATGACTCATGTATATATGTATGGATTTAGGTTACTAAATATATACTAAATATATACTCATATATACTCATATACATACATATATATATACTATATATATACTAAATTAAATACTAAATACTAAAGTATATTAGTATTACTTTAAATACTAAAATATATTAGTATATACTAAATATATACTCATATATACTCATATACATACATATATATATATATATACACACACACACGCACACATACACACACATGAGACAGAGAGAGAGTTTAAGTCAATAATTGAAGTGTGCATGATAGATAATTTGGGTCATACTTTCCCCTAAGAGTATATAGAATACAGTTTCAATGGAGTAGACACTAGAATAGAAATTCTAGTTCCAATATCTCTTGGATCTTCCATTCTGAAAGGTAACCCTGCATAGTATTTAATAAAATGTACTGCCTTTTTACATACCATTGGTATCTTTTTATTTGATGATATTATCAAAACAAGGAATTCCAAATAAAGAATTTTTGTAGCCAGGGGCAGTGGCACAAGCCTGAAATTCCAACACTTAGGGAGGCTAAGACAGGAGAATCATGAGTTCAAAGCCAGCCTCAGCAATGGCGAGGCACTAAGCAACTCAGTGAGACCCTGTCTCTACAAAAAACACAAAAAAATAGGGCTGGGGATGTGGCTCAGTGGTCGAGTGTCCCTGAGTTCAATCTCCAGTACCAAAAAAAAAATGTTTTTTAACTGTTATGGTTTCAATACTAGGTGTCCCCCAAAATCTCATAGGTGAGACAATGCAAGACAGAATTAGAGGTAGAATGATTGGTCTATGAGAGCATTAACCTAATCAGTACATTAATCCCCTGATAAGTATTAACTGGGTGGTAACTGCAGGAAGGTAAAGTATGGCTAGAGGAGGTGGGTGGATGGGGGCATGTCCTTGAGGTTTATATTTTGTCCATGCTGAAGGGAGCTCTCTCTACTTCCTGGTGCCATGACCTGAGCTACTTTCTTCTGGCATGCCCCTTCTTCTATGAGGTATTGCCTCACTTTGGTCTGAATGCAATGGATCCAGCTGTCTATGGACTAAGACCACTAAATCCATGGCCCCCAAATTAAACTGTTTCTCCTTTGATTGTTTTTGTCAGTCTTTTGGTTGCATCAGATTAAAGGAAGCTGCCTAAAATAAGAAATTGGCACCCAAAATTGGGGTCATTGCTGTGAATAAACTGACCATGTGCTACAGAAGTTTTTGAAGCTTTTGGAATTTGTGGGAGAAATTTTGAAAAGTTTTTAGATAGAAACTGGAAAAGTTTTAGATTACTGTAGGGAGAGCTTAATGTGTGATTCTGGTGGGAGCTCAGAAGACTAGACTGCTTATAGGACTGTGGCCAGTAAAGACTGAACTCATGGGGCTGGGATTGTAGCTCAGTGGTAGAGCACTTGCCTCGCATGCGTGAGGCCCTGGGTTCGATCCTCAACACCACATACAAAGCAATAAAATAAAGACATTGTGTCCATCTACAACTAAAAATATATTTAAAAAAAAAAGACTGAACTCATGAGGTTTCAGAGGAGAAATAGAACTCTATTTAAACTCTTCTAGTCCATGACTAGAAGCCACTTGTGTTATATCCTATCAAGAAATTTGTCTACATGTTGTCCATGTCTTGAGACATTCTATGAGGCTGAATTTAAAGGTGATAGACCTCTTAATCTGACAGAAATTCCTAGGCAACATAGTGTTCAGGTGGTACCACGGTATTCCTGGTGGTTTTTAGCCAAATTTATGTTAATCTGGAGCAGAAAGCAAAGCAGAAAGATTTGAAAGATCCAAGAGCTATTGGAACTAGAATTTCTAGTGTGGGTAGAAAACTTAAGTAAATTGAGGCTAAGGAAAGTGTGGTTAAGTCATTATAGCAGCTAAAGAAAGGCTAAATACTTTACTGAGAAACAATAGTAAAGGTGTCTTGAAGGCATCTTTGGAACTGACAAGATCTTACCCATCTCAGGCTCAAGCATGTAAAAGTAAAATTTCGATGGAGAAGGGATAATTGGGTCATCCTGTTTGCATAGGGTGTCTAGGAAGTTGTTTCATCAGGTTCAGCTGCCCAGGCACTCAGTGGTTGCTATAACCGTTTGACCTCCCTCAAGGTTTGACTACTGATGGAGAAGGCAGCAGACCTTGGCATAAACCACGTGATGCTGGTTCTTCAAGTATGCAAAATGCTCGAATTAGGGGATCATGGAGGCTTCCACTGAGATTTCAAAGGAAAGCCTGGGATGCCAGGCAAGGTGCCCCAGGATTGGAATCACAGATTATATCCTGTGCAGGATAATACATGTAATAATTCTAAAAATTCTAATAAAAGTTCTGATGTCCTTGATGACCTCATAACCATTGCTGTATCCCCAATGCATGAAACTGCAATTGCGTTATTTAAAAGAAGCATTTCATGTATTTTACTGAAAAATAAATGAAGGCATGTGCTTCAAAACTCACACTGACGAAGGGTGTTCTGATAACAAATATTGCTCAGGAGAGAGGAAATATCTTCCTATAACCAAAATAATCATGAATATCATTTTCAAAAATATAGAATATGAATTACTTTGGATTGATAGAGTAAGGAAGGAGTAGGTAAAAGTAAACACTAGAAAATGGGTAATAAAAAGATACCAGCACCTCTATATTTTACAGCCTCTAAATTTTTAGAGTTTTCATCACCACTGTACCTTGTTGTTGTCACTCATGGGAGTACCCAGATCCTTTCATTCTAAAGAATAGCAACTAGCAAATGTTGCAAATGATATATTCATTGTCAGATTATTTTAGATTAGCCATCAATTAAATTATTTAACTAGAACATGATTGCAAATTTAGTGCACATATACAAAGAGCAACAGTGTACATAACAGCAACCAATGACAGTGGATTTGAGATTTTGAAAAATACCCAACAAACTGTAAGCAGATTGATATCTATGAACAAACCATTATACAGAAGTATCATGTAAATCCCAATCAGTATAAGTAATACCAGGTTTCAGTGAAGCTGATTCTTCTCCCTACTTCCTTGCATATTTGTTCTGAGAAGAAAACAATACTGTGTGTGTGCATGTGCTGTGGATTGAATTGTAACCCCCCAAAAAATTTATGTTCAAGCTTTAACTCCATATTTGGAGATAAGCATTTTTGGAAACACTTAATGATAAATGATCTCATAAAAGTAAGGCTCAAATTTGATAGGATTACTGGCCAAGTAAGAATTTCTGCACATGTGCATCAAGTAAATGCCATGCGTGGATACATTGAGAAACCAACCACCAGAACTACATGAAGACCAGAACCTAATATCCTGGCATCCTTACTCAGATGTCTAGCTTTCATAATGTTGAGAAAATAAATTGCTATATTTAAACAACAAAATCTATAATATTGCAGATGGAGCAACAACAATGTGTGTGTGTGTTCTAGACTA
The DNA here is from genome assembly GCA_028644305.1 of Xerus rutilus. Lineage (NCBI taxonomy): Eukaryota > Metazoa > Chordata > Mammalia > Rodentia > Sciuridae > Xerus > Xerus rutilus. The sequence goes on from CM053417.1 coordinate 58,638,938, forward strand.
AAACATGTGCATATATACAGCAGATGTCCATGGCAATATACTGCATGCCTATTGTTCCATAAGTTCACAATATATGCACCCAAAAATCAATTACTGGTATAGTCACCTAAAAAACAAGTCCAGATCACTATAAACACTGAAGGTAGATTAGAGTTTAAAAACTAATACTAATAACAAACATCCACTTCTTTGAAACATAGAATTAGGAAACAGAAAGTTTGTGCAATTGAAAACTTCCAAAGTTTGAGTAAAACAATCATTGATTAAGAATTATGTTCCATATTGTATTAGATAAAATCAAATATCCAAGAAAAAATATAAGCATATTGAATATCTTCAGAGAAAATGGATTTTATATCCATAAAAATATAGCATCTTCAAATAAAAAATAAAAGCTTAGTAGATGGACTTAATTGAATATACATAACTATAAAAAGTGAATTAAGTTGTTAATCAGATTCAGCAGCTCTCAAAGTACACAGAGCAAGAATACTAGAAGAAGGGATATAGGAGAAAAATTAAAATATCAGCACTTCACAAATCTCTATCTGGAATTTTTAAAAACAATTAAAATCTATTTTAACATGAGCAAAATGCAAACTACTTAGCAAATTATTGAGTATATAACCAAAGACATATTCAGAAGAAAATAGCTAAACCAGTATACAAATAAATTAGTAAATAAACCAAAAAATGATTAGAAAAAATAATAAAAACATAGAAAACTATAAAAATTTTGAATTGGACAATGAAAATAATACACATTTCCTCAAAAAAGCCAATAAATTTGTAAAACATTAGGTAAATTTTATCAATATACAAAGTCTAAAAGCACAAGATAAACAGTCCAAAAAGATGATGTCGCATAAGTGATATATTGGAAATTTAAAAAAAGCTCTAGGACTGGGATTGTGGCTCAGTGGTAGAGCACTTGCCTGGCACGTGTGAGGCACTAGGTTTGATTCGCAGCACTGCATATAAGTAAATAAAGTCCATTGATAACTAAAAAATATATTTAAAAAATCAATGTTCTATAATACTTTATGTCAATAAATCTCAAAACCTAAGTTAAATAAGTTAATGTTTTGTGGAAAATATTAAACATTACATTTGTTCAATGAGAGATAGTGTAGGGGTTCTGACCAGCCATACACAACACACCTTATGCAGCCAGGAGATCTTTATTCATGGGATCAGTACAGGTGGGTGCCCAGGAGAAGGAAGGAAGAAAAAGGAAAGAGGGAATGCAGCATGGAATTTATAGGGCCCGCTACTAAGGCATGGTGGGCTATGAATTGGCCACTTCAAGTTGGCGAGTAATAGGTGGTTCTGCAGTGGGTTCCTTTGATGTAGTAGAAGAGTGGCCTGAGCGGCCAGGCTTTGTTCTCTCTGGCCGGAAATTCAGGAGAGAAACCGCCTGGGACAGGGACTGCCTTAAGCTCTTAGGGAAGGGGTGCTAAAACTGGGTACAAGGGGGCTTTTTCTACTTTACAGGTAGTACATCTCAAAGTTAATAATCATGAAATAAATTGAAAGTAAATTAAAAATATATTTATTTCAGAGAAATGACCAGTGCTGGATATAAGGCCAATATTCTGAAGGAAAAAAGATCTATTTTAGTTCCGATTACTCTCAGCAAACAATACCCAATAAAAAGTTTAAAATATATATCATTTGTAATAGCATCAAAAATCTTCAAATATCCAGAATATATCTAACAAATATATGAAAAGCAACTATAAAAATAAAACATATTGAGATAAATTAAAAACACCTGAATAAATGGATTTATATGCCTTGCTTATATATTGAACACTTATATTTCAAATATGTAAATTCTCTAAGTTTATCTAAATATTCAATGCAAATCCAACCAAACTCTCAGTTTTTCTTTTTCTAATGGAAAGGAATGACAACCAAGAATGACCAAAAATTTTTGAAGAACAAAGCTAGAGTGTTTGGGCAAACAGATATTGGGAATATTATTCATTATTAGTACACTAATAGAAGAGTAAAACTAAGGAAAAAGTGTGCAAACAGATTCACACAAATATGTCGATTCACTTAATGAAAAATTGGCGTTTCACAGTAATAGAAATAGGATGGACTTTTCAATAGTGGTGCTGGGTCAATTTGATATTGGATACATAGGGCTAAATGAACAACGAACTTACTTCAAATCATACACAAGAATCTTTAGAGAGAAAAGAGGAATTTAAAAAGGGATTCTCATGAAAATAGAAGGGAGGTCAGTAGATTAGAAGGAGGAGACCAAAGGGGAGGAGGAGGAGAGGAAAAGGGAAAAACTGGGGAATGAATTTGAACCAAATTGTGATTATGTGCATGTATGAGTATATCACAATGAATTCCAAATTTATATATATATAACTGTAATGCACTATTAAAATTAATTAATGAATGAATTAATGAAGACTAATAGAATAGAGGAAGAGAATCATGGCAAGGGAGGAGGTTAGGGTAATAAGAAGTACTGGGGATGGAAATGCAGTAAATTATGCTATGTGCATTTGTGAACATGGCAAAATGAGCCCCACTATTATTTGTAACTATAATGCACTAGTAAATGTTAAAAATTCAAGAGAAAGCCTTTATCAGAACAATTTAGATTGATTTTTTGACTGGTATAGCAACCTTGCAATAAATTTTAAAAGAATTTCTTTAAAGAAAAGGAAAATAATTCAGGCAGAAATTTGTATGTAAAAAAATAATGGAGGAGCACTAAAGAAGGAATAATTAAAGGCAAAATAAAAATAATTTTCTTATTCTTAAAGAAATCTATTTCATAAGAATTGTAACTCCAAACATGAAAAGTGAATTAGTGAAACCTTCAGTAGGATTTTTTACAAAAAATATCTTTATGCCATAAAATGAGAAATATTTCTTACAGAGAACACAAAAGGTATCACAAAGGGAAAATGAAAATACAGACTACATAATATTAATTACCATTTATATGAAAAAGATGGAAAATACCAATTATTGACAAGTATGTGTTGCAATTCTTATGTTCTGCAAATAGAAGTATAAATTGGCACAAACACTTTTGTAGAATTGACAAGTTCAATATCTACAGACTATATAGTTCAGAAATCCTATATCTACATATATGCCTATTAGAAAGGCATTTGTATGGGCACCAAGACATGAAAAATTTGTTTATTACAGTATTATTATCTGCATTTTTTATTTTAACCATTTTAATTATTTTGTAGTGACATCTAATTATGATTTTAATTTGCATATTTGTAATAACCATTATAATGGATAACTTTTCTTATGTTTATTATCAATTTGGCTACTTTTTGAAGTGCTTAATATCACTTGATTTTTTTATTTTGACATTTTTATTTTTAAATTATGTAGATTCTTTGTATATTCAGGATAAGCCTTTTGGCTATTACATAGTTTACAACTGTCTTCCTCTGCTCTGTAGTATGGCTTTAAATTTTTCTGTCTTTTGTTGAACAGAAATTTTTATTAAGTTTGTCTAAATTAGTCAATTTTTCTTTTATAGTTACCATCATTTCATCATTTTTGAAAATTCTTTTTCTACCTCAAACAATGAAAATATTCTCCTGTGTTATCTCCCGGAATTTTCATTTAAAATAAATCTTTGGGCTTCAGTTACTCTGTTTGTAAAATAGGGATAATGGTAGCTACCACTAAAAATTTTACTAATATTTAGTAAAATAGTGCACATAAAAGTAATTGCACATTACGTGGCAATTAGTGGGTAAAGCTTGTTATCATTTTTGTTTCATCATTATTCACTCTCTTTACAGATTGAGAGGGATATGGGAGGAATAAAAAGGAAGCATAAATGATGGTGGGAGTCAAATTTAAGACACTGGTACAATTTTTGTAATTAAATTAGTCATGACTTATACTCCTTACCTCTGGATCTATGCAGACTCCACTTCTTCCTCCTATGAATGGAATTCATTGATGTAACATTCCAGAGACATGTTTTTGGAATCCAGCAACTCCATACTTATATCTATCTATATCTTTACTCATATTGTATTTAAAATTTTCCATTATCAAAAAACATCAAATTTTGCAAGCCAATAACAGAGCCTCCTGGGTTCAGTAATTTCTCCTACGTCCATTATATGAAACCCTTAATAAAAGCCTTGACACCCCCCTGTTATAACAATTAAATTCAAGTTTCTGTCCTGTAGCTAGTTTTATTCTGCTGAGAGGTTGAACTTTATTGAAGTCAGTGACTGTTGGGTATGTGCAAACAATATAAGCATTTGGTTTCTGATTTTTTTTCATTACCTTTACACTTAAGGAGGTTTATTTCTTTCTTTCATCTTTTAGAGTTTCCATTGCTTTAACTTTTCTGTGCATGTACAGTATGCCTATGATTGCTTATTTGTGTATTGAAAGATGGTTCAATATTCGTATTTTAAATTACCTCATTGTGATATTATTGACAGAAAAACTATAGATATTGACTGTATACAATTTGATGTTTCTGAAAGTACACATCCTTGAAAATAACACTATGATCACCACAATTAACTTTCCATAACCTCTAAAATCTCCTCTTGTTCAACTTTGTGATGCTTTTCCTTTTGTGACAAGAGCACACAACAAAAGATCCACCTGCATAGCAAATTTTTAAACATACACTATTATAAATCATAAGCCATATATTTTACAGTGTATTTCCAAATCTTATCTTGTGTTACTGAAACTATGTACCCTTTCACTAATTCCCTCCCCATTTCCCTTTTCCTTTTAGCCCCTGATAAACTCCGTTCTATGCCCTGCTTTTATGAATTTGACTTTTATATATCCCACAAGTAAATGAGACAATGTAGTGTTTGCCATTCTGTTTCTGGCTTATTTCATTTAGCAAAATGTTCTTCAGATCCTTCAATATTTCCACAAGTTGCAGAATATCCATTCTTAAGGAGTCATATCAATTTTAAGTATATGTCACATTTTCGTTACCCATTCATCTGTCAATGGACATTTAGGTATTTTCAATATCCTTAGGTACTTTATATATAATGTCACAATGGCCAAGGAAGGCAAATATTGGTCTGAGATACAAATTTCAATGTGCGTGTGTGTGTGAACATGTGAATTAAATGGCAATTCTATTTTTAAGATTTTAAGGAACCTCTATATTTTCCATGATGACTGCAATGATTTACATTTCTTTATGTGATGTAGATGGGTTCTGTTTATTTCATATCCTGTCTAACATTTATTTAAATATGGTCATTGATCCACAGGTCTGCAGTGCCTTCTTACCCATAAATCAAGTACCCATCTATGTTTTGTGTATTGTTTATATTACCCTGTTCAAATGATCTCTTCAACTATCCTCCCCTTAATCTCACCCCCCATAAGTACTGTAGCTATACAATCAGCCTCACTATTATATTTAACCTTGTTATTTCTGGTCCTTAGTATATCCACATAGATTTAAAAATAATTTTGTTAATTTTCGTAAACCTAATAGAATTTGGGGTAGGATTTCATGGAAATAACTAATCAGTTTAGCAGAACTAACATTAGTAAAATATTTAGTGTTCCAACTTATAAATATTTTATACCCCTCTAATTATTTCATTTTTCAATGTTACTTGAATACAAAATGCAATAGTCTTTTGTATATTTACCTTACATCTTAGCAAAGTAAAGCATCTTGTTTAATTAATTTATTAATTCTAACAATTTTCTGCAGATTGTTTTAAATCCTTTTATGGTTTCATATTAATTATACAGAATAGTGAGTTTGATTGTGGCACATCCTTATATACAAAAAAATAAAATATGATTTATTTAACTGCCTAATACCCCTCCAACCTCTCACCCTCCCATTTTTGACTCCTTTTCTCTACCCTAATGGTCTCTTTTTTACTTTTTATATGTCCCTTTTTTCTCCAGTTTTTTCCCTCTGTATTTCACAAATGAGAGTAAATGTATGATAGCTATCTTTCTGCATCTGACTTACTTTGCTCAAAATAATTATGTATACTTCCATCCATTTTCCTGTAAGTGAAATGATTTTGTTTCTTATGTCTGAACAAAACTGCATTCTGTATATACATATACCACATTTCCTTAATTTTCATCTGTTGATAGACATTCACACTGATTCTGCAATTTGAATATTGTGAATTGTGCTGTGATAAACCTGGTTATCCATGTATCTATAAAGTATATTAAAGTATAAGTACTTTAATTTTGGAAAAATATCAAGAACTGGTATGGCTTGATCATATGATAGTTTTATTTTTACATTTTTGAGAAACATTCACACCTATTTCTATAGTAGGTGTATTAATTTACATTCTCAACAACAGTGTGTGAAGTTTCCTTTTTCCTACATCTTCTTCAGCATTTATTATTATGTATATCCTTATAATTTCCACTCTAAACAGAGTGAGATGGAATCTCTGTGTAGTTTTGATTTGCAATTCTTTGATAGCTAAGATGTTGAATGTTTTCTTATTATTCTTGTCCATTTGCACATTTTAGCTGCTCATTTATTGATTGGGATGTTTGTAGGGTTATTTTAAGGTTTTTTTGGATCCTTCATATATTTTGGATCCTATCTCAAAAGAGTACTTGGCAATTATTATCCCATTCTGTAAGTTGTCTCTTATTTCTATTATTACCTTTGCTGTGCAGAAGGGTTTTTTTTTCATGTGCTTCTATCACATTTATTTAGTATCCCTTATTTCCTGAGCTCTAGGAGTCCTATTTAGGAATTTTCTGCATTCATCTATATGTTGAAGTGTTCCCTTTAACTTTTCTTCTAACAGTTGTCTTTGATCAAATTTTACTTGATTTTTTTTAATCAGGTAAGAGACAGGGGTCTAATTTTGTTCTTCTACATGTGAATATCCAATTTTCCCAGCAAATTTTGTTAGTCTTTCTTTCTCCAATATATGTTTTTAACACTCTGTCAAAAATCAAGTGATTGTATTTGTGTGATTTTGTCTCTGTGTCTTCTACTTAATTGGTCTCTCTGTGTGTTTTAATAACAGTATCATGTGGTTTTTATTATCATGGTTCTATATTATAACTTTATATCAGACTCTGAGATGCCTCTAGCACTAGCACTACTCTTCGGCTCAGAATTACTTTGACTATTCTGGGACTTTTTTCTTCCATGTTAATTTTAAGATTGCCTTTTCTATTTCTGTGAAGAATGCCATTAGTATTTTGGTAGGAATTGCATTGAATCTATATATAACCTGCAGTAATGTGGCCATTTAAACAATATTAATTCTGTGTATCAATGTACAAGGAAGGTCTTTCCATCTTTTATATTCTTCAATTTCTTCAGCATTTCATAATTTTCATTTTAGAGGCCTTTCATGCCCTTAGATATGTTCATACCTAGTTATCTTAAGCTGTTGTGAATATAATAGTTTTCCAAGTTTCTTGATAAATGCCTTAATTGTTAATGTATAGAAAAGTTATTGGTATTAGATGTCTTATAGTGGAACATTTATGGACTTCTAAGTATATAATCATATCATCTGCAAATAGGGATAATTTGAATTCTTACTTTCATATTTGTATCATTTTATTTATTTTTCTTGCCTTATTTCTCTGTCTATACCTTCAAGTACTATGTTGTATATGAGTAGTAAAGGTGGTCATCCCAATCTTGTTCCTGATTTTAGAGGAAATATTTTAAGATTCTCCCCAGTTAGCCTATTATTGTCATTGGTTTAGTCATATATAGCCTGTGTTATATTGAAGTAAGTTTCTTCAAAGTTTCTATCATAAAGTTTTGTTGAATTTTGTATAAAACATTTTCTGTATCTATTGAGATAATTATGTGACTTTTGTTCTTAGTTCTATTTATGTGTTTTATTATGTTTATACTCTCATGTGGAGAAGTAAATGTTTATAATTTTTCAAACTACTTTTTGTGTTGTTGTTCCCTTTACCAATATGTAATGATTTTTGATTGTTTGTTTGGTACTGGGAATTGAAACCAGGGGTACTTAACCACTGAGCAACATCCCTAGTCCCTTTTGTATTTTATTAGAGACAATCTCTCTGAGTTGCTTAGTGCCTCACTAAGTTGCTGAGGCTGGCTATAAACTTGTGATCCTCCTGCCTCAGCCTTCCAAGCCTCTAGGATTACACCAACATGCACCATCATGCACAGTTGTAATGACTTTCTTTTTTTTTTAAATGTCTCTTCTTTTTTTTAATGATGTGCTATTATTTTTTATATCTTTATTTTTATTTTATGTGGTGCTGAGGATCGAACCCAGTGCCTCACGTATGCATGGTAAGCGCTCAACCGCTGAGCCATAACCCCAGCCCCTGTAATGATTTTCTTTGTCTCTTCTAATTTTGTCTCGAAATTGTGTCTGATAAGACAATGGAAACTCTTGGGAGCTGGTGGTGTGGCTCAGTGGTAGAGCATTTGCCTAGCATGCATGAGGCATTGGGTTTAGTCCCCAGCACCACATAAAACTAAATAAACAAAATAAAGATATTGTGTCCATCTACAAACTAAAAAAAAAATATTTTTTAAAAAAGAATGGAAACTCAATTTCTTTCATATTTAATTTACACAGGATATCATTTTCTATCTTTTCACTTTCAGTCTGTGAAATATGCCTCGGTAGTATGTGTCTTAGAGATCTTATTTTTTTTAATCCATTCTGCCAGTCTGTGTATTTTAGTTGGAACATTAAGATCATTTAAGTTCAATGTTATTGTAGAAAGTCATGTGTGGCTTTCTGTCAGTTCACTTTATTTCAAATGTTTGAATCATTCCTTATATTCATTTTTGTATCTATTCTTTTAGTGAAATATATTATTTTCCATACTCTCTTGATTATTTTTATTTTCCTCTTTTATGTGTAAGATTCCTTTAGAATTTTGTGCAAGAAAGATAAGTGAAGGAGAGTAAGGTTATTGAGGAGGAGGTAGGTGGTACAGGATAAGGAAAGAACAGTGAAATGAATCTGACCTAACTTTTTATGCATATACCACAGTGAATCTCACCATAATGCATATCCACAAGGCACTAGTTTAAAAAAATTATAACTAAATATCAGTAAAACAGAGAGAAGGGAACAGGGGGAGGTAGGGGGAGTACTGAGAAATGAATTAGAGGAAATTATAATCCATAATTTTACAATTATGTCAAAATGAATCCTAATGTTGTGTATGACTAAAAACAACCAACCAAAACCAAAAAGTAATTTCTGCAATGTTTTCAAAGTGATCATAAAATCTTTAATTTTATGATTATCTTGGAAGGTTTTATTTTTTCCTTCTAATCCAAAGAACAACTCTACTGGTTATAATAATCTGGGTTGGTAGTTATTTCCTTTCATAGTTTGAAATACATCATTACCTTTCCTGCTGAACTTTAGCATTTCTGCTTAGAAATTTGCAATTTTTCTTATAGGGTTGCCTTTATAAATGATTTGGTGCTTCTTTTGCAGGTTTAAAATCATTTATTTGTTCTGCACTTGGAGTATTTTAACTACTATGTGTCATGGAGAATTCTTTTCTGGTTCTATCTATTTGGAGTTCTAAGTGCTTCCAGTAAATGTATGCCTATGTCCTTCCCAAGATTAGGGAAATTTCTACTATTATTTTAATAAATGCATTTTCTATGCCATTAATTTATCTTCTTCCTCAAGACTGATAAGTATTATATTTGGCCTTTTACTCTTCACCAAAAGCTCTTGTATATTCTATTCATGGTTTCTTACTTTTTTTGTATCATTCTGAGTGTTCTAATTCATCTTTCTTACCTCCAATCCCTAAAAATATTTCTTCAGTTTGATCTAGTATATTGGTGAGACTCTCCACTGATTTTCTTTACTTGATTGAATTTCTTATTTCCAGGTATTTTTTGAGGGCAAAGGGGGATCTTTTCTAGAATCTGTCTTTATTGAAATGATCTTTCTTATTCTATACTTTCTCCCTCAGCTCATGTGTTAATTTATTGATTATTTTAATAAGTCATCTTTTTAACTTTTTCCAGAATCTCCATTTTAATATCTATGGATCCAGTAACTGGAGAGTTCTGAACTTTTGGAAATGTCGTGTCACCTTGCTTTCTCATACTTCCTTTCTTTCTTTATTTTTTATTGGTTATTTTAGTTATACAAGACAGTAGAGTCAATTTTCATATAATTATACAAGCATGTAATTTATCTTGTTTTAATTAGAACCCAAGTCCTGTGGATGGTGAGATTCACTGCGCTGTATTCATATATGTACATAGGAGAGTTTTGTCAGATTCATTCTACTATCTTTGCTTTTCTTATCCACCCCACCAAAATTTTATTCTTCCCCATCCCTCCCTTATTGTGGGTTAGCTTCCACATATTAGAGAAAAGAAATTGGCTTTTCATTTTTGGGGGATTGGCTTATATTACTTAGCATAAAAATCTCCGAATCCTTTGATTTAATGGCAAGAGTCATGAAGTCATTCCTCTTGATGGCTGTGTAATAGTCCATTGTGTATATATACCATGATTTCTTTATCCATTCATCTATTGAAGGACACCTAAGTTGGCTCCATAGCTTAGCTATTGTGAATTGTGCTTCTATAAACATTAACATGGTTGCATCAGTGTAATATGCTGATTTTAAATCCTTTGGATATATACTGAGGACTGGGATAACTGGATCAAAGGGTGCTTGCATTCCTAATTTTCAGTTACCCCAATGATGTATAAGTGTGCCCTTTTTTCCACATCCTGGCCAACATTTATTTTTACATGTATTATTTTTTAAGATGAAATTTATTTCAAATATTTTATTTTTATTGATTCTTTTTAGTTATACAGGACAGTAGAATCTATTTTTATATATTTATGTAAGCATAGAATATATCTTATTCTAATTAGGATTCCAGGCTTGTGGATGTGCATGATGTTAGAGATTCACTGTGGTGTATTCATATATGTACATAGGAAAGTTATATCAGATTCATTCCATTCTCTTTCCTATTTCTATACTCCCTCACTTCCTTCTATTCCTCTTTGTCTAATCTGTTTAACTTCTATTATTCCCCTTCTCCCCTCACTGTGTGTCAGCACCCACATATCACAGAAAACATTTGACTTTTTGTTATTTGAGATGGGCTTATTTTACTTAGCATGATAGTTTCCAGATCATCCATTTATGGTGAATGTCATAAAGGCATTCCTCCTTTATGCTTATTTTAAATACTGTGCATATATACAAAGGATTGTGATAACGTGGTCAAATGGTGCTTCCATTCCTAGTTTTTGAGAAATCTCCATACTGCCTTCCAGTGTGGTTGCACCAATTTGCATTCCCAACAACCATGTATGAGTGTACCCTTCCCCCCCATATCCTCACCAACATTTACTGTTACTTGTATTCTTGAGAATTTTCATTCTAGTGGGAGTTAGATGAATTCTCAATGTAGTGTTAATTTGCATTTCTCTAATTACTAGAGATATTTGACATTTTTTCATATAATTTTTGATAGTTTGTTTTTGTCACCTTTTTCACTTGCTATGACTAACAGATCTGACCAGAACAATTGTAGAGAAGGAAAAGTTTATTTAATGGCCAATAGTATCAGAAGTTTCCATCCATAGAAGCCTGGCTTCATTCCTCAGCGCTAAAGGTGAGCTAGAACATCATGGCAGAAGAGTGTAGTGGAGAGGAGGCAGCTCACATGCTGATAAGAAAGTAGGGAGAGAGAGCAGTCCCCACTTGCCAGATACAAATATATACCACAACGTCACACCACCCATTTCCCACCACCTCCAGTCACAACCTATCATTTCAGTTACCACTCAGTTAATCCCTATGAGGAGATTAATTCACTGATTTGGTTAAGACTCTCATGACCCAATCATTTAATTGCATTAAAACTGTATAGCACTTTTGGTAATATGGCCATTTTGGTAATATTTGTTCAGTCTATCAAAGAACATGAAAGTTCTTCAATCCGCTAGGGACTTCATTTTTTTTTTATTGTTCTGTAGTTTCAATTGTAGAGGTCTTTCCTCTATTTTGTTAGATTGATTCCCAAATAGTTCATTGGAGTATACAAATACAGTTGATTATAGGTATTAATTTTGTATCTTGCTTTTTATCAATTCATTTATGAGTTCTAGAGGTTTTCTGGTGGTTTTTTTTGGGGGGTGGGTCTTCTACATATAACAATATACATATTGTCTGTAAACAGAGATAGTTTAAAGTCTTATTTTCCAATTCATATTCATTTAATTTCATTCTTTTGCCTAATTGTTCTGGCTATAGTTTCACAGACTATGTTGATCAGAAATGGCCAAAGTTGAAATCTTCATTTATTCCTGATTTCAGAGGGATTGCTTTCAAGTTATTTTCTGTTTAGAATTATATTGGCCTTGGGTTTGTCATATGTAGCTTTTACAATGTTACTCTATGTTCCTTCTGTCCTTAGTTTTTCTAGAGTTTTTAACATAAATGGATGCTGTATTTTGTCAAATGCTTTCTCTGTATCTATAGGGATAATCATGTGATTGTCTTTAAGTATATTTATGTGGTGAATTACATTTACTGATTTCTGTATTTTGAACCAAGCTTGCATTTCTAGGATGAAACCCACTTGATCATGGTGCACTTATATGTGTATATATATATGTATATATATACACACACACACAGAGATATATACACATATATATGTGTATGTATCTCTGTGTGTGTGTGTGCATTTTTAGTTGTAGATGAACAAAATTTTTAAATTTTATTTATTTATTTTTGTGATGCTGAAGATTGAATCCAGTGCCTCACATGTGCTAAAGAAGTGCTCTACCACTGAGCTACAGCCCCAACCTGCACTATCGTTTTAATGTGCTTTTTTAAATGAGATTTGCTAGCATTGTATTAATAATTTTTGTATCTATGTTCATCAAAGATATTGTTCTGAAGTTTTCTTTACTTGTGGTATCTTTGTCTGGTTTGAGTGATAGTAGCTCCATAGAATGAGTTAGGAAGAGTTTTCTCATTTTATATTTTGTCAAATAATTTGAGGATCATTGGTATTAGTTCTTCTCAAGTTCTGGCAGAACTTGGCTGAGAATTCATCTGGTTTTGGGCTTTTCTTTGTAGTAGGCCTTTGATAACATCTTCAATTTCATAATGTGAAATTCATTTGTTTAAATTTTCTATATCCTCCTGGTTCAATTTTTGTTGGTTATATGTCTCTAGATGATTTACTCAGCTTTTTCACTGCTGTGACTAAAAGACTCAATCAAAATAATTGTAGAGGAAGAAAAGTTTATTCAGGGGCTCATGGTTTCAGATTTTCAGTCCATAGAAGGGCAGCTCCATTCCTCAGGGCTCGAGATGAGGCCAAACATCACAGTGGAAGAGAGTGGCAGAGGGAAGCAGCTCACATAATAATATGGAAGCAGAGAGAAACTCCACTCACTAGATACAAAATATATATCCCCAAACTATGCCCCTGATTCCCACCTCCTCCAACTACACCTTACCTACCTTCAAATACCACTCAGTTAATCCCCATCAAATGATTAATTTAGTGATTTGATTAAGGCTCACATAACCCAATTATTTCTCCTCAAAAACTTCTTGCATTGTCTCGCACATGAGCTTTTGGGGGACAACTCACATCCAAACCCCAGGAATTTGTTAGTATCTTCAACATTTTCTAACTTATTGGAGTATAAATTTTTCAATATCATTTCTAATAATCCTCTGTATTTCAGTATTGTCTGTGGTGATATTTCCTTTTTCATCATGGATTTTAATAACTTGTGATTTTTCCCTCTTTCTTTTGACTGACTTGGCTAAGTATTTATCAATCTTGTTTATTCTTTCAAAGAACCAACTTTTTGCTTTATTGATTTTTTATTGTTTTTATCTCAATTTCATTGATTTTGGCTCAGATTTTAATTATTTCCTGTATTCTACTGATGTTGTTTGTATTTTGAAATTTACTCATCCACTTGGATGGCTGTCTCTTCCATTGTTATGTGAATCTTTTGAGTAAACTGCTTTCTCTTTTCTATGTACCTCAGGCCAGGAATATTTCTCTACATTGAATCACACTCTAAAATTGTTCAGAACACAATGATTAGTCCCTATAACTGGTTTGATAACAAGCAATAATCACTAGTTGTGGGAGAGAGCTGGCCTGAGGGCTTCCGCAGTACATAGTACAACTATATCAGGTTTTTCAATCATGAGCTTTTGGCCGCCATAGTTCCATAATGTAACAATAGCCACATTCCTGTGAATAGTAGCAAGGTGCTAATGGCATAGTCACACCCTATGCACCCTGTAGCACTTGGAGGACAAAGGGCCTCTTAGCATATATAAAGAGGGACCTGAGCTCAATAAAAGAGAGTCTCTTGCCTTGTTCTGTGTGTGTGTGTGTGTGTGTGTATGTGAGAGTGATTTTTCATCCGCGGCTCCCTCACCTGACTCGGTTTCCCTTTGTGCCGGCGCGGGCGCTGGCAGCTAGTAACTGTGACCATTTGAGTACAAGCCAATTATCAATAAACTATACAACATTTTAGAAAACATACTATACAGTTCCACAAGTCTGAAAGTGGGAAGGACAGATAATATTGTATTATAAGTTGAAAAATTACATATTAAAGAATGTAAAACTAAGCTGGGCATGGTGGCGCAAGCCTGTAATCCCAGCACTGAGGGAGGCCGAGACAGGAGAATCACGAGTTCAAAGCCAGCCTCAGCAATGGTGAGGCGCTAAGCAACTCAGTGAGACGCAGTCTCTACATGACACACAAAATAGGGCTGGGGATGTGGCTCAGTGGTTGAGTGCCCATGAGTTCAATCTCCAGCACCAAAAAAAGAAAAAAAAAAAGAATGTAAAACTAGCCAGGCATGGTGGCACATGCCTGTAATACCAGCAGCTCGAGAGGCTGAGGCAGGAAGATCATGAGTTCAAAGCCAGCTTCAGCAAAAAGTGAGGAGCTAAATAACTCAGTGAGACTATGTCTGTAAATAAAACACAAAATAGGGCTGGGGATGTGGCTCAGTGGTCTTGTGCCCATGAGTTTAATCGCTGATACTAAAAAAAAAAGTAAAATTAATATTAAACTATAAGTGTAGGAAAAGAGAAAAGAGAGGAGGGGTAAAGAGGGAGAAAAAGGGAAGAGAAAGAAAAGGAAAAATGTTTAAAGGGGGAGAAAAAAGGAGAGAGTATAAAGTGTACAAAAAAGAATAAATCCAATTAATATATTAGATCATAAAACATGTAAATTTGTATTAATGTATGCAGTGTCATATAATGGAGGGAAATTTATCAAATCAATACAGAAGAAAATACCAGTGAAATCAAAACTATCAACAAAGAATATAAAATTAATCTTTGCTGAGGTATTTGAGATGGAGATATTTCTTAATGGTCCTTCCAAATTTAGATTCTGGGATGTATTGTGAAAGTGTAGTAAAAGCCCAAGTCTTGGAAGCATAGCACACTCTGAGTATTTCTGAGCTTAGAGGTAGCAAACACACCAACCACTTCTGTACTGGATCATGGAGCTGTAATTTTATTTTTCCCCTATGTAGCTCAGAGTTATTGTTCAAAAAGTGTGCCTGGGCTCCTAGGAGCTCTCTGGAGAGTCTGAGGAAATGGCTATGGATTATGTGTTGCCTAGCATCCAGATTTCTTCCTGGCTCAGAGAGTGGCTGTGTGTGTTCAGTGGGAAATGCTATGTTTGGGGTTTAGTTCAGACCTCATTCTACATATAGGGCTTGTTGTAGTGATCTTCCCAGTCTTTCACTGCTGAGCTCCAGGTGGATCTGAAAGCTCCATAATGTATCCTGCATTAGATTTTCCACAACTCAGATTTAACTTCCAAGCTGTAGTGGGAATTTGTTAGGTAAAGGCACTAAACCTGGACAGTTTCAGCGCCCCACCTCCACCTTTCCACCAACTCTGTTCTATTCCCTTGCCAGTGCTGTTAAGGGTCAGTGAATTTTGGCTCACAGTGATCCTACCACATTAGGTAATTAGAGGGCATAGCTTAAAGACATTTCCTATGAAAATATTTGCTGGTGTCTCCACATGAGGCAAAGCTACAGGAATTCAATACCTTATCAGTGCTGCCATGTTAAGTGTTGGCTGGTATAGTCCTCCATCAACAAATTAAGAAAAATGAAGCATTTCTCATGCATCAGGTCACTTTTAAGTTTGTTCCCCAGCTTAATTCAGCCTGTATTTCTCTTCTGTCACTGTTTCTGATGCAAGTTAATCAGCTTTTCCTTTCTTTTCCCCTTCCCCCTTTCTCCATCATCTCTGCCCCCTCCCCCAGTTCTCACCTCTTCCCCTCCCCAGACCAGTCTTGACACTGTGGGTATAGTTTCAGTGTTGATTAGCTTTTATGATTTATGTATTAATTATACATCAAAACCTTATGTATAAGACAATACAAGAAAATTTAGGGAGATGATTGTGTTATGTGAGCCTTAACCTAATCAGTACATTAATCCATTTGGAAAGATTCACTGAGTGGTAGCTGTAGGGGAGTTGGGTGTGGTAGGTAGGAGGAGGTGGGTCATTGGAGGCATTCTTTTGGGATTTACATTTTAACCCTGGTGAATGAAATCTCTTTCTGACTCCTGATTGTTATCACCTGAGCTGCTTTTCTCTATAACACCCTTCTGATCATGATGTTCTGACTTACCTCAGAGTAAGGAAGTTGGCTGACTATAGATTGAGACCTTTGAAACTCTGAGCCTGAAATAAATGTTTAGTCCTCTCAAATAGTTCTTGTCATTGCTTTTGTCACAGCAATGGAAAAACTGACTAAAATGTTAATTTTTCTTTCTCTTCTGGTAACCAGAATTTCTGAGCCTAATTCTTCAATAGTCTTATATCCTCTTTCAATTCATTCCCTCTGTCATTCACTTCACTGAATAGCTATTATTTTGTTGTTTTGTTTTCAAACTGTGCAAGAGTTGGAATCTGCAAATTCCTTCTACTCTGTCATCTTGATATACATATTTTGGTTCATTCCATACTTAACCATGCCATCTGTGAATACTAACTGATTTATTTCTCTCCTTTAAATATTTATTTTTCATTTTCCTTTCCTCACTTTATTTCATAGGATGGACTAAGACATACAATATTGAATGGAAAAATTTATAGTGGACATCTTCTGCTTCATATTAATTCAAGAGGAAAACTTCCAGTATTTCATCATTAAAAAGTATTAGGAATTCTGTAGAACTATTTTCCATATTAATAAATTGCCAATTTCCAGTTGCTAAGCATTTTGTTTGTGAATGGATATTGAATTTTATAACATGATTTTTCTATATTTATTGAGATTCTCATTAAGTGTTTCTTTAATTATAATGAAATGAGTTACATTGATTTTCTAATGCTAAATCAACATTTCATTTCTAGTGTAAAGTAAACTTGATCATGATGTCTTGTTCATTTACATATAATTCAATTTATTTTGAATTTTTATATCTATATTCAATGAGAGAGATTTGCATGGAGTTTCCCTTTCTTGTAATGTCTTATGTCAGATTTTGGTTTCATACATTAATTAGTAAATTCTATTCTCTGGAAATGTTTAGGTTAAGATCAGTGTTATTTCTACTTAGATATAGAGTATAATTTACTGGTGAAGTCATCTAAGCCTGGTGTTTACTTTGTAGAAAACTATAGATTTGATTTCTTTAATAAATATGAAATTATTTGGACATTACTTCTTTTTGTGCCAGCCAGATTTATAGTACTTCTCTAAACATCTTTTATCTATTCAAATATTTGAATTTATTGGCAAAAGTATTTATATTATCCTCCATTATATTTTAATCTCTGCATAATCAATCACTTCTCTAATATTTTTAATTTATGTTTTCTTATTTATAAATCTTACCAGGTAACTAACAATTATTTCAAAGTAATAACTAATTTTTTCAACTCCTGGATGTATGTTTTATAGTTTAGCGATGTCTAATTTCTTTAATTATTTCTTATTTTATATTGGATTCTTGTCTTAAATTACTGTTATCTTTTCCTAATACTTAGGTAGATATGTAGATTATTAAATTCCATACTATTTTCTTTCTTAATATATGAATTTGAAAGTTTAAACTTATCTCTAAGAATGACTTCAGATATATCACCAAAATTTTGATATTTGATTTTTATTAATTTCAAAATATTTACTAAATTTGATTGTTATTACTTCCTTGAAGTTATGGTAAATGATATACATTTTATTCAGTTTTTTAAATGCTCTGACCAAAATACCCAACAGGAAAAACTTAGAGGAAAAACATTTAGCTTGGCTCATAGTATCAGAGGTCTCTGGCCACAGAATGCTTACTACACTTCTCTGAGCCCAAGATGAAGCAGAAGACCATTATAAAGGGAAGGGCCTGGAAGAGGGAGGCTGCTCTCCTTATGGCAGCAAGAAAGCAGATGTGGGGTAAGGGGAAGAGACTGCAAAGAATAACAACCTCTCCAGGTCATAGCCCCCAGTAACCCTCTTTTTCAAGCTACACCCTACCTACTTGCAGTTATCACCTACCTCATCCATTCAAACTAGGATGGACTAATTAGATAACAGCTCTTATAATCCAATCATTTTACCTCTGAATATCCCTCCATTAATGAAGGAGCATTTGGGGATGCCTCATATCCAAACACACTGTTTTAGTCAGCTTTTTCACTGCCATGACTAAATGACAGGACCACCACAATTATAGAGGAGTAAGAGTTTATTTGAGGCTCTCAGTTTCAGAGGTCTAAGTGCAGAGAAGGCTGGTTCCATTTCTTGGGGCTGGAAGTAAAGCAGAACATGGCAGAAGAGTATGGTAGAGGGAAGCAGCCTCACCTCACAGTGATCAAAAAGCAGAGAGAATTCACTCACCAGATACAAATATATACCCAAAGCCATGCCCCAATTTCCACCGCCTCCAGCCACACCCTACGACTTCAGTTACCACTCATTTAATCTCTATCAGGGAATTAAATCACTGACTGGGTTAAGACTCTTACAACCCAATTATATCTCCTTGGAACTTTCTTGCATTGTCTCACATGTGAGCTTTTGAGGGACACCTCACATCCAAACATAACGTTCTGTACTTGGCCCCCAAAAGCTCACATTTATCTGACAATGTAAGATGTAGTTAGTCCATTCCCAGAAGTCCACATAATCTCAACAGTTCCAAGATTGATCAAACTTCATGCCCAAAGTCTTCTCTGAGGCTCAAGTCAATCTCACGTTGTGAGATCCTGTAAAATTAAAAGCAATTTAAAATATCCAATATATAAAGGTACAGTGTAAACATTTTACCTCACAAAATTAGGGGCATAGAAAGAAGGGATAGGACAAAAGCTAGAATAAAAATCAAGCTGGGCAAGCAAATCCTGTACTCTATGTTTGGCATCTAGTGCACATGGCTTCGTGATGTTACCCCCAAAGGGTTTGTGTAGCTCTGTCCTTGTGCCTTTATTTGTTGCAGCTGAAGTGTCCTTTTTGTTGCCTTGTGTCTGCTTGATTCCTGAAGCTTTCCTAAGATGATGTCCCACATTACTGATATTTCTTAATCTCAGAGGTCTCCACTGTAGCTTTGGCTTCCTCCTCACATCTCCACATTTTGGCTTCTCAGAGAGGCCTAGAGGGACTCCAACCCTGTTGCACTTTGTCTGGCCTCCCAGGACTTCCTTTGAAATCTTGGCATAAGCTTCCATGAACTCCAAACTTCAGCATCCTGCATTCCTGCAGAACTAGCACCACATGGATAATGCCAAAGTCTACTGCCATCTCGAGCAGCTGCCAAGCTTCCAGGGACCCTTGCTGAAGGAGCCTATGAGTGTCTGGGTGGTAGAGCATGTCAAAAAAAGCTTCCTAGGCCCCCTTGTGCAAGCACTGCTTTCAAGAGAATTTTTACCTTTACTCCCTCGAGCTTTAGATAGGTGTTGTCTTGCCAACTCCTGAGATGCCTTCAAGTTATCTTTCCTTTTGCCTCTAGGCAAAGTCTTTAGCATTTCTATAGAGGTGATAAAGTCCTTAACAACCATAACTTCTTTATCTCTAGTTTTACTCCAGCCTTTCAAGTTCACTTTTCCCAGTTTTTTTGCTCTGCTTTCTGCTCCTGGTTATCACAATAAATTTGGCTAAAATCTGCCAGTAATATTCATGCCACTGCCTGAATGCTATGCTGCCTAGACATTTATTCTGCCAGATTAAGAAGTCCATCACTTCTAAAATGAGGCTCACAGAAAGTCTCTGGACACAGGCAAAATGAAGACAACTTCTCATTTAGGACATAACACGAATGACCTCTACTCCAAATTCCAATAAAAGCCTCCTTTTCTGAAACCTCGAGCCCTGTCTTCACTGATCATGGTCCTGCTTGCATTCTGTTTTTCCGAGCTTCCACCAGAATTAGCCTTTAAGCTCTGCTTACACCAACCTAAAGCATTCCCAGCTTGTACTGCTAAACATCTTAAAATTCTCCCACCAATTCCAAAAAGCTCAAAAAATTTCTGAACCACTTGGTCAGGTTAATAACAGCAATGACCCCACTTCTCAATTTCAATTTCTGATTTAGTCAGCTTTTTTGCTGCTGTGACTAAAGGACCTGACCAGAACAATTTTGAAGGAGAAAACATTTATACAGAGTCTCATGGTTTCAGAAGTTTCTATCCATATAAGACCAGCTCTATTCCTCAGGGCTGTAAATGAGGCTGAACATCATGGTGGGAGAGGGTAGCAGAAGAAAGCAGCTCACATCATGGTGAATCAACAAACAGAGAAAGCTTCACTCACCAGATAAAAATATATGCCCCAAATCTTGCACCAATCCCCACATCCTCCAGCCACACCCTACCACTTCAGTTACCACTCAGTTAATCCCTGTCAGAGGATGAAATCACTGATTGGGTTAAGACTCTTATGACTGAATCATTTCTCCTCAGAAACTTCTTATATTGTCTCACACATGAGCTTTCAGGGGACACCTCACATCCAAGCCATAACACTCTCTCTCTCTCTCTCTCTCTCTCTCTCTCTCTCTCTCTCTCTGTCTCTGTCACACACACAAACATACACACACACACACACACACACACACACACAATTATCCTGGTCAAGCCAAATTGCCAATTTTGCCCTACAATCATCAGTTATATTTTTTTCATGTATTTCCTTCCCCTATCTCCAAATTTCTTTGTGTACAGAGATTTGAATCATTTTTGAAATCAGTGACATATTTTGTGGAGAGCCATGGTATGGTTCTAAACTCAAAATAAATTGGAAATAAGAAGTGAACAATTACTTACAAGACTATTTATTTTTCCTATCACACTTCTACCACCATTGATGTACATGCAGAAAACAAAACAAAACAAAACAAAACAAAAAAACAACCAACCAAACAAACAAAAACCAAAACACTGCAAATAGGCATATTGGCATATGCCTCTAGGATAAACTTTAGATGTCATTTCTAAAGTAATAGAATGTCTGGTATTCCTAACTTTATTGTGACACATAAAAAACAATAAGTAGGAAAATTTCCCAGGAAGGAAGTAACCTAAAAACTATCAATACTCAATCTCCTTTTATGACACTTGGGGACTTTCAAGCTTACCAACACTCAAGTATACACCTTAAAGCATAGCCAACTCTGAGAAAAATGCATACAATATGTTACCAATTCTATTGAAAATATGTATATGTGTGTGTGAGAGAGTTAATTTATGTGCATTTATAATGAGGTAAATGCTTTTATGAGTAACTAGAATATCACACTCATAATTTTTGCTATGGTTACTGCTGAAAGAAAAAGTAGGATTTATTAGAAAGTGATAGAGAACTTTCATAGTTTACTCCCTCTACTACTTTCGTGCTTAAATTTATTGCAACTAGAATGAGGTCTACATGTTATTTGTGTAAAATATATTGGGAACATAACATGAGAACTTTTAAAAATTTATTGGGCAAATAGCATTTTTTAGCTATTAAACTGACTATTATCATATTATGTTTAGTTTTTAAAAATGTGCTATATTTATTACTAGAGATTGAGGCTGATCATTATTAAGTAAAATTAATCATTTCATATAATAGATATTTTATACTAAGTATTTCCTTCTAAAATATTTTGGAGAATTTTTGTTACCAGTCATAAATCTTGACTTGTTAAGGGCTCTTTGGCTTTATTTAAAAAAAAAAAAACTTAGAATAACTTAAACAAAAAAATGAAATGCATTGGTCTACTGTAGTCAAAATGCAAGTAATGCATTGATATATGGTCTTGAAGATGATTGGAATTAGAGTCGTGAATGGTTTTAACAATCTCAGTTGCCTTTGTGGAAGGAAGCATAATCTCAGGCACCTTCTGAGATAACCTCACAACTTTGCAACCAGAAGGAAACATAATTACAAAAAGTCTGTGAATAAATTGTGTCAATTTCATTTGGCTTATAGATCCAATGCTATGGGAGTAGAGGTAATTACTACCAGAAGACAGAATTGGTGCTAGACTTTCAAAAATTACATACACTTATAGAATATTCCAGTGTGAGTCAGAATGCAAGCAACAGAATCTAACTCTAGTTTCAGAGAATAAAGACGAGTTATTACACAGATAATGGTATAATTCACAGAATAAAAAATGTGTGCTAAAGCCACAGGCTCAAGTGTCGGACTGACTCAAACTAGGGAATATAATGCTTTCACTTTCTCCATCTGTGACTCTGATTCCGTTTATGCATTGCTCTACTTTTTTGAAATATTTCCCCTGACAGGAAAGCAGGTATAGCTACTGTGCTTTTTTTTTTTTTAATTTTCATGTACAGAGAGAAAAAGGTTATTTGTTTGTTTGTTTATTTATTTTGGTACCGGAGATTGAACTCAGGGGCACTTAACCACTAATCCACATTCCCCAGCCCTATTTTGTATTTTACTTAGACATAGGGTTTCACTGAGGTGCTTAGTGCCTCGCTTTTGCTGAAGCTGGCTTTGAACTTGAGATTCTCCTGCCTCAACCTCTGGAGCCTCTGGGATTATAGGTGAGCACCAACGCACCCAGTGATAAAGATTATTTCTTCCTGGATTCAATGTGAGAATATCTCTGAAAATTGCCCTTAATGTTGTGGCTTCTGTAATTCCCCTACCTTTAGAATTAATAATTATGACTGAGGATCTAAGGAGTTCATAGATTAGGTTCATAGTGAGTATCATGACTATACTTTCAAGGTATATCTCAAGATCACTGGATGTATACTACAAATATGCCAGGATATTTTGTCTTAACATGTACAATAAATTCGTTTAAACATCATAAATATAAAAATAGTTTTACGGTGGTTTTAAATTAATTGAGAGTTCTGCCAAAAACATCTTTAGTTACATTTATTTTAGAGATTACTGTCTCAATGACGGAAATATTTTAAGGCAGAAATCAAAATAGCATTTTACATCTTTTCATCATTTTTATGTTGTGACTATAGAGTAGAAAGCTATTATTTTACTTCTTTAGTACTTATTTTCCTTTATAATGCTTAAATTGTGTTTTACTCTTATTTTCTGATGTCCACTTGTCAAGGCACTTTCCACAAGACTATATTTGTTTTTTTTATATTTATTATAATTCAATAAGTGGTAAAATACTATCCTGTTGATCCAAATATGTTTTATAACACAATGTTAGATTTTATCTATTCTGTCAAATAAGAGCTGTCTAATTTGTTAAAAGGACATACTGGCTCAACTTTGCCCAACTAAGTTTCACATGGCTACCACTAAGTGGCACTGTAGCAACACTCACACATAATATCGACACCCCTTATTCCACTTCATGTTTGGTTTCTTTAAGAATTGCAAAATGCACGCATTTAAATAAAATAATTAAATTTTAAAAAAAGAATTGCAAAGTGCTTTGTTAATTCTATTTTTTAAATAGGTAGAAAAACAGTATTGCTGTTAATTTATGTATTTAACTTTTGGTGTTAGCTATGGAAACAGTCATGGAAATTTCAGTAATCATTGAATTAAAGTAATACATCAATTTTTATAGAGAAAGAAATTAGTCAGTCTGGTTTGCCAACTCTTCTTCTTAACATGAGCATGAAAATGAGATAATTAATTTTAATATGGTTATTTTTGTTGCCTTAGAGTCATAGCCAAAGTTATTGCTTTTGTTAGTAGAATCCATATGTGTGGTAGCCAGAGGAAAGTTTTGGTTTGGTATATTATCAATCATATGACATTATTTTTGGAAAAGCTTACTGGTACATTTTACTCTTTGGGGTTTCTGTGCTATTTATTGCAAAATTTTCTATCTGACACACTCAGAGTGCCAGAAGAGACCCTACAGATTGCCCTACAGTCCAATTCCCTCCTTTTACAGCTGAAGAGATTTGATTACTAAAAGATGCAGGTGAATGACAATGTTCACATATCCAGTTTTAACAAAATCAAGTCTAAGAATGAGATGCTTTCATTCTCAGTTTACATGTATTTTTTATAATTTCATTTTTTTGAATCAGGCTATGATTATATGATCTCAAATCATTCAACTAACAAATATAGTCAACTCCTTGAATATGCACAAATTGCCATGCATTTGCCATATAAACTAAACCTTAAAATTACTTTTTCCCTTATTGGAATAATCAGTATTATGTAGACATAGGCAGAAAGATCTAATTTACCGTTGAATTTGAGTATAATATAATCTTAAGTGATTGTCATAATTGTGGACGATGACATTAAACTTTAAAAAGGTATATTTGTAAAGTGCTTAAATCTTCCAATTAGTATAGACTAAACTACAAATAAAATGCAAATTTTAATGTAGTTGACCTAAAACAGTATTTCTCTTACAATAAGAACATTTTTTCCTTTTCAATACACAGTGGTTAGATACTCCCACTCATACAAGGTAAGTTAAGAGTGCCTGCATTCTGTCACACTGCTGCCACTCTCAGCTTGTCACAATTTAATCTCAGAAAGCAATCTATCAGTTCATGTTTCAGTTTTAGCTTCTTAAACTCAGGGAAACGGCAACAAGTTTTCTAAAACTACTGTATTCCTAGGTGATAACACAGATCCTGGTGTAGAGAAAGTACTAGCCAGATTCGGTGTAAATAAACAATTATTTCACAGACAAGAGGAAATTTGAACTTTGGCAAAAAGGGGAGTAGAGTTTAGATCGTGAAGAAGGGAGAAATGGCATTAGTGAAACTACAAAGTGAGTTGTGGGGGAGGAACTGACATAGTCAATTTGGAGAATTTATTATGGGACAGATTGATGAGTATGAAAATGTTTACTGAATTTGAAAGATAACTCTATATTGTCCTATAAGCACCACAGTAAGTGGTGAAACAGGATGGGAAATGACATCATCAAACCAAAATATCAGCAAGATTAATTTGGATCCAGCCCATAGGACAGACTGCATTGTGTGAAACACTAGAGGTGGTGAAATCAATTGGGTGACTATTAAAGTAATCTGAGGTCAATGATGATTGTGATGATGATGACAATCCAATGACTATGTTAAGAAAGGTGAGATGAGGGGAGAAGTTGATGGATAGGAAAAATAGTCCAATAAAATGAAAATTGAGATGCCCCAAAGTGGTTGCAAAATAAAGGAATATGTTTGATTTTATAAATATTTAATTGAGATACTTGGTGGTAGAAGAACTATGAATAAAACATCCTACATGTTGTACATATGTTGTACTGAGAATTAGAAAACATGGTTTACGGATGAAGTCATGGCTCAGTGGTAGAGCACTTGCCCGGCACGTGTGAGGTCTTGGGTTTGATCTTCAGTACTGCATTAAATAAATAAATAAATAAAAGATCTATTGACAATTAAAAATATTTTTTAAAAATAAATAAAAATAAAACAAAAAATGGTTTAGAGATGCGGATTTAGTAAGAGATTGCTTCCGTTACAAATGATTTTTGAAATGATAAAAATATTACAGAGCTTTCATGTTTAGACAGCATAAAATGAGCCTAATTTTGAATCTTGGACAATGCCATATTTAGAACTGTGGAATAAGATTATGAACCAATGGAAACTGAGAAGGAACAACAGAGAGGTGGGCCACTTTGTATTTTGTGTCCTACAGATATTTCATTCTCTTGATTCTATAATTCTAATATAGTTGGTGAAAATCTTTGTTATTGGCTTAATTTCTTAACAATATACCACTTTATACAAAATAAATTATCTTTCATTTAATGAACTAATCATGTATGTTTGCTATGTATGAATTTTTCTTACCACTTCTCTATACCATTATCCTTACTATTACTTTTTTTTTCCTCTGAATAATTTTCCAAGGAGAAGCAACCATTAATTTTTTAAAACCAAAAAAAGTATAACTTTTTGTAGTTCTCACTTTAATCAGATAAATAAAACACCTGGGCACAGTGGCATGCACCTGTAATCCCAGCAATTCAGGAAGCTGAGGCAGGAGGATCTCAAGTTAGAGTCTTTCCTCATCAATTTAGCAAGGCTCCAAGCAATATAGTGAAAACATGTCTCAAAATAATAATAATAATAATAATAATAATAATAAGAAGAAGAAGAAGAAGAAGAAGAAGGAGGAGGACTGGAGATGTGGCTCAGTGGTAAAGAGCTCCTGGGTTAAATCCCCTCCCCCTCAAATAAAGATATTTGTCTTTATTTCAAAAGAGTTTAACAAAGTTTTCTTTTTCTAAGTAATTCTGATAAATTTAAGACATAAAGGCTCTAATATATGTTCAATTTAGGTCCAATTTTGAATGTCAATTCCAGGAAACATTGGTTTATTTGGTTGTTATCCATATTCTCCAAGGAAAGATATCCTTGGTCAAATAGGTTTGGAAACGATAAGATAACCAAAGTTAAATAGGGTAATTGCAGCACTCTACAGAGCCTTTAATGTGCTAATGTGTATTGAAAGTCTAAAGGAAAGGAATACCTTTTAAAGGTATTTTTTATGAATCATGTCACTGAGTCGGTAGACTATGGAGCATATTTGAAAACATTTTTTTTTAGAGTTAATTGTTTCTCCTCAGGTTGTCATATGATTTTGGATGTGGACACAAAATAACTTTTACCTAATTTCTTTAGTTTTTGCAATCTTGTTTATTTCTCTGGTGATTTTCTTTTTACAGAAATTAGCATGAATGATCATAACATGTTGTATACAGGTATCATATTATCATAATAATGAACAAATATTATATCTAAAATAGCACAGATTTCTATCCACATCTCCTATATGATTTTACTAAGCATACATTTGATTTATTTTACAAATGAAAATGTTGATATGAAATGAAGGTCTATGGTTTATATCCTTTTGCCATTCTTTAGGCCTTGTGAATGTGTGAAGAAAACATTCATATTTAAAAATTTATATTTGATTATAAAGTTCCAGAATTATCACTAAGAAGCCCCTTTAATATTCAGAAATAATTTTTTATCCCAATGGGAATTAAATGAAAATGTTACTATTTATAACCTTTTAACTTGCTCTGATTAAGGTCCAGAGGCTGTGCTCCAGAAAGAACTTTACATTTTTGAAAGACACAGAGATTATATTACTTTAACATTTGCAGAATTTGTAGTAGCAATGCTATAAAACATTAAGGTTGATAGAAAGATATCACTGAATTATTTCTCCATATTCCCTTTTCTAATAATCTGTGAATATACTTGTGAAAAGCAAATTATATGAATAAATTGTGTATTTATTTTGATTTTGCAAGCAAAATAACTTAAATTATCCTTTGGAAATGTGTGATATCCCTGAAGATAATTAATGGTGCCTTAATATTAAAATTAAGGCCAGTATCACTAACAGAATTATCATTGTTGCTATTTTCCCTCTGGACTCTTTGTTAAAAGACTGGGTTAGGCAACAAATAATAATAGTTACTCTGCATTAATATTTATGGTGGGTTGTCTTGTAGACAGATGATTCACCTTGTGCCCCAAAGAGATAAAACTAAGAACAATGGGTGAATGATACAGATAAAGAAAATTTAGTTCAATATGGAAAACAGTTCTTTAATACACTGAACAGTGCATGTTCTGTTTATGGGCTGGCAATTTACTCAACATTTAAAGTTCCATGTGAAGGCTGAGTGACAGTTGACAGTAACCCCTTAGAGTAATTTATATAAAAATTGAAAGGACACTGACAAAGTCCACAGAGTACAAAGACCACACTACATGCCGGAATTGCATGATTTATTGTCAGTAGCAAGGAGCAGAGTGACAAGGCTATCCCTCCGAGGAGGACAGCAGCATGTCGGCCCTCAGAACAGCTTTATAGCCCACAGGAAGAATTCCACCTGCATGGCTGAGGGTTGTGACATGGTGTGCGATGGGGTTGGCCTTTAAGCAACTAGATGTCTTACGTGAAGCTGAGCAGCCTAGCCTCAGGATCAAAACCTAGGGGTTCCTGGATAAAATGGCTCCTGACCTAAAATGGCAGATCTGATACCAATAAAAATAATGTTTGAAGGTATCATTTTTCTCAATATTTAGAGTCCAGGATATTCTGTGATTTACAAATTATGATTGCTACTGTATTGACAGTATCCACTTAAATATATTTTTAAAGTTTTGATCTGGTACAGTGGCACATGCTTATATATCTAATTCTAGTAATTTAGGAGATTGAGGCAGGAGGATCACAAGTTTGAGGATAGACTTGGCAACTTAACAAAACCTTATCTCAAAATAAAAAATAAAAAGCGCTGGGTTGTAACTCAGTGTTAGAGTGCCCCAAGCTTCTATCCATAATATCACAAAGAAGTTTCAAATATTGTAATTTTTAATCAAAAGGTAACATACATAGTATTGAAATTATTAAGTATTACAAGTGTAGCTTAGTGGTAGAGCACTTGCCTATGAGACAATAGGCCCAGTCCTTGATCCCAGCACTGCCAAAAGAATAAAAGGAAGTAGGAGAAGGAGAAGGAAAGGGAGAAAAGAAGAAAGGGAAGGAGGATGGGAGAGAGGGCGAGGAGAGAAGGAGAAAGAGAGAGGAGAAGATGGAGGAGGAAGAAATATGTTGTATTACAAAGAAAATATCTTTCCTGAACTTTGTCTTTAAGATCCCCTAGTTATTCTGTCTCACCAAAAACAATGAATCAATGTGTCCTTCAAGGATGTTATATGATACTATGGTTAATTGCAGTTACAATGCCTGTAATCCCAATGGCTCAGGAAGCTAAGACAAGATGATCACAGGTTTGAGGCCAGTCTCAACAACTTAATGAGGCCTGTGGCCTTAAGCAACTTAGCAAGATCCTATCTCAAAAAAAGAAAAAAAGAAGGCTGTGGATATATATAACACTGTGGTAAAGTATCACTGTGTTAAATCCCCAGTACAAAAAAAAAAGAATGTTATGTGGTATAGGTATAAATGTTCATGGTGTCTTTATACAGACATGCAAATGTACATGTACAAATTGAGCATACTGGATGTATTCTTGCATATTATGCATATATATATATATATATAATACACCTACACATAAATATGTACTCATATGTGTTTTTCCAAAATTGCATTTTTCTCTCATTATTTTCATGTTCATGTTCATCTTGTTCATGAGCAGAATTTTCAGATTGACTAGTCTTCTCTTGTAGGCACCATTTAATATATTCCCAAACACTTCCTCTTGTAGACACAAGACCATATTGTAGTTCTATCCATATGGAAAAAATGAAAATTCACCTGAATTTTTACACTTTATTATGCTATTAGTGAGTTTCTCAGAATTGATGATGTTCTTAATATGTTCAATGTAGGCCCAACATTCCAACATGTCAGCACAGGAAACAACTTCCTTAAGATTTCTAAAGCTCAAGAAAAAAAAAACAGCAAAAAGTTGGATGGCATTAAATTAAAAAGCTTATTCACAGCAAAGGAAAAAATTAAAGGCATGAAGAGAGACCCTATGGAATGGAAGAAAATCTTTGTCTCCTGCTCCTCAGATAGGGCATTAATGTCCAGCATATATGAAGAACTCAACAAACTTAACACTAAAAAACCCCCAAAATAACCCCATCAATGAATGAGCCAATGAATGGGACAGACACTTCTCAAAAGAAGAAATACAATCAACAAATATATGCAAAAAATGTTCAACATCTCTTGAAACTGGGTAAGTAGAAATCAAAACTACATTGATATTTCATCTCACACCAGTCAGAATGGCAATTATCAAGAATACAAGTAACAATGAACATTTGCAAAGATATGGAGAAAAAAGATACATTTATGCATTGTAGGTGAGACTACAAATTAGTGTAAACACTCTGGAAAGCAGTATGGTTTCCTGCTGGAAATGGAACCACTGTATGACCCATCTATCCAACTCCTCTGTATATATTCAATGGATTTAAAATCAGCATACTACAGTGATGCTGCCACATCAATGTTTATAGCAGCAAAATTCTTAATAGCCAAGCTATGAAATCAAGAAGTGAATGTATAAGGAAAATGTGGTATGTATATATATACATATACATACTCACACAATGAAATATTACTTGGGTATACAGAAGAATGGCTTCATGACATTGACAAGTAAATGGATGGAACTGGAAACTACCATGCTAAGTGAAACAAGCCAATCTCAAAAAATTAAAGGTCAAATATTTTCTCTGATACATGAAAGCTAATCTAAAACAAGGTGAGATAAAGTAAAAACAAGAAAGAAAAATATAGAAAAAGGAAAAAGACTAGGAGAGAATGAATTTCATTACAATAGGGAAAAGATATGTAGAGAAGATAAAGGGAATTGAGGAGGATTAAGGAGGAACAGAAAAGGGAAGAACAATGGAATGAAACTGACTAAATTCATATTTGCATGCAAGTATATGGCACAGTAGGTACCAGCATTGAGTGTATCAACGGGACACTAATTTAAAGAAAAAAGTAAACTGTAAGTGGATTGAAGAGGATCAGGGGATTGGAGGGATGGCAATGGGGTGGGGGAGGAGTGCTGGGAACTGAATTGGAGTGGCTTGGGTTCCATGCTTTTATGATCATATCAAAGTGTGTCCTGGTGGTGTATCATAACTGAAAAGATAGAAAAAGATGATTATTCACTAGAACAATAAAAAATTAATCAATTTAAGTTAATTATTTTCTGAATATTGATGCATGGGTGTGCTTTGCTTATAATTCCCCAAATGGCCCATATGTTAAAGGTTGAGTCCCCTGTTTGGTACTATTAAGAGATGGTGAAATTTAAGATCGGGGGTCCAATCTTCCAGTTATTGGAGGCCTGCCTTTGAAAGAGACACCAGTGTCTTCTTTTCTCTCTCTTACTTCTCTGCCATGAGGTGGTTTTGCTCCACTGTGAACTTCTATAATGTACTGCCTCACAACATTCCCAGAGCAACAGGACAAACCCATCATGAACTGAAACTTCCAAAACTGTGATCCAAAATAGACCATTTCTTTTCTTACGTAGATTATCTCAAGTATTTTGTTACAGTAACAGAAAGCTGTCCAACATGGACTGTATCAACAAAAGAAGAAAATACTTTTGGAGTCACCATTTTAAGTTGACATATTTATTATTGAATAACTAAATTATCTTACTTTTGTTGTGAATTTAAATCTTCTAGAGATAGAGCATATTTTTATCATCATTTTTATTTAATTTTTAATTGATAGTGACAATTAAGGAGTATTATGCTATTTTGACATATATATACACATCATATAATGTTCAAATCAAGGTACGCATATCTATGTCTTCAAATTTTTATCATCTTTGTGTAGTGAAAACATTCACTTAGAAAGGCTATTATAAAAAAGATCAAAGAAAATAAGTGCTGAAAATTATGGGGAGAAAAGGAAGCTTTTGCACACTTCTGGGTAGAAGGAAAATTAATATAGCCATTTGGCAAACAGTATGTAGATTCCTCAAAAAATTAAAATTAGAATTGTCATATTATCCAGCCATCCCACTACTCTATATCCAAAGAAAGTACAGTCAGTATGGGTAAGAGACAGCTGCCTCTTGTAGTTGTTGCAGAATTATACACAATAGTTAAGAATTGGGAACAACTTAAGTGTCCATCATCTGATGAACAGATTTAAAAAATGTGATACATATATATAATAGAATACTATCCAGCTATAAAAAAGAATGAAATTTTGTCATTTATAACAACATGTATGGAACTGAAGATTATTATTTTCAGTGAAATAAAGTAGAGACCAAAATAAAAACACCACATGATCTTATTATTGTTAATAAAATGTTTTAAATTAGCTATCTTCTTCATAACATAAACTAGTTCATAGGACAAGATCTTAGATGCTATCTGTATGCATGATATATAAAACACACTTACATAATATGTATAATATATTAAGATGATAAAGTAATGGTCTATGTAAACAAAGAAGTATTTAAATGTATTCAATGAGATAGAATAGTTTGAATTTATTCATACCATTTTTAAAATTATGAATCATTATTTCAACTACTGTAAAGTTATGGCACTGAATTGGTCTTCTTTTCTGAATTGTAAGAGATGTGAAAAATTTATATAAAAATTAAATCTTAGGGCTGGGGTTGTGGCTCAGTGGTGAAGTACTTGCCTGGCATGGGGGAGGCACTGGGTTCAATTCTTAGCACTGCATATAAATAAATGAATAAAATAAAGGTCCATCAATATCTAAAACAATCTTAAAAATTAAATCTCAGGGAGACATTAAAACAGTGATTTTGTGAAAATTATCAATGATTTTTGGTCCCATTCCATTGATTACACCCTAGATACCAAGATAACTCTTTTCATGAGTGATCTGGGGATATTTCCAATTCATAATAATTTTAATCACCCTTAGTAATTTGAACGGGTTTTGTGCCTAGAATTCTTCTCAGACTGATCAATTAGTTCACTAATGACAATTCAGATAGATCAGCCAACAAATTTACTCTTTGATTTAATGGTACAATTATTTTATTTTCTGTTCTCTTATCACATTGGTGCAAACAAAATTTACATGGGGCTTACCAAGATACTTTCAAAACATGCCAATGAATATTCTAATTATGAAAGTGTATTCTGCAGACACTCATGGAACCAGTAACTTGTTTTGTTTTTATCTTCTACAGAATAAGATTTCAATTTTGAATATTACTTGGATAGGACTGTCATATGGTTCTTTCATTAATTGAACAGCACTATATGTTTGATATTAAAACAATGAGGGTTTTCTGTGATATAAGTAAGATTCTTATTAAATTTTGATGGCTATTTTAGTAGAGTTAAACATTTAAGTACCCATATTTATTGTTTGATTTTACAAATTTTATTTGCTTTATGGGCTTCACTTATATTTTTTTATTTACCCACAAATTAATATTTTTATATAATAAGCTATTGAAAATCTGAACTTGTAGACACCACATATGGTTCATCCTATTCAATTTTTGTGCTCAAATTTATTAGCCTAATTTAAAACCAAGAACAAAATATGCAAATATTATTCCAGTCACATATTAATATGAAGTCATAATTAATCTGTAAAAACTTTCAACAAAACTATTTAAGTAGTGAGCTTGAATTTTAGATTTTCAATTTTATGCAGACTGAAGTTTTTGCTTTTCCAGAATGCTTGGGACCAAATATATTTCATATTTTCAGTTTTTCCCAAGTTTGAAATATTTGCATATACATACATAATGAGACAGCTTATAAATGGGACTGATGTTTGAACACAAAATTCATTTATATTTCATATACATCTAATACTGATAGCATGAAAGTAACTTTATACAATATACTTTATTAATTTTGTACATGAAATAAACTTTCTGTACATTGAAGCTTCATAAAGTAAATGTGTCTCTATTTCAGCCACCCATAGGTATAATCTGTGGTTTTTTTGCCTCACAATCATTCCTGACTCTGAATTTTTTAGCAGTAAACAATCATTTTTTTAATTTTTATTCGCACATAAGTACTCAACAGTAAAAATACTCCATACCATAAATACAATAAAAATAATGTGTTCATGGTAACTAAGCAACAGAGTAACAGCAACAGAACATCTGTATCACCTGTTAAATAACAGTAATAACAACAGCCATAGGCTTTCATTTCTCACCTATGATGATGTGGTTTGAAGAAAATGTTATGATTCACTATATTGTATTTTTTTAGGTGAGAAAAAAAATTGGAATCAGTTGACTGACCAGAAATTGGGTCTTGTAAAGATGATAAGGCTTCCTGCTACATGGATTTTAAAATGTTTCATCTAGAGTTTTCTATCTTATTATCAAGTTTTTGTCTTAGAATTGTTTGATTTTGTGCACTGTCATTATTGCTTATTCTACTGTGAATTCACACTGTCCTAGCTCTTCAATAAGTTATCACACATTTTCAACATGTCATACATAGGTGTTTTCACTACAGTGTTAACAATGTCATTTTCATTGTCACTGTTATTGAAGTCCCATTGATTCAGAACCATTTTGGTTATTTTAGCACCAGCCAATGAAATAACAACAGGGGCCCTATTGAAAATGTTAATTTTTTTCAATATACACTTCTTCAATTATCTGCTACTTCGAGTGGCATGTGTTCACTTCCATGCTGACAGATCCACTCTTTCTATTCAGAAAAATGATATTCAGTTTTTGATTTTATACACTATTTTTACTATTTTTGATTAACTTTGAGTTATAACATTGAAGAAAAGACTTCGTTTTACCTATTTCTCAAGGTCATGTGTGTTAGTCATTACAATACCATATTCTTCTGCAAGATGTCTCACTCACTGCTGTCGAGTATCTCCAACAGCTTGACTTTGCATGCTAATGATAAGCTCAAGTACTTTCTCTTTTTCTTACATTACTTTAGAGGTATTTAGAGGCATTTTTGACATTTTCAACAATATTTTCATAACACAATACTGAATAAGCAAAAACATACAGTGAGTAATACATAATAAGTCTCACCACCATAGTGGGGCATCTTAAGAAACTTGCATTTTGCACATGTACCCTACCTTGCAATTTTACTGCCTTTCATGGTTATGTTTGCTTGGGGGAATCTGAGAATGTGCAGAAAAGACATATGATGACTGAGTCATGCATAAGGTATCATTTCCCCTTGGCAATGTTAAGGAAATCATGTTGTGCTCCTACATTTTGACTGCAATATGTCAAGTAAGGTCAGGTGTAAAATTTTACATTTGTAAAATTATGTTGAGGATTAAAATATTTCGTATTTTGGAGCATTTTTGATTTCATATTATTGGCTTAGGAACACTCAATCTATACTTGTAACATGACTCACAGTAGAATGATTTACTGTTATGCATTGACAACATGCCTTAGGTATGGAAAAATTTTTAATGAATTTTCTGCTGATTAACAATATCTTTGTTTCAAAAAATTTGTGATGGAATAAAAGAACCCTTCATAACACTGCAAGTGAGAAGAATCAGAGCAAACTAAAAAATAAAATAAAATAAAAAAAGGGAGAGAAAGAGAGAGAGAGAGAGGAATTATATTCCAATGGGAGAAAGAATGGGAGAATTCTGAGAACCAATAAAGTAGTTACTGAAAACCAAAATAGTATGCAGAAGCAGAAAAGCAAATTAACGAAAAGTATTTTGGCAGGAGCCGTCTTCAAACAAAGACAAAATGTTGTGTTCAGTGCCTGTGTGTTCATGTGCAACTACATTCAATATGGTGTAGCCAGCCCTGGAATATGCATGTGCACTACATTAACCATGTGCACTTCCATTCCCTAGACAAAGAGAAGGTGACATGGCATGCTTTGGGTGCATGCACAACTCTACTGATACTTGGGTGCATGAGCAACACTGCCGCCCCACCCCCACTCAACCCTGCGTGCCTGTGTGGCTGTGTCAAAGCTTCCTTATGATTTTTTAGTACAGAAAAATCCATGAAAATGTATTTTTCCATATAAGGTAGACAAAGGGGATAGTATGTAGCTGTGTAAGGAGAGAAAGGCGGGCTCTTATGAGGCTATATAAGGCAAAGTCCTCCTGTCCCAGGATGCAGCCTTTTGGATGTGAGTCCACAGAGATCCATCAGCATGAAATAAACACTGCTTCCTGTTAAATGCCCTGGTGCTCTATCTCTCTGTATACAAATCCCACAACAGTATAAAGCAATTTCTAACTTTAGCTATAGCTCCACAGCTGGGTGAGGAGAATCCAACACTACAAGCAAAATGTCATTTTCTTCTTTTCAGCAGTGTTTGAGATGAAGCCTGACATTAAAGGCACTTCAGGTAAATACTTTGCTAATCACTTACAGGCCCAGTCCAGTTGAGAGAAATCCCACCTTACTCCAGCCACAGCCTAGTTTTGATTAAATCTTGGTGGGTACATCAATTTAAAGCATAGAGAAGACAAAATCCCCAGCCTCTAGTAAGCATGGAAGAGGAGGGTGCTGAATTCCCACTCCTGGACTCTCAGCCCCTTATGAGTAGCAGAGATAAATAATAAAACTGGTAAGGAAACTATGAGGAATCTCATCACAGATTATTGCAATGCCCTCTCAGAACACACATTACCAACAAAACTGGGGGAATGACCACATAAGGTACAACACATATACTATGCTGTCTAATACAACTGTATGAACTATCAGAGGATCCCAAATTTTGCAAGAATTGAAGACAAATCAGAACACAGTATTTGACAAAGAGGCTTTCCTGGCTGTTCCATGGCATGAAACCAAGAGAGCAGATAGGGAACTTCTCAGCAAGGTGTGGGAACAAAAAAAAAATAAAAGGGAGGTAAATTTATTGGAATACTAAACATTCAAAGCAGATCAGTGACTCAGGAGGTTGGATATAATAAAATAATTGAAAATTCCATAGCATCACAAGCATTGCTGTGGCTGGAGACACCAGCCAGAGCAGTCCTTCTATGAGCAAAGTGGAGGAATAAAAGAATTAAAGGAACCTACATTTTGAGAGGCCTGAGGCATGTCTGTGTATGGAAATGATAGAAATTAAAGACACTGTCCAACTAAACTGAAAGGCATGCTGCACAATATCCTTGTGTGGGAAAGAAGTTGCATCTCTCCCGCATGTGTGCAGAGGACAGAGGAAGGAACCATTTTGCAACTGTGGCACTGGAGTCACTAGCTGAGGGAGGTGATTCCTGGCAAACCCAAGTTTGGCCCAAAATACAGGCCTGGAAAACACACACAGCCCCACATAGAGTGTGCCTAAAGGACCAAGAGAAAATCAAATGAGAGGTTCACACAGGGACCAATTTTCATGGAAACTTCTCCAGCTTTCCTCCACCCCCTCCAATCTGGCTGCTTGCAGGACCAGTTGGGAGAGATGCTCCTGTCCGGAAACTCAAATGAAGGAATGGGAGAGATTAAGTTTGAAAACTGTTTTAGCTTTTTCACTGCTGCAAACAAAAGACTCAACATGAAAGATTGTAAAGGAGGAAGAGTTTATTTGAGGGCTCATGGTTTCAGAGTTCTTAGTCCATAGACAGCCAGATCCATTCCTCAGGGCTCAAAGTAAGGCAGAACAACCTGGTAGAAGTGTGTCTTGGAGCAAAGCAGCTCACCTAATCAGGAAGCAGAGAGATCGCCACTTTTGATCTATAAATATATACTCCAAATCCATGGCTCCAGGGACTCAACTCCTCCAGCCACGTGCTTCCTGCCACCAGTTACCAATTAGTTAATCTCACCAGGGGATTAATTCACTGGTTTGGTTAAGGCTCTCACAACTGAACCATTTTTCTTCTGAAAGCTCTCACATTGTTTCTCATAGTGAGTTTTAAGGGACACCTCACATTCAAACCATAACAAAGACTGAATCTATGGCCCAGAAGTGTGGGATCTGCAGGTGATGTAGTAGACTAAGAATTGGCTCCTTCATCACATGAGTGGAACCCAGGGGACATCCCTAAGGTGCACCCTTCAACATAGACTGGCAGTTACTTAGCCCTGGAGGAGCACTGAATTAAAATCTCTAGAGAAACTGGCATTCAGCAAACAACTTGAAGGCTACCTAAGCCTAAACTTTACCACTAGGAGTTCTGCCTACAGGATTACCTTTATCACTCCAACAATCCCACCCTAAGGGTTGATTAAGCATCAAACTCCAGATGACCCCACCCAACACAGCCGAGAATTTTTGAACTCCAGTGGAAACAATTCTTTACCTTTTCGAGAGCTTTTCTTTTTTTCTGTTCAATTGTCACCTTTTGTACATATTCATATTTTTTCTCATTTATAGCATTTCTGAAGCCACTTTTTTGGGGGGAGTACCGAGGATGAACTCAGGGGTGCGCAACCACTGAGCCATATCCCCAGCCCTATTTTGTGTTTTATTTAGAGACGGGGTCTCACTGAATTGCTTAGTGCCTCATTGTTGCTGAGGCTTGCTTTGAACTCACGGTTCTTGTGTCTCGGCCTCCCAAAGGGCTGGGATTACAAGCATGTGCCACTGTACCCAGTGGCACTTATATTTCATGGATCAATATTTTGAGGACTACGATGTTTGATTAGTCTGTTTCACTTTTGTTTTGTATTCCTTTATTTTTTATTTTTTAAATCTTTACTTTAAATATATGTTTTTCTTTCACTTGTCTGTTTCCCTAGATTCTATCTTGTCTTCTGTGAACAGCCAATCTCTATCATTCTCTATTTTACTCTTCCTTTAATTTTTACTTCTATCTTCTCTCTTCCTCCCTCAAAATCATCACATTCTACATCACTTCTGTTTTCTTCCTGTCTACTACTCAAAATTGTAAACACTTTTTACAAACTTACTGTTTATATTGTAGGCAATAACTTATCATATAATTTATGCTCATTGTAACAATTAATATTGTAGCCTCCATAGCAGGAATTATTTGTTTTAATGCTGTATATTGTTTGCATTGTTTGTTATTGTCTTCCCCAAATGGCAAGATTCTGGAAAATTTCAGAGACACTATAAGTACACGGGGTATAAATTCCACTGCCTCAGATCCATACTGTTAGTTTGGTAGACACATAAACAACATGAAAACACAAGTGAACAAATTACCCCAAACAAACCAAGATACTACAATAGCAGAATCTATCAACAACATGGTGGAATAAAACTGTCAAAGAAGGAAATTAGAATGTACATAGTTAAACTGATCTGCAAGGTAAAGGATGATGTAAGACATGAAATCAGAGAAAAAACAGGAAATGAAAGTACATTTCAATAAGGAGATAGAGATTCTGAAAAAAATCAAGCACAAATCCTCAAAATGAAAGAATCAATAAACCAAACTAAAAAGTGAAATGAATGCCAGGCATGGTAGCACAAGCCTGTAATCCAAGCACTTAGGGAGGCTGAGAGAGGAGAATTGTGAGTTCAAAGCCAGCCTCAGCAATGGTGAGGTGCTAAGCAACTCAGTGAGACCCTGCCTTTACATAAAACACAAAGTAGGGATGAGGATGTGGCTCTGTGGTCGAGTACCCCTGAGTTCAATCTCCAGTATCCCCCCAAAAGGTGAAATGAAACAAAAGGGAGACAGAGGCAAGATGCAGAGGCAAAATGGTTGTTCCTATAAACTGCCAGTTTTATTTATACCTATAGGTTACATTAAGTCACTGGCATCATTAGTGTGTCATTGTTTATTGTATTATCAAGCAGGAAACAGTAGGTTATAATGTAAGATGTTCTTGCTCATGATTAAATACATGTTTGGCCAAGCATGTATTAGTTATCTTAATAGTTCCTGGGAGAAACTGTACAATATTCCAGCTGAGGGAAACAAGACACCTATTATTCTCCAGGAGTTTGTTCACCAGAGAAAATTTACTGTCTTGTACATTTCCACAGCCAGAACTCTTACAAAAATGTCAATGGAAATTATCACCAACAGATTAGACCACTTGGAAGACAGAGTTTCAAGCAATGAACACAAAATATCTTGAAAATAAAGCTGACCATGGAGACAAGATGTTGAGACCATGAATAGAACTTCCAAGAAATATGAGATAACATGAAAAGATCAAATTTAATATTCATCAGAATAGATGAAGGCTCAGAGATACAAACCAAAGGAATGCAAAATTTTTTCAATGAAACAATATCTGAAAATTTCACAAACCTAAAGAATGAAATGGAAAATCAAATACAGGAGGCTTACAGAACTCAAAATATACAAACTTACAACAGACTCACAACAAGGCACATTATTATGAAAATGCCTAACATACAAAATGAGGATAGAATTTTATGGACTGCCATAGAAAAATGGCAGATCACACTTAGAGGGAAACCATTCATGATCTCAGCTGATTTCTTTTTTAAAAAATACTTTAGTGATAGTTGGACACAATACCTTTATTCTGTTTACTTATTTTTTATGTGGTACTAAGGATCAAATCCAGTGACTCTCATGTGTGAGGCAAGCACTCTACCACTGAACCACAACCCTAGCCCACAGCTGATTTCTCAACCTAGACATTCAAAGCTAGGAAGTCTTGAAATAATATATACCAAGCTCTGAAAGAAAATGGATGACAGCCTACTATACTCAGCAAAGTTAAGCTGCAGAATTGATAATAAAATAAAAACCTTCCATGATAAACAAAAGTTAAATGAATTCACAACTAGAAAGCCTGCTTCATAAAACATACTCAATATGGAATGAAGACGAAATTAAAACTAAAAGTGAAAAT
Source organism: Xerus rutilus (assembly GCA_028644305.1). NCBI lineage: Eukaryota > Metazoa > Chordata > Mammalia > Rodentia > Sciuridae > Xerus > Xerus rutilus. Next base: position 58,679,648 of record CM053417.1, read on the forward strand.
AAGCAAAGGGAGGAAATACACTAGAAGAATAGTCAATAAAAGGATAAACTAATTCAAATTAAAAACTAGAAATAAATCAAAATGACAGGGTATAAAAATTATTTCTCAATTATAACATTGAATGTAAATGACCTAAAATCATTAATCAAAAGGCATAGACTGGCAGATTGGATTAAAAAACAAGGCCTACCAATATGCTCTCTCCAAGAGACTCACCTCATAGGCAAAGACATCCACAGCCTGAAGGTCAAAGGATGAGAAAAAAACATATCGTTCACATGGATTTTGTAAAGAAGCAGGGGTTTCTGTCCTCATTTCAGATAATGGGGACTTCAAGCAAAAGTTAATCAGAAGGCACAAAGAAGAACATATCACACTCCTTAAGGGAATTATATATCAGCAATCATAAATATTTATTCCCAAAACAAGGGAACATATAGTACATCAAACAAATATTTCTCCATTTCAAGCGTCAAGTAAATAACAACACAATAATCCTGCATAATTTTAACACACCTCTTTCACCACTGGATAGATCCTCCAAACAAAAACAAAATAAATAATCTATAGAACTACAAAAAAAGAATTAATATTTTAGATTTAATAAATGTATATAGAATATTTTATCCATCAATTACTGAATACACTTCTTGGTAGCACACAGATACTTCTCTAAAATAGACCATTTCTTGGGACAACAAGCAACTCTTAGCAAATACAAAAAATAGAGACAATACCTTGCAATCTATCAGATCATAATGGAACAAAAGTAGCAATCAATGGCAAAATAAAAAGTATAAGCTACTCTAACTCCTAAATAATACACCATCAAATGACTAATGGATAGCAAAAGAAATCCTGAATAAAATAAAAAATAACTTAGGGGTAATTGAGAATAGCAACACCACATATCAAAATCTCTGTAGCAGGGTGTGTTGGTGCACGCCTGTAATTCCAGCACTTTGGGAGGCTGAGACAGGAAAATCATGAATTCAAAGCCAGCCTCAGCAATGGTGAGGCACTAAATAACTCAGTGAGACCCTGTCTCTAAATAAAGCACAAAAATATGGCTAGGGATGTGGCTCAGTAGTCTAGTACCTCTGAGTTCAATCCCCAGTACCAAAAGAAAAAACAAATTCTGTGACACTGTGAAGGCAGTTCTAAGAGGTAAATTCTTCACATTGAGGTACTTCATAGCCAGGTGTGGTAGTGCACACCTATAATCCCAGCATTTTGGGAGGCTGAGGCAGGAGGATTGCAAGTTCAAAGCCAGCTTCAGGAACAATGAGGCACTAAGCAACTCAATGAGATCCTGTCTCTAAATAAAACACAAAATAGGGCTGGGGATCTGGCTCAGTGGTTTAATATCCCTGAGTTCAATCTCCAGTACCAAAAATAAACAAATAAATAAAAGGAAAGTAAGTCACCAAATAAATAACCTAACATTACATCTCAAAGCCCTCACAAAAAAAGGAAAATTAACATCAAAAACAGTAGAAGACAGGAAGTAATTAAAATCAAAGCTGAAATCAATGAAATTTAAACAAAAAAATCAAAATATCAAAGAAGCAAAAAGTTGATTCTTTGAAAAAAGTAAAATTGAGAGCTCCAGAGCAAACTTGATCTCTGAAACAGAAAAAAATTACAGAATAAATTTCCTACAAATTTTCAGGGGAAATCTAAGCATAGGTGCTCAACAGTTACCCATTGTCTATCTGAGCACATAGAAAACAATACCACCCATGCCTCTGAGGTTGACCTGGCCATGCCTGTAAATTGTTCTTATCAGTAATACCTGAGCAGCGTTGACAGTTACTTTAAGGTTGGATTAATAAAAACAAACAAACAAAAACTTTCTATTTTTACTAAACTTTTCATTCAGTCTTTTCTTTGGTCCACCTATATTACTAAATCATTAAAGAGGGATGCCCAGGACAGTCATTTATTCATGCATGCATGCAACAGAGCTTTTGCTTTAAGACCCTGATATGAAAATTTGGAGGTATTTGTTACTGCAGCACTGTCTAGCCTATCTTAATTATTATCCTAGGAACTATTATTACCCCTACTTTATAGGCAGAGAAGGTAAAGAGTTTTTAACTTGCCAAAGTTCCTTCCAGTTTATGTCTGATACAAGAGCCCACCATTTTTGCTTCTGCATAGAAATCTTTCTTTTTTAAAAAATTTTTTTAAAAAATTTAAAAATTAAGTTATGCTGGTGAGTACAAGGGAAAAAGAATCCTATTCACTGTGGGTGGTAATGAAAACTAGTATAGCTGCTATGGAAGAATGTAGGGGCTCCTTAAAAAATAAAAAATAGAAATTCTATATGATCCAATCGTATCTTTCTTGGTTATATATCCACATGTATGTAGTTGGCATATAAAGGAGATACCTGAATTTCCATATGTATTTGACACTATTCACAATACCCAAGTTATGGAGTCAATCTAGGTGTCCATAAACAATTGATTGGATAAGGAAAAAAATTACATATATGTATATATACACACATATATATGTGTGTATATTTATACACACACACACACACACACACATGCAATGGAGTATTATTCAGCCATTAAGAAGAGTGAAATTCTCTTGTTTGTGGGAAAATGGATGAAATTGGTCATCATCATGTTAAGTGAAACAAGCCAGACAGAGAAAGGCAAGTACTTTATGTTTTCTCTTATATGTGAAAACAAACAAATACATGACCTGAAATTAGAAGAGGGACTATTAGTTAAGAAAGGGTAAGCCACGCGCTGTGGCACAAGCCTGTAATCCAAGCACTTAGGGAGGCTGAGACAGGAGAATCACGAGTTCAAAGCCAGCCTAAGCAATGGCGAGGCACTAAGCAACTCAGTGAGACCCTGTCTCTACATAAAACACAAAATAGGGCTGGGGATGTGGCTCAGTGGTCGAGTGCCTCTGAGTTCAATCTCTAGTACCAAAAAAAAAAAAGAAAAGAAAAGGAAGGGTAAAGGAACTGGGAGTAGGATATGATGGTAACTGGGAGGATGAATATGAACAAAACATGCATCATATGTATGAAAATGTCACAGTTGGACCCATTAATTTGTATAATACAAGTGTGTTAATAATAGTTATAATTTCAAAAGAACATACTTTTTTTTCAGAAAGGAGAATAGTGGTTACCAGAGTCTAGGAATGGAAGATTGTGTGTGTGGGTGTGGTAATATTGGTCAAAGAATACAAAGTTTTAGTTAGATGGGAGGAATAAATTCTGGTGATCCATTGTACAGTATGTGCACTATTGTGAAAGTCACCTCAAAAGTATTTTAAGCAGGAGAGTTGATAGAAATGTTAGTTAGCTTGATTTACCCATTGCTCAATGTATATATATATCAATACATCAGGTTTTACACCATAAATATGTATGACAATTTAATTAGTAAATTACAATTAATTTTAAAATAATGAATAAGTAAATGAACTTATTCCACAAAAATGATTATTCAAAAAAATTGATTTGAGAATATGTAGAGAGCTGTCTGTGGGCTGTGTGTGGACCACCATGCAAGAGTCCCACACACCACTAGACATGGGCTGACCTGCTGTAGCCACAGCCTCTCTGAGATGGGAGTGACCTACCAAGATGTCAACCAACCTGCTGACTGCAAGATTCTGCCTTCTTCCTACCTTGGGAAAGAATGTTCAATGGAAGGTCTTTGAAGTCCCCCGATATAAATAAAGCATACAGGGGCACCAGTTTGCCTTTTTGCCATCTGCTAGAAGCATGAAGGATCATCTGGCTGAGGGCTTGCCTTACCCCCATGTTTTGAAACTATTGTCTGTTTTCTGTGTTTTTTTTTGTCTCCCTGTTTCTTTTAGTCAGTCTTTTACTGGTCAGAAAATCTTGTCCCTACCATCTACATGGGACATGGACAGGAATATGAAAAAAATCAAAATGTTGGGAGGATAAAAATAAAAGTAAAGGAGTAACAACAACAGCAACAAAAACTAAGAAAGTTTGAAAATATGAAGAAATGAAGAATCAAAGAAAATAATCCAATTCCCATATTTGATAGCTGAGCAAGTTTTTGTTTTGTTTTTGTTTTACCGCTTGATATTATGGCTGAGCTGAGAGTTTTCAAAAATCTAGGATCAGAGACACGCAGTAAGGTACTTGCCAAGTTGGAAGCAAAGCATTTGTCAAGATAAGTAAATTACTCTCTCTATGTAGATGTTCAGAATTGACAAAGTAACATTCCATGAGTTTGGGATGTAGGCATAAAACACAGAGACTTGGATGGAGGAAGTGACAAAGTTATTGGGGCCTGTCTGAGGCACTAAATCACTTAGTTCTACTTTGCATATTCTTGAGGTTGGATTTAATTTTCTTCTATTTTTACTGCTTCTCTGTTTTTAATTTGAGGTGATAATCCTCCCTGTGCCAGTAGAAGGTGACTTTTTCACTGTACAATGCAGTAGGAGATATTGATTACAATCTAGCTGAGACATTTACGATTGATCTAGCTGAGCAGTATACACAGCCAAGGTCATAATCACCTAGAACTAATCCAAAAGAAATCTTTTGAAAGAAGATTTATTTATACTGGTAATATCCCAACATACTTTCATAACAATTCAGACCAATGCTTTTTACCCTTAGGAAGAAAAAAAATTAGATGCTACAACACAGATGAACCTTGAGGACATTTTGCTAAGTAAAATAAGCCAGACACAAAATGACAAATATTGCATGATTGCACTTATAACAGTTAAATTTATGTAGCCAGAAAGTAGAATGTTGCCTATGAAGGACTATGAGAGGAAGCTAACAGGGAGGTAGAGTTTACTGGGTACAAATTTTCAGTTAGGAAAGATATGGAATTTACAGAGACAGATCTGGTGATACTGTCATAACAATGTAAATGTACTTAATGCCATTGGACCATATACTTAGAAATGGATAAGATGGATAATTTCATATTATCTAATTTTTTTCACAATGAAAACAAAGATACAAAAGTATCTACTTTTGCTGCTTGACCTTTATTTCTCTGAATAAGATATTTTTTATTTAATGCCTTATTTTGCCATTTATCTAATCATTGGCTCATATCTACTATTCTAGTCTATAATTGTTGGTGGAAAATGTTCTGATATCTTCTAAGAAAGAAAATATCTCTAAGGTCTTAAATGGCTAGAGCATGCATACATTCATTTTTTACCTGTTTTCTTTTTCCTAACAGTTTCTTCCAAATATGTGTTTGTGTATGTGGTGTTTTTTTTCTTTCTTTCTTTTTTTCACTAATAGAGACACCTTCCTTCATTGGATGCCCAGTCTCAGACAATCTTGAAATGGCTGCATACCATTGGTAACTCCTTTCTTTCTTCAGTATGATCTAGAAGAAAACCTTTTTACAGGTTTTCTTAGCACCTTTCTGCGAAGGTGCTAAGAGCCCCAGGAGCACCCAGCAACTTCTGTTTTATTTGAATAAATAAGGTTGTTATGCCTGAGACTATCTTAACTATTTTGTTGCCAAACAACCTATTATTTACACATGAATTTGAAGTGCATATGTTTGTTTCTGCAAGTGTATTTCTCTGTGTTTGTGTACATTTATATATATGCATTCATCTGGAAAGATCATGCAATATTATGCACCATTTTACAAATGGGTCCAGAAAGCCTCAATATTTTGCAAACATTTTTCCATCCTCCTTTCAAATAATAGAATTTTTCCAACAAAGATTGAAACAAATATCTTGTGCTAGCACCTCTTAAAAGGGAGTTCAAGAATAAGAGAAAATGAATTGATATGTTATTTGTAGAATATACTATCTGTCAAATGAAAACTGATGTGGTTTTATAAAGTATATCTTCATTGCATCTGACAGATGATGAACTAATTTTAAATCAACCATAAATTAGAGAAGTAAAAGATGAGTGGAAAAATGGGTGGAGCTTTGTAATTATATTTTGGGATCAGCAGTCCAATTATACAAATTTATTGTTTGTTTTTAATTTTTCTTTTTCTTTTTCTTTCAACAATAATAATTGTATATATTATATATGTGTATAGTACAATGTGATATTTTAATATATGTTTATATTGTAGAATTATTAGATAAAGCTAAGCAATAATTTCTTTACATAACATTTTTATTATTTTTGTAGTGTAAATATTTAAAATCTATCATTTTTATAAGTTTATAATATGCAATATATTATTATTTATAATAGTCACCATTCTCTAATCAATTATTAAACCCTATTCCTCCTAGCCAATTAAAACTTTGTACCCTTTTATTAACCTCTCCTCATTCTCCATTTATTCCCATTATCTACCTGGTAACTACCATACTATTCTAGACTCTGGTAATTACCATACTATTTTCTACTTCTATGAGTTTGATTCTATTACTTTGCACATATTAGTAGGATCTCATGCTTTTAGTTTTTTTTCTTCTGCTTGGCTTATTTCATTTAGAATAATGTCCTGCAGGTTCATGCAGGTTGTTTCAAATTTTCACCATGAATCATATGTGATATTACAGGGTTGGTAAACATTTTCTATAGTTGGCCAGGGAGTAAATACATTTGACTTTGTAGGCCATGTAGTCTTTGTCATCACAGGATTTTGCCATAGAAATGTAAAAACACCATAGACAATGTGTAAACACATGATTACATTCCAACAAAGCTATTTACACCTACAAGCAATAGGTTGGGTTTAGCTCACAGTCTGTAATTTAATGGATTTAATGGATTACTTAATAGGTTGTAAGTACATTTCTAACTTGGGAAATGTTGCTATAGTTTCAGATTATAAAAAAACTAATTTTAGTTCTGGGCTCTATCATTATCTGTTTGAAATATTACCATATATGAATATGCCACAATAAACATCACCATTCTGAATAATTGATATGTACTAATAATTTTTAAATATTAAAAATAAGAAAAAAATTTCATAAAATATAAACCTTTACTGATATTACTGGTACCATTACATATTCCTTTTAATGTTGATGAAACTTAATCCAATGTGTAAAATAAATACACAACTTAATTTGATGAAACAATTATATGTATCAACAAGCACACAGATTGCATCAGTTATGTCCAAAGAAGTTGATTTTACTCTTTTAATCTGTAAATCTCTATCTTAATATGAAAGGCTCATTTACATATGGAAGACTTGTAGACAAATTATGAAGCTGTAATACAAATCAATAATATACACACATACACACATAAATTTTTTAAATATCTTAGATAATAAAGATTCAAACTTACATCATAATCACAGTTTGTTTTCTGGTTCCATAGAGTTCAGTAAGTCTAGGACCCAAGAAGGAAAAATGAAAAAATAAAACTTGTCTTTATTGCTGTTGTAGTGAATATGTAAATAACACTGTCAATGTGTGTGTGTGTGTGGAATTGGGAATCTGGTAAAGTGAGGAGATAGTTAACAGGGACAATATTGCCATACAAAGACCTCTATTGTATTGAAAAACTATCTATTGTTGAATAGCATTATACTAGAAGGACATATTTCTTGGGGACATTGCAGAGCAACCTAGAAAGGAGCCAGGAATGATATGGCAGTGATCAATAATGCACAAGCAGGGAAATGGACCAGATAATGTAATAGATCTTCTCATACTGTAAAGTACTTGACAGTATCTATTTATTCATTTATTTTTATGCATTTATTTATTTAAAGACATTATAGGGACAGTTCATTTCTATTTCATCATAAAAAGGAGACATGCAGACAAGTATATAAAGGAGCAAAACCACATTCCTGACTAGAAAGAACATATTTAAAACTGATAATGGTCTCCACATGACATGGAATCAAATATGTCTTGGATATCTTTACACTAAAACAACTAAATAGACATTTTGTAAGGCACATGGGAAAAATTAATGACTGAGAGGAACAAATATGGCATATTAGACTTTAAATATTTTTGTCAAATGAACTCTTAGCTTTCTCCACTTACCACTCTGCTTTTAGAGTAAACATAATGATATCTATAGTTCTAAACAGAACCTCTGTGTAAATTATGATCAATTTGAGAAATTTTTCATGATGTAAATTTTGCCTATTCCCCTTTTACTTCTCATCTGTTCAACACCAGAATGTGTTGAATTTTAACTTTTAAAATACTTCATAATGCACATAGGCAATTCTTTGAAATGAAATAGTGTAATAAAATTTGTTATTCTCTCTAGAGTTGTTATAAAGATGTTTTGAAATTGCCTGTGATTTGTCTCAGCCCTAAAATCATATTTCATGCTTTTACTACAGGTGATCTTCAGCAGAGTTCAGAGAAGCATCCTTTTTATTTTTTTTTATATGTCACTTATTAAATGATGTGGAGAAGGAAAAAAGATTTTTGTGGTACAGGTCCTAGACGGTAAAATAAAAGGAATAAATAATTTTGCAAATAGAAGTACATTCTGCTAGATGTGCACAATATACAATAACTTTACACTGAAGGAATTTTTAAGTTTGGGTTTCTTTTTATATATTTACATAAGTATAAAAAAAAATATTATTTCTGACAAATGTTCACAAAAATCAAAATCTGTATGTCAAATGTTTGACCTAATACGCAAGTGCATGGTAGATGGAAGATAAGCTACAACAGCCTATCAATATTCAATTTGAAATGTAAGAATCTATTAAAGAATTGTATGTATCATCCATTCTACTGCATGTTAATATCTATCTTCTCTTTTAGCAAAAGTGCAAAGCATTTGAAATTATCTTGTTTTCCTTCTTATTCTTTTTAGCAACTGAGTCAATATATACTTTGTCCAAAATGTTCAGACATACAAAACTCAACAAAAGACATATGATATAAAAGAAAGGGACAGAAATGGTAAAATGTAGCTTTAAATCAGATTTCTCCAAATAAGTTTTATTCTTTAGGAAAATGACAAGAGTGTAATAGGTTTTATTCTTTTGGAAAGTAACAAGAGTGTAAGTATCTCCTGTTGTCTCGTTCAACATCCACTATTGCCCATCTGCCTATTGATTGGTAGGAATCTCCAAATGGGAACTTTATCACATTAATCATGTCATATCACAGGAATTAGGATAAAAAATCCCTTTATGCTTCACAGAAGACATCTACTGTCCAGGAAGATAAGTGAATAAATACAATTGGATAGAATATCTTCACACAAATTAAATGTCATCTGCTATAAAATTATACACAAAATATCTTAAAATGTACTATAACCAGTTTCCACTCTCTAATAGATAACAAGAGAATAGTCCAGTCTTTCAACTTACTGTTGTATAGCTAACATGCTAAAACATCTTATTCTTTTTAGCAACCATGTCCATATATACTATGAAGCACCATAGTATAAACACACCACAGCTCTGATTATTAAAACTCCAATTTAAAAAATAAAAAGTCAATCCATATATTTTAAATATCATATTATATTTTTCATAGCACATAATGAATAAAGTGAATTTCTGAAATGCTATTACTCTTCCTTTTTGTGTTCCATGAGCCTTTTGATATTTTATTATTTTATTCACTAATGGTAGCATGAGATATTTTCTACTTAAAATTCAACACTTATATGTAAGATGTAATGTACATATGGAAAGTTCATTCTTGGTAATATGAGGTGTCTGGTGTTCTCAGAGTTTCTTGTCAACATTTATTACATGTGCTTTACTCATTTTATGATTTGGATATTGTTGTTATTTTATTTTATTTTATTGCATACATTTTTATGCAAGAAGTCAAATATTTTTAAAGTTAGAAGGTGAAAATCAAACTTAAGTGTACTGAAGTTAGATAAAATACTACATTTTTATATTGATCACTTAGTATCTTTTTCATATGAAATTTCAATAATATACACACAATAGTCCAAGTTTAGATCATAGAAGGAATATATATCAATTCAGTATTAATTATCTTGGTTATTGGAGGTCACCCAGATTGTGGACAGAGCTCTGGTGAGTCTTTCACTGGTGTCTCACAGATATCGCATCTATGAGATATAGTTAATTGTTTCACAATTTTTATCACTAATATTTCTTTTCATCCTCCATTCTCAATGTCCTTTTCAATCAGACTGGGCAAGTAATAACTGAATAGTCTCCCAATAGTCAACTGCTAGTACTATCAACCAAGTCCAAAGATAATAAATATAAGTACAGAGTTATGTACAAAATATTACAATTTAAGCCCTATTAACTAATACTTTCTGACTACTAGTGCACAGTAAACATGTTTTAACATGTTAGCTATACAGTGCATTAAATTGTATATGTTCCAGTAACTGCTCTAAGGAAAAATTACAGGTGGATTGGTAATAAATTGGATTTAGACAAGAAAATAGAAGATGCCATCAAAAGCCTGCCAACCAAGACAAGCCCAGGTCCAGATACATTCCCAGCTGAGTTCTACAAGACATTCAAAGATTAATTAATACCAATACTTCTAAAACTATTTCAGGAAATAGAAAAGGAGGGAACCCTTCCAAACTCATTCTATGAGGCAAGTATCACTCTGATTCCAAAACCAGACAGAGACACATCAAATAAAGAAAATTTCAGACCAATATCCTTGATGAACATAGATGCAAAAATTCTCAATAATATACTGGCAAATCACATGACAAAAACATATCAAAAAAAATAGTGCACCATGATCAAGTGGGGTTCATTCCAGGGATACAAGGTTGGTTCAACATACAGATATCAATAAACATAATACATCACATCAATACACTTAAAGAAAAGAGTCATGTGTTTTTATCACTCAATGCAGAGAAAGCAGTTGACAAAATACAGCACCCTTTTATGTTTAAAATTCTAGAAAAACTTGGGATAGTAGGAACATACCTCAACTCTGCAAAAGCTATCTATGCTAAACTCCAGGCCAACATCATCCTAAATGGAGAAAAATTGGAAGCATTCTCTCTAAAAATGGGAACGGGAACAAGACAGGGATACCCTCTTTCACCACTGCTATTCGACATAGTCCTTGAAACGCTAGCCAGAGCAATTAAACAGATGAAAGAAATTAAAGGGATATGAATAGGAAAAGAAGAACTCAAATCTCAAACTATCATTATTTGCAGATGACATGATTCTATACTTAGAGGATCCAAAACATTTCTATCAGAAAACTTCTAGAATTAATAAATGATTTCAGTAAAGTAGCAGGATATAAAATCAACACCCATAAATCAATTGCATATCTACACATCAGTGATAAACCCTCTGAAAGAGAAATTAGGAAAACTACCCCTTCACAAAAGCCTTAAAAAATGAAATACTTGGGAATCAATTTAACAAAAGAGGTGAAAGACCTCTACAATGCAATCTACAAGACACTGAAGAAAGAAATTGAAGAATACTTTAGAAGATGGAAAAATCTCCTATGCTCCTGGATAGGCAGAATCAATATTGTCAAAATGGCTATACTACCCTAAGCACTATATAGATTCAATGCAATCCCAATTAGAATCCCAACATCATTCCTTATAGAAATAGAAAAGGCAATCATGAAATTCATTTGGAAAAACAAGAGACCCAGAATAGCCAAAGCAATTCTTAGCAAGAAGAGTGAAGCAGGATGCATCACAATAGTATACCTTAAATTGTACTACAAAGCTATAGTAACAAAAACGGCATGGTACTGGCACCAAAATAGACATGTAGAACAACAGTATAGAATAGACGACACAGAGGCAAACCCACTTAACTACAGTTATCTTATACTAGATAAAGGAGCCAAACACGTACACTGGAGAAAAGATAGCTTCTTCAACAAATGGAACTGGAAAAACTGAAAATCCATATGCAGCAAAATGAAACTAAACCCCTATCTCTCACCATGCACAAAATTCAACTCAAAGTGGATCAAGAACCTGGGAATCAGACCAGAGACCCAACACCTGATAGAAGGAAAAATAGGCCCAAATCTTCATTTGTCAGTTTAGGATCTCACTTCCTTAACAAGACTCCTATAGTACAAGAAGTAAAATCAAGAATCAACAAATGGGATGGATTCAAACTAAAAAGCTTCTTCTCAGCAAAAGAAACAATCGCTAAAGTGAACAGAGAGCCGACACTCTGGGAAACTTTCGCCACATGCACATTGGATAGAGCACAAAGAACTCAAAAAACTTAACACCAAAAAAACAAACAACCCAATCAATAAATTGGCCAAGGAGCTGAACAGAAACTTCACAGAAGAAGATATACAGTTGATCAACAGACATATGCAAAATTGTTTAACATCTCTAGCAATCAGAGAAATCCAAACCAAAACTACCCTAAGATTTTATCTCACGCCAGTCAGAATGGCAATTATCAAGAATACAAACAACAGTAAATGTTGGCGAGGTTGTGGAGAAAAAGGCATGCTCTTACTTTGCTGGTGGAACTGCAAATTGGTACAACCAATCTGGAAAGCAGTATGGAGATTCTTTAGAAAACTTGGAATGGAACCACCATTTGACCCAGCTATCCCACTCCTTGGTCTATACCCACAAGACTTAAAAACAGCATACCACAGTGACACAATCACTTCAATGTTTATAGCAGCTCAATTCACAATAGCTGAACTGTGGAAACAACCTAGATGCCCTTCAACCAATGAATGGATAAAGAAACTGTGGTATATATATACAATGGAATATTATTCAGTAATAAGAGAGAATAAGATTATGGCATTTGCAGGTAAATGGATGGAGTTGGAGAATATCATGCTAAGTGAAGTAAGCCAATCTCAGAAAACCAAATGCCGAATGTACTCATTGATAAGTGGAGGCTGACCCATAATAGGGTAGAGGACATGGGAACAATGGAGGAACTCTTTTCACAGGGATGAAAGGGGGGAGGGGGCATGGGGACAGTAAAGGTGGTGGAATATGATGGACATCATAGCCCTAGCTTTATGTATTCCTGCATGTATGCTGTGATTCTACATCACATACAACCAGAGAAATGAAATTTACCCCCATCTGTGTACAATGAATCAAATTGCATTCTGCTATCATGTAAACCTAAATAGAACAAATAAATAAATTAAGTAATTAATTAAAAAATAAATCAGTACTATAAAATGAAAAATAAAAAAATAAATTGCCTTTAGAAAAGCTCACAGTGGTTGACAAAAAGTTGGCATACTTGCAAAAATTATGTAAATATACTGTATTTACCTTTCCCAAAACCAAATACCTGTATATGAACAGGCTTGTGAATGCCTGCACACACAAACACACATGCACACAACACATACACACTCATCGTGGTATGCAAAATTCCAAGATTTGTGCCTCTTTGTTGTATACAGCCTGTGTAATCACATTTCCTCAAGTGTAGGTGGAAACCATGAATTTAATGGTGTACCACTCCCATGATTGAGTTAAATTATGTGGAAAAGAGTTTTGACAGTATTATCAGGGTATCTAATAAATTGATTTTGAATTAGTCCAAAGAGAAATTGCCATGAATGGGATTGACCTCATCAGGTAAGCCCATAAAAGAAAGAAGAAGAAGCAGATGGTTTCCTGCTGGTCTTATAAAAGAAAACTGGCACTCAGTTGAGGGTCACATGGCATTGTACAAAAGACTGTCACTAAAAGTTAAGGGCCTCAGTGCTACAACTACAAGAAGCAAAAATTGTTATTAACCAGTAACTTTGGAAGAGGAATTCAAGCCTCAAATGAGATCACAGTCTCTGCCAATAGGTTGAGAACAGCCTAGTGAGATCCTATGGAGAGGGCTCAGCTAAGTTGTTGTCCATGCCCAAGCCTGCTCATGATCCACAGAAGATAATGTGATGTATTTGGGTCTTAGATTGTAGTAACTGGCTATGCATCAATACAAAATCAACACACACATATACACACACACACACACACACACACATATATATATACACATACATATACACACATATATGTATACATGTATATACATATATATACATATATGTGCATATACATATATATGGAGAAAACAATATTGAGTTACATATGAACACATGGAGTTCCATAAAATATGAGACTTGCAGAAGGGTCAGATGATTGAAACTTATATAGCATCTGGAGCTATAGAAATGAGTAAGGGATTGGAGCTTCTGGGGTGGTGAGGATACCAGTTATGGGAGGGTAAGAGGAGAAAATGTGTGGTGAACAAAATTTGTCTCGTTACACAAATAAAAACCTGTGTTTCCTCAGGCCAGCCCTCAGAATAGGTGATAATCTTGTTTGAGCAGGGATTATCAACCTCCATTCTACTCTTCTGAGAACTGAGTCAATTTTCTCTGATTGATAAGATTCCTGAGAAGGAATTTATGAGAAATAAGTTCCTTTATGTGGATCATATTTAGACAGAAAATGTAAACCCAAGAAATTTCTTTACCTGCATTCTTGTCCCCCATATATTCTCAGTATGGAGTAATCTAAAGGCCAAAAGATGGTATTTGAGGGTAGTATTACTGGAATTCTTCTAAATCAGAGGTTCCCATGACCACCTTTTCATGTTCAACAGCTTATTAGAAGGTTGCTTATGCTTTTAGAGTTTATTATATAATAAAGGATATGACCAAAGAACAGTCAGATAAGGAGATAAATAGGTAAGTTCCAGAGGACCTCAAGTGCAAGAGCTTCCATATCACCAGGTACAGACATCACTGAGACCTATAATCCCAATAGCTCAGGAGGCTGAGCTAGGAGGATCACAAGTACAAAGCCAGCCTCAGTAATTTAAAGAGGCCCTAAGCAACTTAGCAAGATCCTGTCTCAGATGAAAAAAAAAAAAAAAAAAAAAAGAATGGTTGGGGACGTGGTTCAGAGGTTAAAAACCCCTAGTATTAAATCAATCCCAGGTATCAAAACAACAAAAATTAATCCATTTCTGTAGAACTGGAGTGCATCACCTTCTCTCCCAGCAATCAGATACATTAAAGAACTTGAAAGCAATCCAAACCTTATATTCTAGGTATTGTTTTAAAGGATTTTTTGTGTAGGCATGATGTATTTTTTTTAGATAAGAGTTTGGATATTTATTGTAAGGAAAATCAGGTATTTAAGTGGCATAATTTCTTATATTTTTGAGAATTTATCTGCTTTTTATGTTTACAATTTTTAACCAATATAAAAATGTTATACATATTAATGAGGTACCATATAACTTTAATATGTATGTCGAGTTTATAATGTTTAAATCAACCTAAACATACTTAATCATATCAAATATTTGCCATTTATTTATGGTCCTTTGTTCTAGTTTTTCAAAATGTACATTACATTTTGTTATCTGTATATTTTATTATGAAATCTCCATGATTAATACCTGGTACACTGTCGTTTATTTCGTGCCTCGCGTGGGTTCGCTCGACGAGTTGGGGTCCCGCAGGACGAGGGGACCGAGGAATGGTGTCCCACGGGACGAGGCCAGGGGTCCCGGAGGATGAAGAACAATGAGGTCCCACGGGACGAGGTCTGGGGTCCCGGAGGACGAGGGACAATGGGGTGGATGGTCGCGGAGTCACTCACTTAGACACCAGAGGTAGGTAAAACTGCTCTGCTGGAGCGAGAAGCAGACCCGTTTATTTCAGTTAGTGCAACAGTTTATATAGGGTCCTCGTACCAATCATGGCCCTGAGGTTAGGTTACAGCCAATAGGGTATTGATCCATGTCAGGCACGCAGCCAATCAGCATGGGATGAGAAAAGGAGAGACACTGAAGGCAGCCAATCAGCATGGGGTAAAGAGGAGGGGAAACATTCAAAGTAACCAATCAGCATAGGGCAAAGGAAAGGGGAAGGGGAGGCATTGAAGGCATGGAGAGAGCTCCTATAGTATACTATTGAGTATCTGTGTTTGATATATGTATTAACCCCTAAATAAGCATTTCAGAGAGGAATTGATCTATTACAAATGTTTCTTTTTCTTACACACCTGTATAATGTATCACCTGGCCTTTACAATTTGCTTTAAATTTAAGAAAGGCAGTACCCAAGGGAAAAGCAAACAAGCCAATATTTTTGGTTGTTTTGTTTACTTTGCTTGCTTATGAAGGGAATATTTATTTAAGATAAATCATTAATATACATCACCAGCCTCATTTTCTCAAAAACTATTTAATATTTGACCTGAAATCCTAAGTCACACTATCCTATCAATTGATAAACTGTAGAATTGCCTTTCAGACAACTTTTATATTAAGGTCTCATGGGATTCACATACTTTTCATTTCAGTGACTAAAATACCTGATAAGAACAACTTAGATAAGAAAAAAAGTTTATTGCTAACACAGAGTCAGAAGTTGAATCAATGGTCCACCAAATCCACTGCTCTGGACCTGAGGTAAGGCAGAACATGGTAAAAGGGCATGGTGGAAGAAGCTTCTTAGCTCACAGAAGAAATGACAATCTAATCACTTCGTATTTGAACATTCTAGCATTGTCTCACACATGAACTTTCAGGGTATACCTCATATCCAAATCATAAAGCATGTCAATATTTCTCAAAGGACCTTATTCAAATACCTTCATCACTTCAAATGACTTACCCTGGCAACAATGATAGAGATAACAAATCCTGGTTAGTGTGTCATTTATGCTTTTATACTCATGTTTCCCCCTCAAATTAAAATCTCCTGAGATGTGTAATTCCAATTTTCCTGTTTGGGGGAATCTCCACATGCATATAAGACTAGGATATGAAAAAGCATTTGAATAAAGAAATAGATTCTTTAATAAAATAAATATTAGAAAGGAAATTTAAATTAATCAAATAAAAATTCCATGTAGTTTCTCACTAATAAACTAGATCAAGTAGAATAAAGAATATCAGGACTCTAAAACAAGGTAGATGTACTGGAAATGTCAGATAGTGATACAGAAATAAAAAGTAAATTATTGACAGAATATAAAAGATCTCTAGGACATTAAAAGGCAAAACATGGTATTTACATGTCTTGAAAAAGGAAAAGAGATACAGATCAATGGCATAGAACACCAATAACATTAAATTTCCATAACCTTTGTAAAAAATATTAGATATGAAGATTTTAGAAAATCACTATGAAAATCAGTATTTAGGCTCAAAAAATACTCAAAATAAGACTACTGTATGATCCAGCGATTTACCCAACAGAATTAACATCATCATACTTAAAGATACACCATATCCATTTTTATTACAGCACATTCACAGTAGCCATGTTATCCTAGGTATCCAATGAGAGAGTAATGAAAAACCAAATGTGATCTAAACACACAATGGAGTTATATTTGCTCATAAAGAAAAACAAAAATTATGTCATTTGCAGGAAATGGAGAGGGTTGGGAAGCACCATGCAAAAAAATTAAGCCAGACTCAGAAAGGCAAATATTGCACATTTTCTCTCATATATGGAAGCTATAGGAAGGAAAAAAAGTGACAATGAAATTAACAGTAAAGTAAAAAGAAGTGAGAAACTACATGGAATTTTTATTTGATTAATTTAAGTAAAAAAATTAATTTTATCAAATCATATCATAAACATATGGATATGCTATAATAAAATCCATTATTTGGCATTATTAATATGCCCCCAAATAATTATAATTTTAAAAAATGAATTAATGAAAACAATAGTATTCACAAAGCTACAAAAATATCTAGGAATAAATTTAACCAGTAGATGTGAAAGACTTCTACTATTCAATTCAAATTACATAATGCTAATGAAACCAATTGCACAAGATAAAGGAAAATGGAAAAACCTCCTGTGTTCCTGGATTAAAATTAACCTTCCTAAAATATGCATGGTACCCAAAGTGATTTACAGATTCAATTCCATTGACATCAAAATATCAATGGCATTCTTCACAGAAATAGAAAACTGTCTTACAATTCATTTGGAAGTTCAAAAGAGCCAGAAGAGTCAAAGGAATCTTGAGCAAAAGGAACAAATCTGAAGACATCACAAAACCTGATTTCAATATATACTACGGAGTCACAGTAACCAAATAAGCATGGTACTGGCATGGAAATCAATATATAGAACAATGGAACAGAATTAACATCTGAGAAATAAGTAATTATATATACAGTCCACTCATTCTTAGCCAAAATGCCCAAAGTATACATTGGAGAAAGTACTCCCTCTTTAATAATGTGGCTGGAAAATTGGATATCCATAAGCAAAACAAAATAATAAAAGAAAGTTGACCCATATCTCTCACTCTATATGAACATCAACTCAAAACGGATCAAATAACTAAATGGAAGATCAGAAAGCAGGACGCTTCTAAAAGAAATCATGATGGAAATACTTTAAAAGTTCAGTATAGGGAATACTTTTTGGGGGCCAAGACCACATAAGCACAGGAAACAAAAGCAAACATAGACAAATGAGATTACATCAAACTAAGAAGCTTCTGAAAAGCAATAAATCAATAAAGACAGCGAAGACTCAATCTACAGAACAGGAGAAAACATATGCAAGCTATTCATCTGGCATTTTTTAATATCCAGAATATGTAAGGAACAAAAAAAACACCTCAACAACAAAAAATGAATGATTTGATTTAAAAATGGACAAGTGATCTCAATAGACATTTCTCAAAGGAAAAAGTACAGATGGCCATTTAGTATTTGAAAAAGTGCTAAATCTCTTTAGCACTCAGGGAAATGCAAAACACAATCTCACTCCAGTCAGAATATTTCATGTTTTATCTTGTTGCTGAGAGTTAAAATATTGTATGTGGAAATAGAATATTCATTAGTAGAATCAAATGGGGCTAGAGGAAGGCTGATCAGAGGGTACCACAACACTTTAAGATAGGAGAAATACAAATCTAATGTTCTATGTCAGAGTAGTTTGACTATGGTTCACAATAAACTTTTACATATTTTATAAACTAGAAGATAGGAGCTTGAAAGCTTCAAACATAAAGAAATAATAAGGAGATTGTAATGCTAATTACCCTTATTTGATCTGTACACATTGTATGCATTTCTTAAAATGCCAGACTGTATTCCATAAATATGTACAATTATTATGTTAATTTAAAATATTTTAATTTAAATTTTAAAATATACCTTTAACCAGAATTCGGCCACCCCCATTGGTTCATGCTTCAGTTGTAAGGAAAAGTAAACATAGTAGTCACTAGCATTTTCCATTTTGTTAAAAGGAGGTGATCTTTATTAGCACAGAACAGAGATGGCAGCATGGTGATTGTGTGGATATCTATCAGTGGCAGCCACAAATATGGGAGCCATAAACTATATTTTATGTTAAAATGGAATCTACGGTCAAGGAATTTGAGAAAATGATCACGCAAAAATCAATAGCATTTTTTATTACAAGATTTATAAGTGAATCTATTATGTACTATAAATAGTAACATTCAAAGAGAGACAAGTTCTGTGTATCAGGTCAAACATTTGACCAAGGAGACAGTGTTCTTTTGGAGCTACTTTTAATATTTCATTAACAACAAATAAACAGCAAAGCAAAACAAACAAACAAAAAACTAATGTACTGGAGAAAACAATTTGAGAAAGGTTCCTTTAAGCATACTCTTCACATACTTTATGTATTTGTATGTAAACAGCTTTCAGTTTCTAAGAGTCTAACTTTCAAACATCCTGCATGTTTATGTATAATAAATTATGTCTTTAAGCTACCCTTCATATATAGGATTCAGAGCATAATATATCATTTTCCAGCCAAAGATTTTGACCAGGTTGTGAAGTCTTGCTACTTTTGTAAAGAAAGTACAGTTATTTAACTATTTTATCAATATTTGCTTTTACTTTTAATATAAGAATCACTTGAGAGGAAAGGATTTTCCAACTGCATTATCCTCACTTTTCTAGTTTTGGATGTTCTCACAGACACCCTGTGCCACTATGTCTTCACTTTTAACACTTCATGCATGCAAAACACTTCCAAGGTAGTATATTATATCTTGATTATATAGGAACTAATACAGATCAAGAGCTGCAATGAATTCTTTTATTTTGTCTCAGAATCCATTTTGAATATAGGTGTCAATTTCCCATACAAGAAAAACAACTTTGCTATTGTTTGACTACTTGTCCTCTTCATTGTAACAAGTCTTGAGAAGTATCTAAGAGGTAATTAGGTCATGAGGGATGGATTCACGTTTTTATCAAAAGAGTTGTTTAATTAACTTAAGAATGGGCTTGTTAAGCATGTCTGCTTCTGTTTGCTCTCTCACATTGTATTGCCTTTCTGCCTTCCAGCATAGGGTTATACAGAATGAAAGCACTTACCACATGTTAGCATCATAATTTTAGATTCCCCAGCTTCTATACTGAGGCCAAATAAATGACTATTCCTTAGAATTTACCCAGTCTCAGATATTCTGCTATAGCTGCAGAAAATGCACCTTAGTGCATTTAGGTATCTTTGACACATTTTCTCATTCTAAACCTCCTCCCAGTTTCTTAATGTGGTTTCTTATGATAACTGGCTTACACAATCACCTCCTGGTGATCACCTTCCTATCGGACAGCTAAAAACAACGTACTATAATTCATATGGGATCACAAAATAACTTATCATGCCCCACTGATCCTAAAACACTACATGGACTGTGCCAATACACCACAGTTACCATGTCTCAGTCATAATGAATCCATGGAACACATGCACACTTGCTCTAAACATACCAGTTAGAGTTCCCCATGAGAAATCTATTTGGGAAACACCCTGGACACCAATAAAGATTTTGGCTCATGGATCCCTTATTTTCTCACTCTTTCTTGTTCCCCACTTACTGGTTGAATGTGCATGTCCTAGAAGTATACCTTCTTCCTGATGGTTCTGTGAAGCATGCTGACTGCTTCTCTCTGGGATCTGTAAATGATATACTGCTTCTGTTATTTCATGCTGTTTATTGAGTTGCTTCTTCTGTGTTTTACATGACCAATATACCTGATCTTTGTTTTTTTCCCAGTCAGAGCTCTCCTAGGTAGTGTATATCCTGGCAGAAATGAACTGGATGCATGCCAGACAAGAATTAAAAATTCATCTTCCATTATAAACAAATATCCTGTAGGAGGAACACTTGGTTATAGGTCAGATTCTTCAGCCTTAGGCAATTCTTGAGAATGAAAAAAAATCCAGTGACAGGCACACAGCAAATATCCACGGCTAAATTCCTCAGAGCTCCATAAGGGTAGGGATAGAATTCATAGCCATTCCTTAAGAGATATCAAGATCAACCTTGAGTAAAATATAACAAGAACGATTGGCCAGTAATATATCTTGTTCAGAATAAGTATAGAATTTATAATTTTTAAAATTTATGTATCTAACCCATTAAGTTCCATCATCTCAGTTGCTGAATATTTAAAAACTTAAATTGAGCAAAAGATATACAACTTATGGAAGCTTTTGAAATGAATATTATAGTTTTAGATTTTTTTTGAGAAAAATAATAGGTGAATTACTAGAGTATAGAAAATATATGTGTACATGAAAATATGTGTACATGAAAATATGTGTAAATGATATATAAATTCTAGATTATGAGTTCCAACATATTTAATGTAGTTTGGCCAATTTTTTGAAATATTTGCAGAATTAAAAATTTGGGGACTTACTGTGTTAAATCAAAATATCACTATGGACAATTTATGGTGAATTATTCAAATCAATAGAGTACACTGATTTTTTAAGTAGAATTCAAATGTTAGTTGGAAAGATGAGATAAATGTCACCACATTTAAATATAAAATTATCAGTTTTTGAAATAAACTAGATGTATGCCTTTTCTCCATTTTCAATTTGTGATTAATAGGCTTTTATTTAAAGTTTTGATTTCATTTAAACCACTTTTGTGGTAATAAGCAAAACTAAAGCAATTAAAAATATTGTGCTATGATTGAACAGGTGAGATGAGATTTTCTTACAGTGAGGGCAACATGGCAGATGAGAGGGATACAAATATCCTTGGAAGAAGGCCAACTTATTAATAGAATTTGACCATGCAAAACTTGTTGAAATCCCAGTATGAATCAAATATCACATTATAATATCTTTACTGAAACCTCTACCATACCATAGTACTTCCTTGTTTCTTTCTCTTATTCACAAAAATGCATTGTCATGTTTGTGTTGAACAATTCTACATAGTACTTATTTGGTATATAACACACATACCTTTAACTCAAACCTGCTTTCATGTGCTGCTCAACTATATGAGATTGTATTTGCAGTCAGGAAAACAACTATTGAATTCATGTATAAATGGAAAGAACTAAACATACTATATAACAAGAGACTATTTTTCAGAGAGTTGATACCAATCATGCATTATTTTATTTAGTAAACCATAAGTAAACTTCAAAATTAAAAGCAAGAATTACACAGTACTAGGAGTTTCAAAGAGGTGATAGTGAGACTAGGCATTAGCAATATGAATTAGTGAACATGTGAAGGAGAAATATGAAAAGAGTGAGCATGTACTGATGGTACTATAGATCTGGTGAAAATTTTGATAATAAACAAGCAACTAGATAAAGAAATAATGGAATTAAGATTCCTAAACCACATGACATGCTTCAAATTCATTCTCACCATTGTTGCTGCCTCTGTTATATACTTCCTCAGTCTATTTTCATCATCCTTGATCAACTGTAGATGATCATTCCCTCATCTTTATTGTCATTATCAGCCAGTAGCTTTACTTATCCAGCACAATCATCTGGGCCCCACTAAGACTTCATCTTCAAATAAGTTTCCTCTTTTATCTGTGGAAATGCTACTGAGCTCCTCTTCTGAGTTATTCTTCATCTAATATTTTTTGGTTTGCTCCTTTAAGTTTCTTCCAGTATCTCCAGTAGATTATTTACCTTTGAGTTTTTATTAGTGCATTATAGTTCTATACAATATTGGGGTTTTATTGACATGCTTATATAACCATGGAATTTTCTCTAATTCAGTTCTCCCCTTCTACTTCCTCCTGTTCCCTTTCCTCTATGCTATTTATGTATAATCTTTTTTTTTAAAAAAGTGCATAACAGATTTACATAAAGGGGAAATTTATTGTGACATATATATGTACATAGGACAGTTTGGTCAATTTTCAGAATTCACTTTTTGTTTTACTGCATTCACTCCTTTTTTTTTTTTTTTGGTACCAGGGATTGAACTCAGGCATACTCTACCACTGAGCCACATGCCCAGCCCTATTTTGTGTTTTATTTAAACACAGGGTCTCACTGAGCTGCTTAGTGCGTCACCATTGCTGAGGCTGGCTTTGAACTTGCAATTCTCCTGTCTCAGACTCCCAAAGTGTTGGAATTACAGGTGTGCACCACCTTGCTAGGGTGTTTCATTCCTTCTTATTGACTTGAAGATTATCTCCTTTCAATTTTTCAAACAAAGAAGATTCTTGCTGTTCATTCTTAGACTTGAAGATATTCTTGCTATTTCCTGAGGTGTTTACTGATACATGGTGACTCATGAGCATGACAGCCTGAGTAGGAAGTGGAATATGGATTGAATAACTGTCCAAAAAATCATAACAATCCATCTCAAAGTTGTCCAAGTCAAAACAGGAATCATACATGTCTGTTGAAGATTACTTCATACCTTCTTTACTTGGGTTTAATTTGGTTATGTAGTTAGATTAACATCTAAAACCTAGTCAGCAAAGATTCTGCCATTTTCTCTAATTATAGAAGCCTGAACTTTTCTCTCATTAACATAATAAATGAAAGCAATGTACTTATAAGCAGAGCAACTCACAAGTTTGCTCTATTTTCACCATATTTCTTCCAAATTAGACTTTTTTAAATTTTTTTTTACTTGTAAATGGGCACAGTATCTTTATTTATTTATTTTTATGGTGGTGCTGAGTATCAAATCCAGTGCCTTACACTTACAAGGCAAGCACTCTACCACTGAGCTACACCCCCAGCTCCAAATTAGACTTCTTGACAAGAGTTTAGCAATTCCTAATTAATATACAAGAGGTTATGAAGAGAGAATCTGACTTTTGATAGTGATGATGGCCATTGTGCTTGATGATATGATACCTCACACAGACATAATATGTAGTTGAAGACTGAGAAAATATCTAACAGGAAGGAGAAAAAAAAAAGGGGATTGATTCTGACTGTCCTGTTTCTATATTAAGCATTGAGAATCCACTGCTGCTTGAGGTCAGCAATGAGGCAACAACCTTCCAGTCTTTGTCACTTATCCATCTTTCTTTCATTTTTCCTTTTTTAAAACTTTTAAAAATTTTATTAACATGTAGAAATTATACATAATAATTGAGTTAGTGTGATATATGCATACATACATATAGTATGCAGTAACAGACCAAATTGAGACTTTTTTTCTACCCCCTTCTCTTCACAACCTCTACTAATAACTACATTCAATATAATTTTTACTTTTAAATACAACATATTTAAAAGAACATGCAGTACTTGTCTTTCAGTGTCTAGCTTATTCACCTTAACTGCACATTTTCATTTAAAACAAAATATAATTAATGGGAATGAATTTGAGGTTCATATTTTTGGTTAATAATTTTTTCTACTGGAGGTTGAACCAAAGGCACTTTGCCACTGAGTTACATTTATGGTCTTTTTTTCTATTTCTTTATCTTTTTTTTAAATTTTGAGACAAGATCTTGCTCTATGTTGCCTAGGGCTTCACTATGTTGCTGAGGCTGGTCTCGAACTTGCAATCCTATTGCCTCAGCCTCCCAAGTCATTGGGATTATAGGCATGCACCACCACACCCAGATTGGTTAATAATTTTAATCAAAATAATATAAAAGGAAATATCTTGTATATTTAATATTACTTTCATATCATAAATTGATTTCAACTATTTGTTTTTGGTCATTATATTTGAATGTTAAGTGATTAATTTTCAGAAATCCATTTGTCTAAAGCCTTGTCAAAAGTTTGAAAACATATTAGAGATGAAATCATTTTAAAATAAATGTTTCAATGGAAAATTGATAATTGAATATCCTATTCTCTTAATTCCCTGATTTAACACATGACTAGAGGTACAAAAGTTAATTTCAGAGATTTCAGATATAGAAATATTCAGAATATGTATGATATGGAATTTTTGAGAGCATGACATATAGTTGAGGGAGGGAATTTTAATATATGCATCATGATGGTAATGACTTATTTTGTCAGTGAGCTCATTTACATAGATTTCTCATATTTATGGGTTTTCCATTTATTTCAATGCTGCTAAACTATGTAATTGTATGGAAAAACATTAACATTCACTGTTGTTTTCTGTAAATGGGGATAATAACAGATCCTTATTGGTGCGGTATAAAAATTAATTGATGCAAATAAAAACAATAATAATAAATTTGTTGAACACTTACTCTGTTCCAGGAACAGTGCTAGGTACCACAACTGTTGTTCAAAAATGTTATTTTCCTCTTCTTTCTTTATGAATACAGCAACAAACTCAAGCCTAAATCCTTAATCTGAGTGACTAAATAAATATTTAATATGCTAATGGTGCCTAATAAAGTCTTCATTTAATGTATAATCATGTGCTCAAGATCAGAAATAATAATCACATGTGCATTTAATACTTATAAGTCATTGTTCATCTGTTAATGAATTTAATTATGAACATTTACATATATATTTAAGCATCTATACATTTCAAAAATTATTACAAACTTTCTCAGGGAGGTATATACCTGACTTTGCAATAATTCTTATGTTTTATTATACTGTGCTTTTTTTTTATTATTCTTTCAATTTCATTAAGCACTTGACAGAATTATGTATTTGATTCTCACAAAGTTTTTTGATTAGAACAAGTGTTATTAGCCTATGATATAAATAAAAATTTCACATTTTAAAGATTTTTTTTTAAATTGCCTAGCATTACATGGACAATAAATAGAATAGTTAAGAATTAGGACTTGTTGATTTCTGATTCAGTGCTATCTACACTAGAAAATGAATTATTTTATTATTCTCAGAGTAATGACAAAATTAAGTGAAATAATTATTGTCTTTGAGCCCTGAGTTTCAGAAGAACGATAGAAGGGTGGATTGATGTTAGAAAGTGTAGGAATACACAAAATAATATAAGATCATGAATTGATCAGAAAATGTAAAGTGTTCTATCAGAAACCCTGCAACTAGTAGAAGAAAATGTAGGGTCAACAAACCAACATCTCAGCTCAGGAACTGACTTCCTTAAGAAGTATCCTAAAGTGCAAGGAGTAAAACCAAATATCAGTAAATGGGATTACATAAAATAAAAAATCTTCTTCACATCAAAGGAAATAAGAACATGAATAAAATGCCTACACAATGGGAAAAAATTCATGCCACCTACTCCTCAGATGGGGCATTAATTTCCAATATATATAAAGAAATCAAAAATTATTACCAAAAATAAATGAATAAATAAATAACCCAATCAATAAATGTGCAAAGGAACAAAATATGCACTTCTCAAAAGAAGAAATGTGAATGATCAACAAATATATGTTAATCATCTCTAGCAATTAGATAAATGCAAATTAAAACTAGCCTGAGGCCTGAGGCTGTAGCTCAGTGGCAAAGCACTTGCCTAGCATGTTTGAGGCACCGGGTTTGATCCTTAACACCACATAAAAATAAACAAATAACATAAAGATATTCTGTCCACACACAACTACAAAAAAATATAAAAAACTAAACTGAGATTTCATCTCACTCTAGTCATAATTCAATTATCAAGAAAACACATAACAAATGTTGATGAGGATGTGGGGAAGAGGGTACTTGCATACATTGTTGGTGGGACTTCAAAATGTTGCAACCACTCTGGAAAGCAATACGGCAATTCCTGACAAAAACAGAAATAGGACCGCCATTTGACCCAGTAATCCCATTCCTCAGTATACATCCAAAGATTTTAAATCAGCATATTACAATGACACAACCATATCAATGTTTATAGCAGCAAAATTCACAATAGTTAAGCTATGGAGGCAACCAGGGTGCCTTTCAATGGATGAATGGATAAAGAAGATGTTATATATATACACAAAAAAATATTATTCTGCTATAAAAACATAAATACAGTAAATGGATGGAATGGGAGACTGTCATGCTAAGTGCAAAAAGTAAGTCCCAAAAAGTCAAAAAATGTTTTCTCTGATGTGAAGTTGCTAAACCAAAATAAGGTGATGTGTATTAAAACAAAGAATAGAAGAAATATCCATGGAATAGACAAAGGGGAATGAAGGGAAGGGAGGAGGAATGAGATAGGGAAAGAGAGTGAAATGAATCTGACCTAACTTTCCTATGTACATATATGAATATACCACAGTGAACCTCACCATTATGTACATCCACAAGACACTAATTTTTTAAAAAAGTATAAGTAAATAGCAGAAAGATCAATTGAGTAGATGGAAGAGAATAAGGAATGGGAGGAAGGGAGGAGAAAGAAAAGTCCTGAGGGACTGAATTAGAACAAATTATATTATATGCTTCTATAATTATATCAAAATAAATTCTATTGTCATATATGACTAAAAAGAACCATTAAAAACAAGAACAAAGTAAACAAACCACAGATTTAAGCTTGTGTTCAGTGTTTAAACAGATTATATTAACATTATAAAAATGTACTTAATCTTTGTTACATGGATTCTGAAAAAAATAATATTTTGAATTATTAATTTTTCTTAACAAATCATAATTAGAAAGTGAGATTACCTACCTTCAATTTTCCTTTTTCTTTTCCTTTGCACACTCTGGCCTATCTGAAGTAACAAGATAATTTAATGTATGCTACCATTTTATTCTATGAGATTAAAACCAAAAAACATGTTGAGCTATATAAAAAACTGAAATTTTTAACTCATTTATAAGAACAGAAATAAATTAATCCTCCTAGCAATAGAGTAAGAAACTTCATTAGCTAACTATGATTGGATATTCATTAAATTTATAAAATGAATTTTAAGTATCTCATGTAAAATTAGACACATCTAATATCTAAACTGAAAAAACTAAATTGATACTTCTCTTTTTAATAGTGCTGACACGAAGGCTGGGGTTGTGGCTCAGGGATAGAGTGCTTGCCTGGCATGTATGAGGCCCTGGATTTGATCCTCAGCACCGCATATAAATAAATAAACAAAATAAAAGTTCCCTTGACAACTAAAAAACATTTAAAAAAATAATGCTAACAGGAAGTAGTAACCTAAGGCATTTATTTTATGGTGGACTTCAAATAGAAAACAAAATCAGTAAAAAGGTTAAGCTTAAAACACCAAAGCTACCAATAATGAATGCTGGCATGGATACAGACCATCTGAAACTTCTATGCATTATTTAAGGTGGTACAGTCACTCTGGAGAACAGTTTAGTGCTTTCTCATGGAGTTAAACATGCCAATACTAGATGATGCAGCAATTCTATCCTAAGTTTTAACTCTAGAAAAATAAGTTATATATATATATGTATATAAATGTATCTCTAGTCATAATTGCTGAACACTGTATAAACAAACTCAATGGATGAATGGATAAACAAACTTCAGCATGTCTATACAAGTGGAAAACTTCTCAGCAATGAAAAGCAAACAACTACATTGGTATTTGCAAAAATTTGTGGATGAATCTCAATGGCATTATGCTGAGTGAAAGATACTGCTCTCAAACTTATATTCTATATGATTCCATTCATATGACATTCTCAGAAATTCATATTAATACAGATGGAAAAAAACAGGTCAGTTATTGCCATTATTTAGAGTTAGATCTGACAACAGAAGGACAGCTTAGGAGCTTTGGGATATGATGGAATTGTTCTGTATCCTGATTGTGGTAGCAGTTACACAAACCTGTGTATAAAGAGCACTGTGCAATTAAAAGAAAGTCAATTGTAATATAGGTAAATTTAATCAGGATACTGAAAGTTTTGAGATCAGATGATCAGGTTTGAATCCTAGCTTTCCAACCTCCTGAAAGAGTGATTTCTTCTAGTTACTTTACTTCCATGAACCTCAGATCCCTCTATGCATGTAGTATGTTGAGGACTATTCAGGTGTAGAATGCTCAGCACAGTGAATTGCTACCTTGCAAGTGCTCAGTAACTGTTAGCTGTTCATAAATATGATTAGAGAGAGGAAGAAATTTGAATGATGTTCAAGAAGTCTTGTTGAATGATAATTTAATTGGAATAGGGTTTTCAGGAGTAAGAACAGGTTTGGGGAAGTGAGAGATGTTGAATTCAGTTTTGGTCATATTGGGTTATAATGGAGATATCTAGAGCATATTAATACTGTATGGATTGAAACTGTTGTGCCCTTGGATGTTAAGGCTTCACAGTGTTCCAAGGGACCTGGCATCTGTTCACCTTAGCTACTTGAAAGAAACTGACAGAGATTTGAACAGAAGAAACCAGTCAGCAGGCTTATACAACCAAGTTAAGTCATTTTGGGGAAAGAGGGGTATATCCAACAAATCTCATTGAAATCTCTTACATGGGATATGTGTAACTTTGAACATTGTTATTTTGGGGCTATAACTGTCTGTGGAATCCTTTTGAATGTTTTTTTAATTCTAAGACCTCTGAAAACTGATTATTTCCATATAGATGAGATTGTATTTGTATTTGTTCTCTGCTTGATATAATTCTTAAAATTTATCAGTCTTTCTTGCCACAAAATATACAAGAAATTATTTATTCTAATTAGGTATACATGACAAAAGAATGCATTTTGATTCATTGTACACAAGTAGAGCACAACTTCTTATTTCTCTGGTGGTACACAATATAGAGTTACAACATATGTGCAGTCATACATGTACCTAGAGCATTGTTGTCCATCTCACTCCACCATCTTTCCTGGCCTCATGTTCCCTCACCTACCCTCCCTCCCCTTTGACCAAAATTCTTCTATTCTTCCCATGCCCCTTCCCCTATTATGGGTCAGCATCCACTTAAAGAGAGAACATGCAGCATTTTTGGGGGGGGATTGACTAACTTGACTTAGCATGATATTCTCCAACTCCATCCATTTACTTGAAAATGCTATAATTTTAATCTCTTTTAATGCTGAGTAATATTCCATTGTGTGTGTGTGTGTGTATGTATACATACCACAATATTATTATCCATTCATTTGTTGAAGGGAATCTTGGTTGGTTCCACAGTTAGTTTAGCTATTGTGAACTGAGCTACTAAAAGCTTTGCAATGGCTGTGTCACTGTAGTATGCTGTTTTTAAGTCCTTTGGATATAGACCAAGGATTGGGATATCTGTGTCAAATGGTGGTTTTGTTCCAAGTTTTCTAAGGAATCTCTATAATGCTTTCTAGATTAGTTGCACCAATTTGAAGTCCTACAGCAATGTATGAGTATGCCCTTCCCCCCACATCCTTACCAACACTTATTGTTGTTTGTATTCTTGATAACTGCCATTCTGACTGGAGTGAGATGAAATCTTAGAGTAGTTTTGATTTGCATTTCTCTAATTGCTAGAGATGATGAACACTTTTTCATATGTCTGTTGATCAATTGTATATCTTCTTTTGAGAAGTGTCTACTCAGCTCTTTAGCCCATTTATTGATTGGGTTGTTTGGTTTTTTGGTGTTAAGTTTTTGAGTTCTTTATATATCCTGGATATTAGTCTGCTATCTGATGTGTGTGTGGCAAAAATTTGCTCCCAGAACGTAGGCTCTATGTTCACTTCATTGATTGTTTCTTTTGCTGAAAAAAGAAGTTTTCAGTTTGAATCCATCCCATTTATTGATTCTTGCTTTTATTTCTTGAATTTTAGGAGTCAAAGTCGAGGCTTAATTCAATATGATGAAGATTTGGATCTACTTTTTCCTCAATTAGGCACAGGGTCTCTGTTCTAATTCTCAGGTCCTTGATTCACTTTGAGTTGATTTTTGTGCATGGTGAGAGATAGGAGTTTAGTTTCATTTTGCTGCATATGGATTTCCAGTTTTCCCATCATGTTTTGTTAAAGAGGCTATGTTTTCTCCAATGTATGTTTTTGGTAACTTTGTTTAGTATGGGATATCTGTATCTATGTAGATTTGTCTCTGTTTCTTCTATTGGGTACCATTGATCTACATGTCTATTTTGGTGCCAATACTATGCCTTTTTATTACTATAGCTTTGTAGCACAGCTTAAGTTCTGGTATTGTGATGCCTCCTGCTTCACACTTCTTTTATTTATTTATTTATTTATTTATTTTTGGTACTGGAGATTGAACTCAGGGATATTCAACCACTGAGCCACATTCCCAGCCCTATTTTGTGTTTTTATTTAAACACAGTGATTTGCTTAGTGCCTCACCATTACTGAGGCTGGCTTTGAATCCATGATTCTCTTCTCTCAGCCTCCCAAAGTGCTGGAATTATAGGCGTGCACCACTGTGCCTGGTTGCTTCTCTCTTCTTATTAAGGATTGCTTTGGCTATTCTGGCTCTCTTATTTTTCCAAATAAATTTCATGATTGCCTTTTCTATTTCTACAAGAAATGACTTGGGGATTTTAATTGGAATCACATTGAATCTGTACAGTGCTTTGGGTAGTATGGCCATTTTAATAATATTGATTCTGCCTATCCAAGACCATGGGAGATTTTTCCATCTTCTAAGGTCTTGTACAATTTCTTTCTTTAGTGTCTTGCAGATTTTATTCTAGAGGTCTTTCACCTCTTTTGTTAAATTGATTCCCTAGTATTTTATTTTTTGAGGCTATTGTGAATAGAGTAGTTTTCCTAATTTCTCTATCAAAGGATTCATTATTAATGTATGGAAATGCAATTGATTTACAGGTGTTGATTTGATATCTTGCTATTTTTCTGAATTCATTTATTAATTCTAGAAGTTTTCTGGTGGAGATTTTGGATCCTCTAAATATAGACTCATGTCATCAGCAAATAATTATAGTTTGAGTTCTTCTTTTCCTACTCATATCCCTTTATGTTCTTTTGTCTGTCTAATTGCTCTGGCTAGTGTTTCAAGGACTATGTTGAATAGCAGTGGTGAAAGAGGGCATCCCTGTCTTGTTCCCATTTTTAGAGGGAATGCTTCCAATTTTTCTCCATTTAGGATGATGTTGGCCTTGGATTTAGCATAGATAGTTTTTACAATGTTGAGGTATGTTCCTACTATCTCTAGTTTTTCTATTGTTTTGAACATGAAAGGGTGCTGTATTTTGTCCAATGCTTTGTCAACATCTATAGAGATAATCATATGATCCTTGTCTTTAAGTTTATTAATGTGATGAATTACATTTATTGATTTCCTTTATGTTGCATCAACCTTGTATATTTGGGATGAAACCCACTTGATCATGGTGCACTATCTTTTTAATATGTTTTTGTATATAATTTTCCAGAATCTTATTGAGAATGTTTGTGTCAATATTCATCAAGGATATTGGTCTTAAGTTTTCTTTCTTTGATATGTCTTTGTCTGGTTTTTGAATCAAGATGATACTAGACTCATAGAATGAGTGTCAAATAGTTTCCTCCTTTTCTATTTCATGGAATAATTTGAGGATTATTGTTATTAATTCTTCTTTGAATGTCATGTAGAATTCTTCTGCTAATCCATCTGGTCCTGGGCTCTGCTTGGTTGGTAAGCTTTTGATGGTGTCTTCTATTTATTTGCTTGAAATTAATCCACTTAATTTGTGTATCTCCTCCTGATTCAGTTTAGGCAGATTATATGCCTCTAGAAATATGTTGGTATCTTCAGGATTTTCTATTTTACTGGAGTATAGATTTTCAAAATAGTTTCTGTTGTGATATTTCAATAGTGTCTGTATTTCAATAGTGTCTGTTGTGATATCTCTTTTTCTTCATGAATTTTAGTAATTTGAGTTTTCTTTTAGTAATTTGAATTTTAGTAATTTGAGTTTTCTTTCTCCTTCTTTTTGTTAGGTGGCTAAGGGTTTGTCAATTTTTTTTCCAACCAATCAGCTTTCTGTTTTGTCAGTTTTTTGAATTGTTTTTTTTTGTTTAAATTTCATTGATTTCAGCCCTGATTTTAATTATTTTCTGTCTTCTACTTATTTTGGTGTTGATTTGTTCTTCTTTGTCTAGAGCTTTGAGATGTAATATGAGGTTGATTATTTGTTGACTTTTTATTCTTTTAATGAATAAGATCAATGCAATGAACTTCCCTCTTAACACAGCCTTCATAGTGTAGCAGAGATTTTGATATGTTGTATTAGAGTTCTCATGTGCCTCTAAGAATTTTTGTGTTTTTTTTTCCCTGCATGATGTCTTCTGTTATTCATGCATCATTCAATAGCATATTATTTAATGTCCAGGTGCTGGAGTAGTTTCTTTTTTTTAATTTGTAATTGATTACTAATTTCATTCCATTGTGGTCAGATAGAATGCTGGGTAGTAGCTCTATTTTTTTTTGTATTTGCTAACACTTCCTATGATTTCTATGCTTAGTTTTTGTTTGGAAGATCTGTCCAGTGGTGAGAGAGGTGTGTTAAAGTCACCCAGTATTATTGTGTTATGGTTTATTTTGTTCTCAAAATTGAAAAGGGTTTGTTCACTATTAGTGGATGCTCCATTGTTCAGGGCATAGATATTTCTGATTATTATGTCTTTTTGATGTATGATTCCTTTAAGTAATATTAAATGACCTTCTTTTTCCTGTCTGATTATGTTTGGTTTGAAGCCCACTTCGATATGAGAATGGAAACCTCTGTTTACGCAGCCTATGTGATTGGTATTTTTTCCCATCCTTTCACCTTCAGTCTGTGGAGGTCTTTTTCTATGAGATGAGTGTCTTGAAGACATTATATTGTTGGATCTTTTGTATTAATCCAATCTTCCAGTCTATGTCTTTTAATTGATGAGTTTAGGTCATTAAAGTTCAGTATTATTTATTTTATTTATTTATTTATTTTTAAAGTAAAACATTTAATCCATTTGGCATTTTTGAATATGGCTGCAGATAGGAATTCTATTCCTCCATGTGGATAGCCAATTTTGCCATCAGGATTATTTTTGAAATATAGTTTGTATTCCCATTCATTTTGGTTTATTTTTGGTTTTTAACTTTATTTGGTTTCTCCTTTGATTGGCTTTTCCTTTAGTGAAGTTCTTCCCTTTGCCAGTTTTCATTATTGTTTTTCATTTCCTCCCTGTGTGCTATTTTGCCAAGAATGTTCTGTAGTGCAGGCTTCTTGCCATAAATTCTTTTAACTTTTGTATATCTGGGAAGATTTTTGTAATAAAATCAGAAGGGAGACACAGACATGAAGTGAAGTGACAAAGAAAAAAAGAGATGCTCATCTGAGCTGCCAGTTGTATTTATATCAATAGGTTACCTTAGGTCATTGGGATCATTAGTATGTTATTATTTATTGTTTTATTAGGCAAGTTACAGAATAAGCAACATTGTGTTGCTTATTTCTCAGTACATTCTATCATTACTATGTACAATGTTAGGAGTATTGTATAGCTCTCAAAAAAGCCAATTGTTTGAAGTTACTGTTAGATAGGTAGGTCTGGGAGCAGCAAAGCTTGCTGAAACATTGTGGTCATCTAACAAGTGAGTTCCTTCATTCTCAGGAGCTATGTGCCTGTGATCAATGTTGAGGCTGATAAGACTCTAACACAGAGCCTCCTCATAGAGGATACTGCTACAGCAGCTAAGCATCTTAGCATGTATTAATTATCTTATTATTTTCTGGGAAAGACTGCAAGATTTTCCAGTTGTGGAAAATAAAATGCCTGTTATTCTGTGGGAATTTGCTCACCAGAAGAAATTTGCTGTCTTGTACATTTCCACAGTCAGAACCCTTACAGGTTTTTATTTCATCATTAAATCTAAATTTTAATTTTGCTGTATATAATATTCTTGGTTGGCATCCATTTTCTTTCAGAGCATGGTATATGTTATTCTAGGCTCTTCTACCTTTGAGCATCTGTGTTGAGAAACCTGTAGAGATCCTAATTGGTTTTCCCCTATATGTAATCTGATTTTTTTATTTTGTGGCTTTTAAAATTCTTTCCTTATATGTTAGGCATTTTACTTATAATGTACCTTTGTGTAGATCTGTTTTGATTTTGTACATTTTGTGTCCTGTAAGATTCTTCTATTTGATTTTACAATTCATTCTTCATGTTTGGGAGATTTTCTGTTATCATTTTATTGAGGAGATTGTGCATTCCTTTGATTTGTATCTCTGTGCCTTCTTCTATCGCTATAATTCTTATCTTTGGGCTTTTAATGTTATCTCATAATTCTTAGATGTTCTGTTCATGATGTCTTACCACC
Source organism: Xerus rutilus (assembly GCA_028644305.1). NCBI lineage: Eukaryota > Metazoa > Chordata > Mammalia > Rodentia > Sciuridae > Xerus > Xerus rutilus. The sequence goes on from CM053417.1 coordinate 58,714,938, forward strand.
TTCATTGTGTGGTCAACATTATTTTCAAGATTATATATTTTGTCTTCATTACCTGAGGTTCTGTCTTCTAAGTGATCTAGTCTATTGGTGATGCTTTCTACTGAATTTTTTATTTGGTTTATTGTTTCCTTCATTTAAAAGATTTCTATTTGTTTCTTTTTTCAGAATCTCTATCTCTTTGTTGAATTATTCTTTTGCTCCCTGAATTTGCTCTCTTATCTCTTTGTTGCAGTGATCAGTTGTTGCCTGTATTTGCTCTCTTATATTATTATGTGCTTCATAGATTATTTTAATTATCTATGTTCTGAACTCCTGTGATATTTCATCTACTATATTGTCAATGGATTCTATTACTGTAGCATCTTGGTTTGTTTGGGGCATTTTTCCCTTGTTTTTTCATGTTGTTCATGTGTCTTCCACTCTAGTAGTGCCCATCTGAGGTATTACAGTTTGTACCGTATAATCTTGTAGTTTCCCTGCAGGTTACCAATACCTCATCTCTGGTGTAAACAGGTCTACAGGGATCTTTGTAATGGTGTTCTTAGTCCTGGCTATTTTCTCTAGATGAAAGAAGACTGAGATAGCCATGCATTGGTAGATGGGGACCACAACATGGTCCCCATCTCCTCCATATTTCAGCAATTCTGTAGCACAAAGACCAAATTATTAGCAGGATAGACAAGTCCTTTAGAAACAGGTCCTATTTTTCTCTGGGCTTTCAGACTCTGCAACTTCATTACAACTACCTGTACAATTCATTTTTCTTTTTCTTTTTTAAAGTAAATTTAATATTTATTATTTGCTTCTAGGACAAAAATTAGGGAGCCTTTTCACTGAGTACATCCCCAGACCTTTTCATTTTTACTTACAGACCAGGTCTTGCTAAGTTGATGAGGATCTCCCTAAGTTACTGAGACTGACCTCAAACTAGCAATTCTACTTCCTCAGCCTCCAGAGTCACAAGGATTATAGGAATGTACCACCATGCTCAGCATTGTTTTTAATTTTAAAAATGTTTATTTTTATGTACTGGGGATTGAAGGTGGGGCCTCACAAAGAGAAAAAAGGTAACTTATTTCCTCTACATCTTTATGCAAGGATCACAACTATCTATCTATAGCTATGATTATATATTATATAATTCTATGTACATATATGTATACATATATACATATATACACATATATACATAATTATGTGCATTAAAATTAATACAATGAGAAAAGCAAGGGTTTACATTTTTGTTCATACATAGAAAACAAGAGAAACAAATTTGAGCTAACAATTAAAACACTTTCTGCTTCATTTTTCCCCCAAGTGAATTATCCATTACTTAATTATCCATTAAGTAAATGTTCCTTTCCTGGAATTTCTATTCATACTCAAAATTAAATGACAATTGGAATCTTTTATTTGAGTATGAGTAAGAAGGGACACACTCTCTTTTGGTTTCCTTGTAATATGTCCAAACTTAATACAGCATTTCTTAATCTATTGTTGACAATATTCAATGTTTACATTATATCTTTGTGTTTCAATAGAGAGGAAATATAGCATTTTGAAATACTTTCTAATTTCACTACGGTATCCCAAATTTCTTTAAGAATATTAAGTGTGTCTACATAGCATGAAAGAGGTTTAAAGCAAAAAAAAAAAAAGGTCACAGGAAATGAATGCAATAACTATGAAAATTCAATTTCAGATTGAAACAACAAGGATATGATATTTACTATTATTCATCAAATTTACAGCATCAAACTCTTTTTACTGCTTTACTGAAGTATAATTGAGTAATGAATTTATATATATTGAATATATGAAATGTGATAATTGAAGTAGGTTAGCACATGTATTACTCTACAGTGTTACATTTTTTTTTCTGTTTGGTAGGAACATTAAAGATCTATTCTCATACTGTGTGTTTATTACAAAACATAAATCAGTATGTCTAAAACACATCTGCACTTCCTGGATCATTATGGCACCATTCACAATAGCCAGAAAATGGAAACAACCAACTAGTGAATGCATAAAGAAAGTGTGGTACATATACATAATGGAATATTATTCAGTCAAAAACAAGAATGAAATTCTGACATTTGTAACAATATGGATAAAGCTACAGATCATTGTGCTAAGTGAAATAAGGCAGTTATAGAAAGGGAAGTACTGTATGTTTTCACTCATATATGGCATCTAAAAATGTTGAGAGCAGAATGGTGGTTACCAGAGAATGAGGAGATTAGGAGTGAGAGAGGGACAGGGAAAGGTTTATCAATTTTGGTACTAAGTTATGGTTAGGTAGAAGCAAGAATTTCCAGTTTACTACTGCACCATATGGTAAATATAGTTAAAAATAATGCCCTATATATTTTAAAAAGGTAGAAGAAAGCATTTAAAAAACTAACAAACAAATGATAAATGTTTGAGGAAATAGGTATGTTTGAACTGATTTAAACAGTACACAACATGAAAGTATTGACACATTACATGGTACACCATGAACATGTAAAATTCTTGTATTTTATGTATCTGCTAAAATAAATATGATCAAAAAGATTCACTCTCCAAATAAATTTCAAATGTAAATTGTACAGTATTGTTACCTGCAAACACCATGCTAAAGAAAACCATTAATTGAAAACATTGTACTCTCCCTATTCTGTATCTTGATATTATTTTCTTTGGCTGATTTAACAAGTACTATAAGTTGAGTATCTTTAAACAATAGAAATATATTTTGTCACAGTTGTGGAAGCTAGAAGTCTGATGTCAAGGTATTAGCAAGATCAAACACCCTATGAAACTCTGGGTTAGGTGGAATGTGTTTTTGCTTCATCCTAGCTTATGATGGTAGATGCTGGTCCATGGAGTTCAATTAGCTTGAAATTGATTTTTTGTCTCTGTCATCATATGGATTACATGGTTTTCTTTCCCTGTGTATTCATATCATTTTTTATAAGAATGCCAGCCACATTGGGTGAAGGTCTCACCCTAATTTTGTGTGACCTCATTTTAATCTCATCTAATTACATTTGTGATGGTTCCATCTCCAATGAGGTCACATAGTGAGGAATAGGACTTAAACATACTTTTTTTTTTTTTGGTCCTGGGAATTGAACTCAGGAGTACTTGAACACTGAGCCACATCCTGAGTCCTATTTTGTGTTTTATTTAGAGACAGGGTCTCACTGAGTTTCCTAGTGCCTCACCATTGCTGAGGCTGGCTTTGAACTCGCAATTCTCCTGTCTCAGCCTCCCAAAATGCTGGAATTACAGATATGCACCACCACGCCCAGCCTAAACATATCTTTTAATGGTAATACAATTTTACCTATAATTATTACTAATGAAGAAATGAAGAATAGATGTTAATAAGATTATTTATAAGAACTTAGTTATATAAATCTGACTCTTCTTTCTTTCTTTTTTTTTTTTTTGGTACTGGGGATTGAACTCAAGGATACTTGACCACTGAACCACTGAGCCACATCCCCAGGCCTATTTTGTGTTTTATTTAGAGACAGGGTCTCACTGAGTTGCTTAGTGCCTTGCCATTGCTGAGCCTGGCTTTGAACTCAGGATTCTCCTCTCTCAGCCTCCCAAAGTACTGTGATTACAGGCATGTACCACTGCACCTGGCTCTTCTTTTATTTCAATTAGAAAAATGTGTATGCAGCATTGCCTATATCTCCTTCTTCTACTATCTTTCCTGTATTCCCACTGCAATATGATTTTTATAGTATCAAGGTGATAACACAATGGATATTTGGATTCATAATAACATCTAACAGACAAAGTGCTTCCAATGCAGATACTAGAATAGAGGTAGTATCACCTTGGAAATATTTATCTGACCTCTCTCAACTTTATTTTCCTCATCTCTGTAATGGAAATGCTAATATCTAATAAAATTGTCTTAAGGCTCATTCAAAGTAGCTAACATTACTATTGTTTTTGTTGCTGGATTTCTTTTTACTAAGTCCAAGTTCAAGAGCTATCATTAACAAATATTTGTGTGTTTTTTTTTCATGATGAAATATGTCTGACACAGGTTGCTTATCCTGGAAGGCCAACACATAGATGTATATTCACATGCAGAATATTTCCTGGAAGTACTCTCAGGATCATTACCATGAGGAAAAGAAAACTGTACATCTGGACAAAAGGAGAAGCTGGAGTGTCTTGTAGATGCAGCAAAAGTTTCACAGAGATTGTGGGGAACATCAGTTTAAATCATCACAAGCATGCTGGACCTTTATATTCCCACATGGAAGCCTGCCAATAGATGAATAGATTAAGAAATAATATTATATATACATAATGGAGTTTTCCTCAGCCATAAAGAAAAATGAAATAATTACATTCACTGATAAATGAATGGAAATGAAGAAAGTCATGCTAAGTGAAGTAAGCCAGAGTCAGAAAAGTGAGGATAAAATATTTTCCCTCATATGTGGAAGCTAGAGCAAAACAAAGGAAAGAAGGCAGTTGTGGAAGGGATTAAATATCATAGAGATACAGGGAATATCAGTAGAATAGAAGAAAGAGAATGCGAGTAAGGAAAAAGGAAGGAAAATGGTAAGATAAATGGAATGAATTTAACAAAATCATTTTATATTCGTGTATACTGGTACTGAAAGGAATTTCACCTTTATGTATATATGAAAATAAGGAAGTTTAGTAGAAGAGGGAGAATAGGGGGAGTGAAGATGGGAAATAAAGGGGGATGGGGACTGAAATAAAATTCTTTGCATGTATGATTTTGTCAAAATAAAGCCAAATGATATGTATAAATATGATGCTATAATTAACAAAAAAAATGAGTTATTAGGATGGACCATCCCTGGACAGCTTTGTTCTCTTCATGGCTGGCAATCTAGGAAAGGAGCTAAGATGATTATTTCCAGAAATTAACATTTCCAGAATCTGGATCAATGATTTCTTCATGGTGAGAATAATGGTAATCTGGGTGGTGCATGTTAGCATCTTCTACAGTTTCCAGCAGACCCAATTTTATCTCCTCTTCTCCAAGAAGATGCCTCCATATATAGATGAAGTTCTTACACACATAAACACATACACATACAACCAATAGGGAAAACAATACCAAACAAGACTAGGGATTTTTATCATCTTTGTGCATTAGATTTTATGAAGATGTGATAATTATCTTTAGGTTCTCAGTAGATTCTAAACTTTTGCCAAAACAATTTTCACATCTATTGCTGAGAAAACAATAAAGAAGTTAAATGGTTGAAATAGGTATTTGAGTTCCATTGAGTGTCTACCACATATAGCAATATATTTAGCACTTGAGACAAGCAACAATTATGTGGTCTTTCATAAACATACAAGAAAATTTAAATGTATTTCTGAAACCATAGGTCCACAATGGAAAATTCCTATACATGTAGGACTCATTATAAAAGAACTAATCCAAAGAATATTCAAATATACAATATACATGAATCTATTCATTAAGAACTTCTAAACTCTGTTGCTACTGACAAAAAAAGCTAGTGAGCTTCCCTGCATCTTTCCATCTCAGATCTGCAAAATTATTTTCTAGTTAAAATATTTTATATTTTTGATAGTCAAGTATTTCATGATTAGCCTATGTGAGTCAAATGCTTCATGATAATCTCTGCTAAGATATTTTCTTGCATTCCTGAACTTTAAGAAATTTGCCTCTTGACTATTTAAGTAATACATAAAATTATTGTTAGAGTGTATTTTCTTGCTACTAAAATATAGGAGAATATTATCACATAAGTAATAATTATCAAGATAAAAGTATTCACATTTTGACCAATATAGATTGTAAAATAATTTATTGTAGAGAATCATCACTTTGTGAAAATTTAGGGATTACATAGTGAACTCTTTGAGCTTAGATTTTTAAAAAATCATTTTGACACACCTCAGCTTGATCTAAACTATTAGCAAGTCCCATAAATGCTACCTGCATCATTGAACTTATTTATTTTTCTATTTGTATCAAACTCCATCACTAGTGTCAAAGCCATCATTACCTTTTACATAAACTCCTAAAATATCCTTCTCACTTGTCACCCTGCATCTACTTTTAGCTCCTTATAACCTATTTTCCAAAAAGCATCCGAGCAATATTACAGAAAATGCAAATTAAGCTATATCATCTCTGGTTAATTCATCCTCAGAATAAAATACAAATTCTTTCTCACAAAAGCTATCCATAATCTAGTACTTGCAAAATTACATGCTTGTCCTATGTTACTCTATCATTAAATGTGGTCTCCTTGCACTTACCTTCTTTCCATTCCTCAAAGATGTCAATCCTGCTCCCTTTTTAAGGTCTATCCATGTATGAACTCTTTCCTTTGCTTAGAAGGAACTTCACCAAGATTTCTTATAATTTCATCATCAGATGTTTTGTATGTGTGTGTGTGTGTGTTTTATTTTATTTTTTATTTTTTGCAGGGCTGATGTTTGAACATAGGGCTTTACACATTCTAGGCAAGCATTTCACCATCAAGCTATCTCCAAACACCAAACTACATACATTCTATCTTACCACCCATTTCAGCTCTTTGCATAATACTTGTATCTATTGATTTTTATGCATATGTATGCATATGTATTTATGTATTTTCCCAACCCACCTTGAATGTAAACCCCATATATCATTAATATTTTTCCTGTTTTATCACTATATAATTCTCAGCGTGTCAGAGTTCCTGGCATTTAGTAAATATTCAGTATTTTCAAAATTAAAGAATAAATGAAATGCAAGAACTTTCAAAAGTTGACAATAAATAAGCAGGCAAGCAGCCTTGGCAAAGTAGTAAGGCCCTAATCAACCCAGAGAAGTCCCATAACTAAATAAAATATAAAAAGGGCTGAGGATGTGGTTCAGTGGTTAAGTGCCCCTGGGTTCAATCCCTGGAATCAATTTTTTTTTAAATGAATTTAATTTCTCCAAATTATCTTCTCAGACATTACCATTTCAATACACGCTATGTCCAGCCATTTATCAGCCATTGATTTGCTCAGGACAAAACATGAGATCTTTCTCAGGTCAAATTCATCAATAAATCCTATCAAATCTACCTTTAAAATATCTCTTATTTATCTGTTTCTGTTACTTTCTGCTTCTCTACTCATTTAATACAAGTCATGACTTACTCTCACTCATGATACTGTAATTAGTAACTAATAATTTCACTGTTTCTGCTCTTACTCTTTTTTTGTTTTGGGGATTAAACCCAGAGGTGCTTAACCACTGAGACACATCCCCATATCTTCTTTTTTTTTATTTTGAGAGAGGGTCTCACTAAGCTGCTTAGGGCCTTGCTAAGTTGCTGAGCCTGACTTTAAACTTGCCATCCTCCTGCCTCAGCCTCCTGTGCCTGCTCCACTCTTACTCTTGTCTACACTCTTCACCAGTCAATATTTTAGGCAAACCACCTGACTTACATTTCTAAAATATAAATCTGACTACATAAGCCCTCCTAAAACCCAAGGTCCTTTGTTTGCACTTAAAATAAAATCCAAATTTCTCATGATGAAAAATAAAATTCTACATAACAGACCTTGGTCTTCTTATGATCCTGTCATGACCCAAGCCTCCACACTGTGTCCCTTTCCCCACAAGCACACTTGAATATGACAGACTCTAGTGACACTGGCTTTCTTTTTTATATTAATTAAATCAACCCAGCTAATTATTACTCTCATGCCTTTAAACTGAATTTTATTTCTTTCTGGAGTGCTTATTCTGTTTTATTTGTTTGTTTGATTAAAATTCAGGATTAAGTTTGAATTTCACATTTTAGAAAATGCATTCTCTAAATATGTGTATCTAATTTAAATTTTTTCCCATTCTGGAAATCACTCCCTATCCCATAATTATTTAATTTTCATCATAGAATCCACTCCTTCATAAATTAATCTTGTTAATCTACTTATTAATTGTCAACACCATAATGATATAAGCTCCATGAGAAGTGTTAAAGTTTGTCTTATTCACTGTAAAAAAAACCCTTACTTCCTAGGAAATTGTTTTAAGCACATTTGAATGTTAAACACATTTTCTTTCAAAACAATGAATAAATTGAGTGCTCCAAACATGTCAGATGTCTTATGTCAATAAATTTAGTCCTCACAGCATTAGTGTTACTATTATTATCTCCATTCTGTGCATAAGGAAAACATTGTTTAGAGAAATTCAATAATTTGTCCAAATTCATAGTTACTAAGAAATATAATTCAGATTCTAGCCTGGGCCATCTAATTCTAAATTTTATTTTTTTAACTATTCCACTATATAATTATATGATAAGATCAACCTAACAATGTTTCAACATGGTTCTTTCCTAGGTTTTTATCTCTGTGTTAATAGATTACCAAATGTATCAGTCATTCAATTTTAGCTGATAAAAAGTTGATAGAAGAGACTATCTGTCCTGAAGAAATCATGTAGACTCACTTTTCTCTAATCCCTTCTGTTATGTAAAAGTATAAATAACACAAGAGGCTATCAAAGGAGAACATTAAGAACACAGTAAGAGAGAGGGGAAATTGTTGTCGCAGGACTAGAGATACAACACAGTGGTGGGAGTATTACATGATATACTGAATAGAAGAAAAATAACCTGGATCTGGCATTCACTGACCCCCAATATGATAAGAGTTGGCCTTGATAGACTCATTCCTTAATTATATTAAAGGGAATCCCTTTAAGAAAAGTAAGCAAGTAAAAAGTATGAAAAATACAATGAATAATCATTGTATAATAATTAAAATGCAATAGAAAGTATCAACAGTAAAATTGAAAAAGTACAATAAATAATCTGTTGACTTAAAGATAGGTTATTTGAAAATATATAGTCAAAAAAGAAATTGGGGGCTGAGGTTGTGGCTCAGTGGCAGAGCACTTGCCTCACACATGTGAGGCACTGGGTTTGATCCTCAGTACCACATTAAAAAAAATAAACAAAACAAAATAAAGACAATGCAATCATGTATAACTAAAAAAAAATTTTAAAAAATAAATTGGAATGAAAAGAAATGAAAATAGCTCATGGACTTTATTAAGTCATTAAAACAGCAGATTTTCCTGCATTAGGAGTTGAAGAAGAGAAAACCAATGATAGAAGTCTTATTTAAATAAATAATATAAAAGTCTCTAAACCTGGAGAAAGGAATAACAATTCACACACTGAAAGGTAAAAAGTCTCCAATCAGATTCAATATAAACAAGACTACACCAAGACATAGTCAAATTTTCAAAAATCTAAGCCAAAGAATGGACCTGGAAACAACAAGAGAAAAGAAAATGATAACATGCAAGGGAATTTCAATAAGGCCAACAAGAGATATCTCAGCAAGGATCTTAGACACTATACAGAATGTAATCATATATTCAAAGTGCTGAAGGGAGAAAATCATTAACCAAGAATAATATACCCAGAAAAGCTTTCCATTACAAATGAAGTAGAGCTAAAGACTTACTCAGATTTAAAAACAAAAAGTTGAGCAATGTCAGCAGTACCACTCCTGTATTATAAGAAATGCTAAAATAAGTTTTTCAAACTGAAAGTATGCTAGTTAGTTACACAAAAGCATCTGAAAGTACAAAACAAATCAAAACAAAGCACACATTCAAATGCACAATGCTTTAATACTGTCATCATGATGTGTAAATAATATATCTTTACAATGAAGATTAAAAGCAAAAAAATATAGAAATAATAATAGCAATAATAATTTGTTAAGGGATGTTCAAATGCAAAGATATAAATTATGACATCAAAAAAATAAAATCTGTGATGAAGACAATTATAGATAGTGTTATGTAATCAAACTTAGTAATTATCAGGTTAAAATAGCCTGCTATAAATATGATATTTTATTCAAGCTTCATGGTAAAACCAAAGCAAAAGCCTGTAGTCAATAGATAAAATACAAAAAGAAATCAAAACATGTGTTAGAGAAAATCACCCAATGACAAAGGAAGATAGCAAAAGAGGTAGAAAAAAAACCACAAAGAACCTATATATAAAAAGCACAAAACAATTTTAAAATAGGAATGATAATTCCTTACTTATCAATAATTACCTTGAATGTAAGTGAATTAAATGTTCTAATCAAAAGACAGAGTGAATGAATGGAAATGAAATCCAAATCCAACTGTGTGTTACAAGTATATTACTTCACCTTTAAAGACACACAAACTGCAAGTGAAAAGATGGAAAGATATTCCAAGCAAGTGGAAAACAAAAGAGAGTAATTGTAGCTACACTTAAATTAGAACAAACATAATTTAAAAGAAGCAACAAGAGACTAAAAAAGAACATTATGTAGTGGAAAATGGGGCATTCCATCCATAGGATAAAATAATTGTAAATATGCATTTACATTTGGTCAGAATGTTGGCTACATGATAGAGAAGTTCAGTTTCATGGTTTCTCCATGGTGCAAAACCAAAAAAGCATATAGACAGCTTCTCAGCAAGGTGGGTGAACAAAAAAAGGGGGAGTACTTTACTGGAATTTAATTCTGGACATTCAAAGAAGATTAGGAACTCATGAATGTGGACATAATAAAATAAGGAAGAAATCCCCAATGCCACTTCAGCTCCTGTGGCCAAAGGCAGCAACAAGAGTGGTCCCCTGTGAGCAAAATGGAGGGATAAGGGAATTAAAGAAACCCACATTTTTATGAGGCCTGATGCATGTCTGGGTGCAAAGAATTTACAGATCAAAGGCACTATACAACTAAACTGAAAGGTGCACAGTATCCCTGTGTAGGAAAGAAATTCCATCTCTCCTGGGTGCATGCTTAAGACAGAGGAAGAAACAATTTTGCAGCTTCAGTGATGGGGCTGGCAGCTGAGGGTGTGGATTCCTGGAAAACCTAAGTTTTCTCCAAAATATATGATCTGCAAATCCATACTGCATGATATACAATGTTCCTAATTGACTAAGAGAAAATCAAATATGGAGACAGATTTACAGAGAGGACAACTGATCCTGAAAACTCACCTGGCTTTTATCCTCTCCCTCCAATCTGGTTGCTTGCAGGACTGGCTGAGAGAGATAACTATGGCCAGGAATTTGAAAATCAAGGTCGGGGGAGGAACCCAAGACCTTGAAACATGTGTTTGGCAAATGGCAAAGCAGACTAAGAATTGGCTCCTCTACCACAAAAGTGGAAACCAGGGGAGATCTTTAGGGTATAGTCTTCAAGCATGGACCTAAAATTTTTGGGCCCTAGATTTGTGCTGATTCAAAATCTCCAGAAAAATTGGTATTCAGTGAAGAACCAGGAGCATTCTGAACCCAAACCATGTCTACAGGAGTTTTGCCCATAAGATTATCTCCCTTACTCTAACAACCCCACCTGCTGAGAAGGGAAGCTGAGAATCATAAACTTCAACAGAAACAATTTTTTAACTTTTCATCAAGAATCTTTTTGTTGTTGTTGTTTTGGTCTTGTTGATGTTGTTTTACATTTTTTTCTTTCTTTAATTGTGATCTTAATGATTCATGGACATTTATACATGTTCATATTTGTTTTCTCATTAATAAAATTTTTGATGAATGTTATTTTTCATGGACAAATTTCTTAGGACTAGGATATTTGATTAGTATATTTTAGTTTTGTTTTGTGTTTTTTTATTTTTTATTTTTAAAATTTTTACTGTATATATATTTTCTCTCACTTATTTGAATCACTTGATTCTCTTTCTCACATTTATTCAGCTAACAATCAATATCTAATATTCTTTTTCAGTATTCCTTTAATTTTTTTTTACTTCTATATTCTCTCCTTCTCCTTTATAATCATTACAACATTCATCACTTCTGTTCTCTCCCTAACAATCAGAACTGTAAACCATTTTGCATAGATACTGCTTTGATTTTAGGCAATAACAAATCATTTTATTTCATTTTATTGTGACAATTAACATTGTAGATGTAACAACAGGCATTATTTGTTTTAATGATGTATATCTTTTGTACTTGTTCATGTTATCATTTGTCTTCCCCTAAATGGTGATGTACTGGAAACATTCAGGGACACTGTAAGTCCAGAGTGTAGAAACTCCACTGTCTCAGATCCATGCTGATTAATGGATAGACATAAAAACAACATGAAAAAGCAAGTGAAAAATTACCCCAAACAAACCAAGATAATTCAATAACAGAATCTGTTGACACCACAGTGGAAGAAATGTGAAAAAGGGGATTCAAGTGTACATAGTTAAACTGATCTACAAGGCAAAAGGTTATATGTATGGAGTGAAATCAGAGACAAAATACAGGAAAATAAGGATAATGCCAATAAAGAGATATCAAAATATAAAAACAAAGTAAAAATCCTCAAATGAAGAAATCAATAAACCAAATTAAAACTTCAATGGAAGAATTACCAACAGACTAGACCACTTGGAAGACAGAGTTTCAGGCAATGAACACAAAATATATGATCTTGAAAATAAGGTTTTACCATGGAAAAATGTTAAGATACCATGAAAAGAAATTCCAAGAAATATAGGACAACATGAAAAGACAAAGTTTAAGACATGTCAGGATAGATAAATGCTAAGAGATAAAAACCAAAGGAGTACACAGTCTTTTCAATAAAATAATATCTGAAAATTTTCCAAACCAAAAAAGTAAAGTAGAAAATCAAATACAAGAGGCCTACAGGACCCCAAATACACAAAATTACAACAAACCCACACCAAGGCACATTATTATGAAAATACTTCACATACAGAAAAAAACAGAGAATATCAAAGTCAGACAGAGGAAACAACAACCACATTTAGAAGGAAACCAATATGGATCTCAGCTGATTTCTCAACCCAGACACTCAAAGTAGGAAGTCTTGAAATAATATATATAAATCTTTGAAAAAATGAATGCTAGCCAAGGATACTATAGCCTGCAAAATTAATCTTCAGAGTTGACAATAAAATTAAAACCTTCCATGATAAATAAGAGGTAAAAGAATTCACAACTAGAAAGCCTGCATTACAAAAGATTTACATTAAAATATTTCATGAAGAAGAAAAGAAAAATAAAAGTGAAGAGTTCTGCTTCAGAGTTCCTGTGGACTGGCAGGAGCTGCAAAGGGCCCAGATCTGCCCTCAGGAAACTCCAGGGGTTTCCAGCCAACAGGAGATCAGGGACTGCTACCTCTAGCCACTGGGGAGCCCAAACTCAGGGTAAGATGGCTCCAGAGACCCCAGTGTGAAGCAGCCCCACCCAAGGGTGGCCTGGGCCCGCCTCAATTTTGCTCCAGAGTTCCTGTGGACCGGCAAGAGCCATAGAGGGCTCAGAGCCACCATCAGGAATCTCCACTGTTGTCTAGACAAAGAGAGACCAGGGACTGCTACCACTAGCCACTGGGGAGACCAAATTCAGGGCAAGAGTCACTCCAGAGACATCAGCACGTGGCAGCCCCAACCAAGGGTGACCTGGGCCTGAGTCAGTTCCGCTCCAGAGTTCCTGCGGACTGACAGGAGCTGCAGAGAGCCCAAATCCACCCTCAGGAAACTCCATGGGTGTCCAGCCAAAGGGAGAACAGGGACTGATAGCAACTAGCCACGGGGGAGCCCAAACTCAGGGTAAGAGTCGCCGCAGAGACCCCAGCGTGAGACAACCCCACTCAACTGCGACCTGGGTCCAACCCAGTTCCACTCCAGAGTTCCTGCAGACCAGCAGTATCCACAGAGGGCCCAAATCCACCCTCAGGAAACTCCACAGTTCTCCAACCAAGGGTTGACCAGAGACTGATAGCTACCAGCCACAGAGGAAGTCACATCCAGAGTAAGAGTCGCCTGCAGAGATCCTAGAGTGAAGGGACCCCACCCAAGTGTGCTCCAGGCCCACCTCAGCTCCACTCCAGAGTAACTGTGGTCAGGCCAGACAGAAGGCCCAAAACCACACTTAGGGAATGCCAGGGGTGCCCAGCTGAAGGCAGACCAGAGCCTGCTAGCCTCCAGCCCCAGAGGAGCTCACACTCACTGTAAGGGTCTCACACAGACACTCCTGCTTTTGACCCTGCCTAAGTGAGACCTGGGCCTGCCTCCAGTTTCCCTCCAGAGTTTCTCTTCACCAGTAGGAGTGCAAGAGAGGGGTAAAACAGCCCTCAGGGGCCTCAGGAGCCCAGCCAAGGCCACTCCCACTGCCTTCTAGAGGTACGTCCACTACCTCTGCCACCAACTTTAGTGGCAGTAGTGCCCATCTGGGGACACTGGAGGAACAGAAGTAGCTCCAAGGTGAGACACAGGTAATCTGGTGTGTCAATACAAGATTATAGGATAGAAGCCGCAATACCTCAGATTGGTATTTCAAGAAAGGAAGATACACAATCAACATGAAAAAACAAGGGAAGAAAGTGCCCCAAATAAACATGGATACCATTGTAACAGATTCCATTCACAGCACAGTTGATGAAATACCAGAGAAAGAATTCAGAATGTACATAGTTAAAATGATCAGCAAACTAAAGTAAGACTTAAGTGAACAATTACAGGCAAAAGTTGATCAGTCCAACAAAGAAATAGGAGAGCAAATAGAGGCAACTATTGATCATTCTAACAAAGAGATAAAGGAGTAATTACAAGTAACAAAATATTACTTTAAGGAAGAGCTAGGGATTGTGAAAAAAAAACAATCAGAAATTCTTGAAATGAAGGAAACAATAAAACAAATAAAAATCTCAATAGAAAGCATCACCAGCAGACTAGATCACCTGGAAGACAGAACGTGGGATAATGAAGACAAGATATACAATCTTGAAAATAAACTTGACCATACAGTAAAGATGGTAAAAAATCATGAACAGAACATACAAGAAATATGGGACAGCATCAAAAAACCAAATCTAAGATTTATTGGGATAGAAGAAGGTACAGAATTTCAAACCAAAGGAATGCACAATCTCTTCAATGAAATAATATCAGAAAATTTCCCAAATATGAAAAATGAGGTGGAAAATCAAATACAAAAGGCTTACGGGACACCAAACGTACAAAATTTCAACAGATCTACACCAAGGCCCATTATAATAAAAATGCCCAACATACAGAATAAGGATGGAATTTTAAAGGCCACAAGAGATAGAAACCAGATTACATACAAGGGGAAACCAATTTGTATCTCAGCAGATTTTTCAACCCAGACTCTAAAAGCCAGGAGATTATGGAATAATATATTACAAGCCATGAAAGAAAATGGACGCCAACCAAGAATTCTATATCCAGCAAAACTGAGCTTCAGATTTGAAGACAAAATAAAAATCTTCCATGATAAACAAAAGTTAAAAGAATTTACAGCAAGAAAGCCTGCACTACACAGTGATTTGATCCTCATATCAAATAAAGTGGACTTCAAACCAAAGATGGTAAAAATAGATAAAGAAGGTTATTTCATACTTCTTAAGGAAATCATACATCAATAAGACAAAACAATCATAAATATATATGCCCCGAATAATGGGGCTTCTACGTATATCAAACAAATCCTTCTCAAATACAAGAATCAAATAGACCACAACACAATAATACTTGGAGACTTTCACACAGCTCTCTCACCATTGGATAGAACTTCCAAACAATAACTTAATAAAGAAACCATAGATCTCAATGAAACAATCAATAATTTAGACTTAACAGACATATATGGAGTGTTCCATCCATCAACAAGTGAATATACTTTTTTCTCAGAAGTACATGGATCCTTTTCCAAAATAAGTCACATGTTATGTCACAAAGCCAGTCTTTTTTTTTTTTTGCTTCTCTTTATTTTATTTTATTTTTTTTCTCAAAAATTGAATTTTAATACATGTTATCAAACATAACAGAAAATACAAAATTTCAGAAGCTGTACACACTGTTCACTGAAAACATTTGTTGAGGCAAATAGAAAAAATTGTTACAATTATAATTTTTCTAACTTTGCACAAAATTATAAGCAGATTAAATTCTTCATATTAAACACCTTTATATGCACTTTCAATGAACAGTATATATATATATATGTATATATATATGTATACATATATATATGTATTTTTCTTTATCAACCATCTTTACTATACCCATTCCCCTTTCCTGCCCCCTGCCTCCTCCATGTCGCGTCCAGTGTTCCTCTATTTCTCTTTTTTATTATTTTTTTTTTTATTATTTTATTTTTTTCCCAAAAGTTGCATTTTAATACATGTTGGCAAACATAACAGAAAAAAACAAATTATCAGAAGCTGTACACACTATTCACTCAAAACATTTGTTGAGGCAAATAGAAAAAAATTGTTACAATCATAATTTTTCTAACTTTGCACAAAATTATAAGCAGATTACGTTCTTCATATTAAACATCTTTATATGCACTTTCAATGAACAGTATATATATATATATATATTTTTATATATATTTTTATCGACCATCTTTACTATACCCATTCCCCTTTCCTGCCCC
>CM053417.1:58731912-58773477 GCA_028644305.1 Xerus rutilus
TTGATGGATGGAATATTCTATATATATCAGTTAAGTCTAGACCATTGATTGTTCTATTAAGCCTTGTAGATTCTTTGTTTAGTTTTTGTTTGGAAGATCTGTCCATTGGTGAGAGAGTTGTGTTAAAGTCGCCCAATACTATTGTGTTGGGATCTATTTGGTTCTTGAATTTGAGAAGGTTTTCTTTGATGAACATGGCTGCCCCATTGTTTGGTGCATAGATATTTAAGATTGTTATGTCTTGTTGATGTATGATTCCCTTGAGCAGTATGAAATGACCTTCTTTATCCCTTTTTACTAACTTTGGTTTGAAGTCTACTTTATCTGAAATGAGGATGGAAACTCCTGCTTGTTTACATAGTCCATATGAGTGATAAATTTTTTCCATCCTTTCACCTTCAATCTGTGAGTATCTCTTTCTATGAGATGAGTCTTGGTTGGCATCCACTGTTTTTTAGCACTTGCTATATGCTTTGCCATGATCTTCTTGCTCTCAGAGTCTGGGTTGAGAAGTCTGTAGTGATCCTAATTGGCTTCCCCCTATATGTAATCTGATTCCTTTCTCTTGTGGCTTTAAAATTCTCCCTTTGTTGTGAATGTTAGGCATTTCTTTGCCACACACACATCTGATAGAGCACTCATCTCCAAGATATATAAAGAACTCAAAAAACTTATCACCAAAGAAACTAACAACTCAATCAATAAATGGGCCAAAGTGCTGAATACAAACTTCACTGATGAAGATATACAATCAGTCGACAGACATATGAAAAAATGTTCAACATCTCTAGCAATCAGAGAAATGCAAATCAAAACTACCCTAAGATTTAATCTCACACCAGTCAGAATGGCAATTATCAAGGATACAAAAAACAATAAGTGTTGAAGAGGTTGTGGGGAAAAAGGCATGCTCATACTTTGCTGGTGGACCTGCAAATTGGTACAACCAATCTGGAAAGCAGTATGGAGATTCCTTAGAAAACTTGGAATTGAACCACCATTTGAGCCTGCTATCCTCCTCGGTCTATACCCAGAAGGCTTAAAAACAGCATACTACGGTGCTGCAGCCACTTCAATGTTTATTGCAGCTCAATTCACAATAGCTAAACTGTGGAACCAAACTAGATGCCCTTCGATAGATGACTGGATAAAGAAACTGTGGTATATATACAGAAAGGAATATTACTCAGCAATAAAAGAGAATAAAATTATGGCATTTGCAGGTAAATGGATGGAGTTGGAGAATATCATGTTAAGTGAAGTAAGCCAGTCTCAGAAAACCAAATGCTGAATGTATTCATTGATAAGTGGATGCTGATCCATAATGTGTGGAAGGACTTGGGAACAATGGAAGAATTCTGTTCTCAGAGGTGAAAGGGGGGAGGGGGCATGGGGACAGTAAAGGTGGTGGAATATGATGGTCATAAGAGCCCTAACTTTATGTATGACTGCATGTATGTTGTGATTCTATATCACTTACAACCAGAGAAATGAAATGTTATCCTCTAAAAAAAATAACAACTAGGGAATTGATGTTATCCTCTATCTATGAACAATCAATCAAATTGACCTCTGTTATCATGTAAGCCTAAATAGAACAAATAAATAAATTAAACATGATAAGAAAAAGCAAAAGAAAAGTGAAATCCAGCAAAAGGAGGAAATACACTTGAATAATAGTCAATCAAAGGATAAACTAATTCAAATTAAAAAAAAACAGAAATAAATCAAAATAATAGGGAATAAAATATTTTTTCTCAATTATAACATTGAATGTAAATGGCCTAATCTTATCAATCAAAAGATGTAGACTTAGAAATTGGAATAAAAAACAAGACCCAAGAATATGCTGTCTCCAAAAGACTCACCTTCATATACAACAACATTCACAGACTGAAGGTAAAAGATGGGGGAAAATATCATTCAGATGAGTCTCATAAACAAGCAGAGGTTTCTATCCTCATATCATATAAAGTAGACATCAAGCCAAAGATAATCAGAATGGACAAAGAAGGACATTCCATACTGCTTAAGGGAATTATACATTAAGAAGACATAATAATCATAAATATATATTCCCCAAATAATGGAGCATCTACATACCTCAAACAAACCTTTCTCTATTTCAATAATCAAATGGACCAAAACACAATAATGCTAGGAGACAGTAACCTATCTTTCTCACCACTGGATAGATTCTCCAAACTACAACTAAATAAAGAAGCTAAAGAAATAAAAAATATAATTATTAATTTAGAATTAACAGACACATATAGAATATTTTATCCATAAATTATTTAATAAAATCCATAAATTATTTAATAAAATGAATCTCTAACATTATCAATATCTTAGGCCTCAAAGTAAAAAAAAAAATTATATCCTGCATTCTATCAAATCATAATTGAATGAAATTCAAAATCAATGATAGAATTAAAAATAGAAGCTACTCTAACTCCTGGAGACTAAATAATATGCTATTAAATGACCAATGGAGAGCAGAAGAAATCAAAGATAAAATTTAAAAAAATACTTAGACATAAATGAGAATAGTGGCTTAACATCAAATTCTCTGGGACACTATTAAGGCAGTTCTAACAGAAAAGTTCATTGCATTGAGCTCATTCCTTAAAATAACAGAAGATAAGCAAATAAATAACCTAATATTACATTCCAAAGCTCAAGAATAAAAAGGAGAAAAAAATACTAAAAGCAGTAGAAGACAGGAAATAATTAAATCAAATTTTAAATCAATTAAATTGTAACAAAAGTTGGTTCTTTGAGAAAATAAATAAAATTGATAAATTCTTCCCAAGCTAATGAAAATAAAACTCAAATTACTAAAATTCATCAAGATAAAGGAAATATCAAAACAAACACTACTGAAATAGAGATGATAATAAGAAATTATTTTGAAAATTTATACTCTAATAAAGTAGATAATCTTGAACATGTTTACAAATGTCTAGAGACAAATGACCTATCCAAATTGAACCAGGAAGGCATAGAAAATTTAAACAGACCAATTTCAAGCACCGAAATTGAAGACACCATCAAAATTCTAGCTACAAATTGAAACTCAGCCCTAGATTGATTCTTAGCAAAATTCTACCAGATCTTCAAAGAATAACTAATGCTAATCGTCCTCAAAGGATTCTATGAAACAGAAGAGGAGGAAAACCTTCCAAACTGCTTCTATGATGATACTATCACTCTGATAACAAAACTAGACAAAGTCACATCAAGAAAAAAAACTCCAGACCAATACACCTGATGAACATAGATGCAAAATCCTTTAAAAAATACTGGCAAATCACATAGAAAAACATAACAAAAAGATTTATGCACTATGATCAAGTGGGTTTCATACCAGAGACGCAAGGTTGTTTCAGCATATAGAAATTGATAATCATAATTCTTCACATCAATAAAGACAATAATCACATGATTATTTCAATAGATGCAGAAAAAGCAGTTGACAAATTACCCATACATTCATATTCAAAACAGTAGAAAAACAAGACATAGTAGGGATATTTGATGGTAGACTAATTTTATCAGAAGTTAGCTCACTAAACAAGTGATTGTGCATTGGCATGACTTTTTCTTCAGTTCATATCATAACTCAATGTCTGAGGCACTAAGTTTTACATTGACCAGGGCTGGTTCTCCACTGCCTCTTTGTTCCTCATAAGCCTAAAGGAGGATCAAATTAGGCTGGATTTTTTAAAGCAGGACATGAGAGTTGGCATCTACAGTCATCATCCATATTTGACCCTCTTTGAGTCCAACAACTGGGGAAGGAAGGAACTCAAGGAAGGAGCAACCAGTCCTTCCACTGTTCTTTGTCTAAAATATTTCCAGACTGAAGATTGATGTTCCCTTGGTGCCATTGCTATTTGCAAGTTGCCCCATTGGGGTCCTCATCTAGGCTGAGACCAGAGAGAAAGAGGCTTTTGGGGAGGTCAAGTCCTGGAAATTCAGGCCAGGTTTAAGCTTTTTGACCACCCTCCATTCAGAGACCTGCAAGATGGCATCATCTTTATCCACTTGTCTATATATTTGTTCAAGTAGTTATCAATCCAAGAGCCATATTGAATAGGTAATAAATGATAGATAAAATTCTAAGAGTTGCAAGTATAGAAATGGGCAGGACACAGTCACTACCTCCAAGAAACAAAATATAGTTGGAAGAAAAATGCATACACATGAGACATTTATTAAGAGTTATTAGTGAATCCCAGCACTTAGGGAGGCTGAGACAGGAGAATACCGAGTTCAAAGCCAGCCTCAGCAACTGTGAGGTGCTAAGCAACTCAGTGAGACCCTGTCTCTACATAAAACACAAAATAGGGCTGGGGATGTGGATCAGTGGTCGAGTACCCCTGAGTTCAATCCCCAGTACCAAAAAAAAAAAAAAGTTATTAGTGGTTTCAAATAATTACTTTTTGAAAAATGTATTATAATTTATAATGATGTCTTCTTTTATCTCCCAAACATTCTGCAAGGAGAACTGAACTATCATTATCACTAATTTATAGATAAGAATATAGTTTCAGGGTGATTAAATTATACTCAGTTGCCAGGTCTCTCCTATTGAGTCCAATGCTCTTTCTAGAACATTCACTTTTAAACCTACATTAAAATGCCAATTATTATTTCAGCTATAAAAAGGAATGAAGTGCTGATAGAAGCTACAATGTTTATGAGCTTTGGAAACATTCTAAATGAAGGAGCAAGAAAAAACAAGTCACTTAAGATATGTGTCCAATTGTGTAAAATGCTCAGAATATAAAATTTCATAAAAACCAAAGGCAGACTTGTGGTGGATTGGGGC
The DNA here is from genome assembly GCA_028644305.1 of Xerus rutilus. Taxonomy (NCBI): domain Eukaryota; kingdom Metazoa; phylum Chordata; class Mammalia; order Rodentia; family Sciuridae; genus Xerus; species Xerus rutilus. Next base: position 58,736,750 of record CM053417.1, read on the forward strand.
TGGAGACAGGGAATAATGGAAAGTAACCACTTAATGGGTACAGAATTTTATTTTGGGGTGATGACATTGGAACTAGAAAAAGGGGATGGCTGTACCACTTTGTGTACATACTAAATGTCACTGAATCATTCACTTTAAAGTGGCTAAATTTATACTATGTGAATTTCACTTAAATAAAAATATGGAAAAAATACCCTCCTCCCAAAAAATCTAGGGATGGTAGGAACATACCTCAATGTTGCAAAAACCCTATAGGCTCAACCCAAGGCAGCACCATTCTAAATAAAGAAAAATTGAAAACATTCCCTCTAAAAAGTGTAACAAGATAATGGTGCCCTTTTCCACACTGTCAATTTAACCTATTCCTGGAAACTTTATCCAGATTAATTAGACAGAAGAAGAAAAATAAATTGATATGAATAGTAAAAGAAGAACTAAAACTACCCTATTTGCTGATAACATGATTCTATGTTTAGAAGACCCAAAACACTGCATGAGAAAAATTTTAGAACTCATAAATGAATTCAGTAAAGTATTAGGATATAAAATTAACACCCACAAATAAATTGTGTCCCTATACATCAGTTATAAATCAACTGGAAGAGAAAATAGCAATACTATCCCATTCATAATAGGCTCAAAAAATAGAAATCAATCTAACAAAATGACTTCTACTCAAAATAATAAAAGGCCCAGAATAGCTTATGCAATCCTCAGCATGAAGTGAAACAGGAGGCATCACAATACCAGATCTTAAATTATACTAAAGAGAGATAGTATCAAATTTTGCATGATATTGGTATCAAAATGTACATGCAGGATAGAAGACACAGAAGCAAACACATGTAAATATTGTTATCTCATACTAGACAAAGTTGCCATAAACATACATTGGAGCAAAGATAGCCTCTTCACATATGGTACTGGGAAAACTGGAAATCCACTTGTAGTATTGCAAAATTTAACCCCCATCTCTCAACCTACAGAAAACTCAACTCAAATTAGATTAAGGATCTAGACACTTAAACAGAAAAACCTGTGTCTATTACAAGAAAAATAGTCCCCAAACTCCATTATGTCAACATAGGAACTGAATTTCTCAATGAAACTTCTGGAGCACAAGAAATAAAATTAAGAATCAATAAATGGGATGGTATCAAATTAGAAAAGCTTCTTCACAGCAAAGGAAACAATAAAAAATGTGAATAGAGAGCCTATGGAATGGAAGAAAATATTGCCACCTGCACCTCAGATAGAGCAAGCATTAATCTCCAGGATATATAAAGAATAAAAGTACCAAAAAAAAAAAAGAAAAAAAAAACATAAAACCCTATCAATTAATGGGCAAAGGAACTGAACAGACATTTCACAGAAGAAGAAATATGATTGGTCAACCAATATTAAAAAAAATGTTCATTATCTATAGCAATTAGAGAAATAAAAAAATTACACTGAGATTTTTATCTAACTCCAGTAAGAATAGAAATTATCAAAATACAAGAAACAATAAATGTTGGCAAGGGTGTGGGGGAAAAGGTACACTCATACATTGGGAGTGAGACTGCAAGTTCTTGCAACCATTCTGGAAAGCAGTATGCAAATTCCTCAGAAAACCTGGAATGGAACCACAATTTGACCCAATTATCCCACTACTTGGTTTATACCAAAGGACTTAAAATCAGCACACTATAGGGATGCAGCAACATTAATGTTTTGCAACTCAATTCACAACAGCTAATCTATGGAATCAACCTAGATGCCCTTTAACACATGATTGGATAAAGGAAATGTGATACATATACACAATGGAATATTACTTGGGCATGAAGAAGAATGGAATTATGGCATTTTCCAGTAAATGGATGGAACTGGAAAATATCATGCAAAATGAAATAAGCCAATCCCCAAAAACCAAAGGCCAGATATTCTCTCTGATATGGGGATGCTAACACACAATAAGCGGGGTGGGGATAATAGAAGTTCATTGGATTAGACAAAAGGGAACAAAAGGGAAGGATGGAGTATGGGAATAGGAAAGACAATAGAATTAATTCAACATTACTATGTTTGTGTATGAATAAACAGTGTGACTGAATACCAGTGTAACTCCAGATCATGTACAACCACAAAAATGGGAAGAGATACTCTATGAATGTATAATATGTCAAAATACATTATACTATTATATAAAATAAATAAAAAATAAATATATATGTACATACATCTATCATCAGAGCACAAAATTATTCAAAGCTAATATTAATAAAACTGAACAGAGATTATAATACAAAAATGCAGGAGACTTTAATACCTGACTTTCAAAAATGGACATACCATCCCTGCAGAAAATCAAAAGAAAATAACAGTGGTAGACTACACACTAAATATGCCAAATAGAAATATAAAGAATATTCCATTCCAAGCCAGGCGCGGTGGTGCAAGCCTGTAATCCCAGCACTTAGGGAGGCTGAGACAGGAGAATCGCGAGTTCAAAGCCAGCCTCAGCAATGGCAAGGAGTGGCGCTAAGCAACTCAGTGAAACCCTGTCTCTACATAAAACAAAAAATAGGGCTGGGGATGCGGCTCAGTGGTCAAGTGCCCCTGAGTTAAACCTCCAGTACCGAAAAAAAAAATAATATTCCATTCCATAGCAGCAGAATTCACATTCATCTCAAGTGCACATTAAACATGTTGTAGGATATATATTTTTAAATTTGAAATGTATCTTTAATTCAAGTTTTATTTTAATTTGAAATGAATAATATAGGTATCACGGGTATTTTATGCTGTTTGTGTCATTGGTAACACTTAAAATATCATATTACAATATCTCACTCAGAATATTTACATGGACAAATTTAAAAATGGAAAAATTCCCTTACCACAAGGGATTGATTGCATTACTTTGTAAAAGATATTATACATAATGCCTGACATTTCTTATTAGTTTCTTTTAGGGGCTGGGGATACAGCTCACTTGGTAGAGTGCTTGCCTTGCGTGCACAAGGCCCTGGGTTCAATCCCAGCACCACCAAAAAAAATTAGTTTCTTTTAGTTATATGTAATGTTAGGGTTCATGTTAACATAATTATGCAAACACATAATATAATTTGCTCAAATTCACTCCAAGCTGTGGGGAACTAACTTCAAGCTACGCCTTTAAGATGGTGATCAGCCATGGTGAGAGTATGTGGGCATGGAGGGCACAGAGGAAGGAAGGATAATATGATTGACTTGCGTTGGATCCGCGAGCGTAATCAGCTCGTGGACAACATTCAATGGAGTTGTATGCTTTGCCACATGGACAGCTGCTGGCTATGTGCATTGTCTCTGATTGGCCGAAAAGCTCTATAAGTTGAATGCTTGTTCCGCAAATAAACAAGTTCCTGCTCTGACTAGTCTCCCTGGAATGTCTGAATGTCCTGCGGCAGAGGGCTGGGAATGGGCAGCCAGTTGGCTTCTACTCTTCCTGGCTCCAACTACCAGGAAAGGGTGCCTCCTCAACCCTCTGGCTCAGGACCAGTCGAGATCCCCACACAAGCTACTTCCAATTCCCCTTTACTACTCTCTTACCCTTACCTCTACTGATTGTTCTGTATTTATTTATAGCTTTTTAAAAATTTAATGCTGTGTAGATATGCATAAAGGTGAAATTAACTGTGGTACATTTACTTATATATACATAGTAAAGTTAGGTTATATTCTTTTCACCATTTGATTCCTTTTCCCATCAGTCTTCCCACCCTCTCAATTCCCTTCCTCTAATCCATTGATATTGCTTCTATTTTCGAGGAACCTCCACCTTTTCTTTCTGTCCCCTTATTTTCATCTAGCAACATGTTGCGTGTCAGAGAAAATACTCAACCTTTGTCATTCTGGGTCTGGCTTATTTTCCTTAGCATGATGGTCTCCAGTTCCATCCATTTAATACCGAATACCATATTTTCTTTCTTCTTTATAGCTGTGTAATACTCAGCTATATATACCATATTTGGCTATATATACCATATTTTCTTCATCCATTCATCTATTGACAGGCACCTAAGCTCATTCCATGGCTTGACTCTTTTGACTCTTGCTGCTATAACTAGATGAGCCTGCTTATCTGTGGTATTCTGGTTTTAGAACATTTAGATATATACCAGAAGTGGTCTACCTGAGTTATATGGTGGTTACATTCCAAATTTTTTAAGGAATATCCATACAGCTTTCCACAGTAGTTGTATTAATTTTCAGTGCCACCAACAGTGTACACATGTAATTTTCCCCATATCCTTCCCAAAATTTATTATAATTTATATTCTTGATGATTGATATTCTGACTGGAGTGAAATAAAATCTCAATATAATTTAGATTTACACTTCCCTGATATTTAGAGATGTTGAATATTTTTCATATTTATTGACTATTTTTATTTCTGCTTTTGAGAAGCATCTTTTTAGTTCTTTTTCTCAAATATTTATTGGGTTGTTTGGGGTTTTGTGTTGTTAAATTTTTTGAGTTCTTTATATATTCTGGATAATAATTTACTATCTGAGAAGCATTCACCAAAAATCTCCCATTGTATTTGCTCAGCCTACATTCTCTTAATTGTTTCATTTGTTATGCAGAAGCTTTTAAAGTTCATAATGTCCCACTTATCAATTTTGGTTTTATTTTTTGCACTTTAGGAGTCATGTTAAGAAACTCAATGCCTGTGTCCATATGTTGGAGTTTTGGGCCCACATTTTTTTCTAGCAGTTGCAGAATTTCTGGTCTAATTTCCAGTTCTTCAATGCCCTTTAACTTGACTTTTGTGCATTATGAAAGGTAAGAATCTTGCTTAATTCTTATGCATATGGATATCCGATTTTTCCAGCTCCATTTGATAAGAAGGCTATCTTTTCTCTAATGTCTGTTTTTGGCATCTTTGTTATATATTAGATAACCAATTATTTGTGCATTTCTCTCTGTTTTATCCATTCTATTCCATTTATTTTCTTGTCTGTTTTGGTGCCTGTGCTGTGCAGTTGTTCTTACTATAACTCTACCATAATTTGAAATCAAGTCTTGTGATGCTTCCAACATTTTTCTTTTGGCTTGGGATTTCTTTGACTATACTGGGTCTTGTATTCTTCCAAATGAATTATAGAATTTTTTTTCTAATTCTTTGAAGAATATCATTGGTATTTTTATATGGATTGCATTGAATCTGTATAGTGCTTTGTTGGTATGGCCATTTTGGCAATATTAATTCTGTCTCTCCAAGGAAATGGGAGGTCTTTTCCTCTTCTAAGGTCTTCTTCAACTTATTTTTTTAGTGTTCTATAATTTTCATTGTACTGGTCATTCAACTAGTTTTGTTAGATTTATGAGATTTATTTCCAAGTATATATATATTTTTACACTTTTGTGAGTGGGATAGTTCTACTAATTTCTTTTACATCAGATTCACTGTTGGAATATAAGAAAATAATTTGTTTGTGTATATCTATCTTGTATTCTACAACTTTACTAAATTTATATTATAAAATTTATATTATATTTATATAAGTCTTCTGGTGGGGTTATTTGGTATCTTTTGAATATAAGAACATCTCATCAGAAATCAGAGATAATTTGACTTCTTTTTCTAGCTGGATCACTTGAATTTTCTTCTCTTAATTGCTATGACTATAGTTTCAAGAACTATGTTGAATAGGAGTGGTGAGAATGGGCATGCTATCTTATTCTTGTTTTTAGGGATAATGCTTTCAGTGTTTTTAGTTTTTTTTTTTCATTTAGTATAATTTTAGCTTGGGTTTGCCATATATATAGCTTTTACAGTGTTGAGGTAAGTTCCTTCTATCCCTAGTGTTTCTAATACTTTAAACATGAATCAGTGCTGGACTTTGTAAAATGCTTTTTCTGCATCTATTGAAATAATCATGTGATTTTTGTCCTTACAATGGTGAGTTACATTCATTGTTTTGTGTATGGTGAACCATTCATGCATCCCTGAGATTAAACTTGATTACATTACACTATCTTCTTAATGTGTTTTTGAATGCAGTTTACTAATATTTTATTAAGAATTTTTGAATCTGTGTTCATCAAGAAATTGGCCTGAAGTTTGCTTTCCTTTATGATTCTCTGTCTTGTGTTGGTATCAGGGTGATACTGGCTTCACAGAATAAATTTGATCATTTTTCCTCATTTTCTATTTCATGGAATAATTTGAGGAGTATTGGTCTTTTCTTTTTTGGAAAGCTTTAAAGTTGCTTCAATTTCATTACTTGATATTAATTTTCTATATCCTCATTGTTTAATTTTGGAAGGCCATATATCCGGAAAATTTGACAATATCTTCAAGATATTCTAGTTTCTTGGAGTAAAGATTTTCCAAATACTTTCTAATAATCCTCTGTATTTCAGGAGTCTCTGTTTTGTATTTCCTTTTTCACCATCTCTTTTTAAAAATGTAGATATTCTACCCTTTGGTTAGTTTGGCAAATGGTTAATCATGTTTATCCTTTCAAAGAAACCATTTCTTGTTTCATTGATTCTTTGTATTTTTTTTGTTCTCAATCTCATTGATTTAGGCTTCAATTCAATAATTTCCTGTCTTTTCCTCATTTTCTTGTCAGTTTATTCTTTTTTTTTTTAGGTTTTTGTGGTATAATATTATAACACTTATTTGGTATGTTTCTATTTTTCTAATGTAGAAACTTCATACTATTGACTTTCCTCTTAGTACTGCCTTCACACTACATTAGTGATTTTGATATGCTGTACCACTATTCTCACTTATTTCAAAGAAATTTATATTTCTCCCTTGATTTCTTCTACTACCCATTCATCATTCAAGGGAAGACCAATCTCAAAGTTATAGAGTTGTTTCTGTTTTTTATCTCATCATTGATTTCTAATTCCATTCCGTTATTATCTGATAGTATACAAGGAATTGTGTCTATTTTTTGTATTTGCTAGGATTTGCTTTGTGCCCTAATTTTAGATCTGTTTTAGAGAATAATACATGTGCTGCTGAGAAGAAAGTAAATTTGGGTGTCAATGGATGACTGTTAGGTCAATTTGATTAATAGTATTTTTTAGTACTAAAGAGTCTTTACTTAGTTTATGTCTGGATGATTTATCTAGAGATGATTAGGTATGTTGAAATCATTCATTATTACAGTATAGTGTTCTATTTGATTCTTTAGAATGAGAAGGGTTTTTTATATACATAGGTGCACCATTGTTTGAAGCATCAGATTTTCTTTTTGTATATTCTCTTTAACCAGTACAAATTGACTTTTTTATCCCTTCTGATTAATTTTATCTTGAAAACCACTTTGTTTGCTATGACAGTAGCTACTCCTGCTTATTTTCAGCTACTATTTGTGTGATGTACCTTTTCCCATTCTTTCATCTTCAATCTGTGGATATCTGCTTGTAAAATTAGTCCCTTTTAAACAGCATATTATTGGGTGTTGTTTTTCAATCCAATCTGAAAACCTGTGTCATTTAATTGAAAGGTTTATACCATTTATATCCATGTTATTATAGAGAGATTTTTTTCTCTTCCTGCCATTTTGATTTATTTCTAATGCTTAATTCAGAATTGCTATTTCTTGAATAGACTTCTTCTGGTACATTTCACTCCCATTTAGTTTTGATTTTTACTTTTTATTGTTTTTGCATGAAATATTTTATTGAATAATTTTATAGTATAGGCTTAGTGCCTATGAATTCTCTTGGTTTCTGCTTATAATGGACAAATTTTTATTTCAATTTTGAAGGAAATTTTTGCTACATATAGTAATCTTGGTTGGCACTCATTTTCTTTCAGAGTGAGTGATATATTATTCCAAGCCCTCATGACTTTTATGGTCTGGATTGAGAAATTAGTTAAAATCTGAATTGGTTTACCTGTAAAAATGACCTGCTGTTTAAAATTTATATTCATTTAAAATTCTATCCATAATTTGTATATTTGGAATTTTAATTATAATGTGTCTTGAATAGGATCTCTTTTGGTCCTGCCTATGTGGAGTTTTACATGTCTCTTGTATATTGTTTTCCATCTCAATCCTATGATTTAGAAATTCTTTTAACATTTCATTGAAAATATTTTGCAACACTTTAGTTTCTATTTCAGAGCCATCATCTACACCTACCTAAATGGTTCTTGTTTGGTTTTGGACAGTAAAGAAAGATCTTTATTCAGTGACCAAAGAATGGATAAGTGGGAGTTTGCTCCCAAAACAGCTCAATTCCAAGGAATTGAGTAGTTACAAATATAGGTGTAATAAGAGAGATAGAGAGGCTAGTAATGTGGAGGAGCATTCATGTTTTTTCTGGGATTAAGTATATGTCTCCCAGTAATTTGGATGTCACTTTTTTTTTTTTTTTACTTCTTCTATGGCAGTTTTATAATTTCTGGTCATAGTGACATGTTTTTAGTCCAAAGCTAAAGCTACAAGGGACACAGACACATGAAGACAGATATGCAAAGCCTTTCTTCTTGTTTCAGTCACACATTGGACATCTGCAGGCCCAAGTAAAGAGTCTGGTTTTTCAACAAAAGTTGCCTTTAGGTTCCTAAAGGTAACCTAGGCAATTGTTATCATCATAACCCACATGGCACAGTTTTGATCTATAGTGAAGTCAGTGCGAGGTGGTAATGTATATCCAGCTGGGTGACATCCAAAACTAGTGATTTTTAAGTGAATTAAGCAAGTGAAGCTAGAGGATTTGTTTTGATTTTTCTTTAATAGCAGAAGGAAACCAAGCAGCCTCTTTGTTTTCAAAAAGTCCTGTCAAATTTGAATCTTTGAGAATTTCAGTTAAGTTGAAGCAAAAAGGTCATAGAAACCATAATTTTAATTGGCTTATTCAGTCTATTATAGATGACTCTTTTAATATAATCAATGCAATTATTTTAGTATATTTAACTAGAACCCTATATTTCTCAAGAAGGAAATATACAGGATATTTTTTTCCATGGGGAAAAAATCAATCATGTATTTGACTACAAAGAAACTTTTCCAAATTGAAGAAAGTAGAGATATTATAGGTCACATTTTCAGATAATAACATTAAGATTTATAAAAGATTGTTTTTTTGAGAAAGCCATTTTTAACTTTTATTTGTTCTTTCTATATATACATGGAAATAGAGTATATTTTGACTTAATAAGATAAACATAAAATATGCCTCATTATAATTTAGAATCCAAGTCTTGTGGTTGTACATGATGTGGAGATTCACTGTGGTGTATTCATATATGTACATAGGAAAGATGAGTCGGATTCATTTCACTATGTTTCCTATTCCTATTCCCATTCCCTTCTTTTTATTCCCCTTTGTATAACCCAGTGAATTTCCACTGTTCCCCCCACATTTTTGTGTTAACATACACATATCACAGAGTACATTTAGCATCTGTTTTTTGGGAATTGGCTTATATGGCTTACTTAGAATGATATTCTCTATATTCATCAATAGACTGGCAAATGTCATAAAGTTATTAATTTGTATGATTGAGTAATATTCCATTGTCTATATATGACACATTTTTTTTTATCCATTCACCTGTTGAAGGGCACCTAGGTTGCTTCCATAGCTTAGCTGTTGTGAATTGAGCTGCTATAAACCTTGATGTGGCTGCATCACTGTAGTCTGCTGATTTAAATCTTTGGATATATGCCAAGAAATGGTATAAATGAGTCAAATGGTGATTCCATTTATAGTTTTCTCAGGTATCTCCACACTGCTTTCTAGAGTGGTTGAAAAAAATTGCAGTCATACCAGCAATGTATGAGTGTACCATTTTCCCCATATCCTCAGCAACATTTACTGTTCCTTGTGTTCTTGAGTTTTGCCATTCTTACTGAAGTGAGATGGAATCTCATGTAGTTTTAATTTGCATTTATCTAATTTCTAGAGATGTTGAATATTTTTTCATATATTTGTTGACCATTCATATTTCTTCTTCTGTGAAGAGCCTGTTCAGTTCTTTGCTCATTTGTGAATTGTGTTATTTGGTTTTTGGTGATTTTTAAAATATATTCTGGAAGTTAACGCTCTATCTGAGGTCCAGGTGACAAAGATTTTTCCCACTTTGTGGGCTCTCTCTTCATGGTCTGGATTGGTTCCTTTGCTGTGAAGAAGATTTATAGTTTGATGCTCTCCTATTATGCATTCTTGATTTCTGTTCTTGTGCTCTAGACGTCTTGTTGAGAAATTTTGTTCCTAAGCTGATATGATGAAGTGTTGGGCCTATATATTCTTCTAGCAAGTGTAGGATTTCTGTTCTAATTCATTCCTTAAATATTTTAGCTAGTTGAACATTTTGAATTTTTTTCTGACATTTACTTCACTGTTGTGTTGATTGAGTCATTCATTGAAATGTTATTGGCTGTTTGTGGCGGTTACTTGTCTGCCTACCCATTTTTGGAATGGTTATTACTTCTTTTATGCAAGGACTATTTCATGAACTTATTTCTCTTAAGAACCCTGGGCTGGGTAAATATCTAGGTACTGATGCTTTAACTCAATGTGTAGCCTCTGTATTTCCCATTATCAGCACCACTTTGAGAGAAGCTAATAAATCTTTTAAGAGTAAATCACATAATATTAAAACTTACATAAAAATGAAAAACTTGTTTATACTGTTCTCCACTATTCCTCTCATCTGGGTATAAACTTGTAGAAAACTTATGGAATAGGTTGAAAATTAGTTATTAAATATACAAAAATGCTAATGTATATTATGGATGAAAGGGAAGAGAAAAGCAAAAGAGAAATAAGAGTAAAAAGATAGAAAAAATAATACACATCAAGGTAAAAGGAAGAAAAACATAGATTTGTGGGTTTAAGACAGCAACTGGTAATGTAAGAGGGAAGAGAGAGTAAGAGAAGGGTTTGGTGTTGTGTATGTTGGTTATTTCTAGCATATGTAGGAGATCAGGATGCAGGACTCTAGGCTGTCAATCTGACTGCCTTGGATCACTATGTACCTGCTCCACTCCACAAGGCCCTTTTCAAAATAACATAGGACTATCAGCAATCACAACCACAGGTCCAGTGGTTGTGGATTCTCTGTGGATGGTCTGTGGTGCAGAATTATTCCCTCTGACAACACAGCTCACTATGTTAGTGCCCCTACTACTTGGTGAAGAGACTCGGCTGATTCACCTGGGTTCTAGCTTTCAGTGCCCTACGTTGTAAACATTGGATGCCATTTCCCTCTGCTGACTAAGACTGGGGCAACATTTAGTCAGTGTCTAATTACCTGTTGGCTATGGCAATAATCCTGGGACTCTACCTTCAGGATATAGCAATTTTTGGCTGGTAGTAATCCCTCTACAATTATTTCTAGATGGATTCTGAGGAGCTATCACTGCAAGAGGTACTCCCTCATGTTTCAGATGTTGATGTTTTTTGGGGGAGAGATGTTGTGTTCACTTAATTTTTAATTTGGTGGTTGATCTTCTGTGGGCTCCACAAAATGGCTGTGGAGCCTGGCATGGTTTTCTCTCTGTGGTTGGGTTTAAACTACTTGATCTTAAATTACCCTGCTGTTCCTATTTTGTTTTACTTTGGTTTGCTTTTCTTTCCAGTTGTTATATAAGTGAGCTTATGTGCTTTAACTCCCCATCCCTCTGTCTTGCCTCATCCTCTACCCTACCCTGGTCTGGGTTCAAAATTAATGAACTGTGCCCTTATTTTATGCTCTCCAGTAACAAAGCTTCTAGTCTCTACAGGTCTCAAACTGCCTGATATTCAATGTTTGAGTATTTATTATGTCAACCACATTCTGGTCAGCTGTTCCTTCAATGCATCCTTACTTTGTTGTGGAGAGATTGGGTTTTCTACATAGCTCCTCTCCTTTATCTTCTCTTCATACTATGATAAATATTTTATTAGGTTTCTAAATTAGTGTTAACAATTTTAAGATCAAAATCATATTGGCGTGCACGGTTCCAAGATTGCGGCCTAGACGGACATGGTGTTCTTAGTCTCTCCGGGATGGGGGTTTAAAGTAGTGGAAACATTGTTGCTCAGTGAGTTTTTAGAGGACACTGGAGAGCTGTCTCCATGCAGGAATTCCATTTGCATGCCCACAGGGTCACCAGGCCCCAGATTTTGCACAGGACCCCAGCCTCAAGCAGCGCAGAACCCCAGCCACGGACTCCAGTGCAGGACTCGGACCCCGTGCTCCTGCACAGGATCCCTGGCTCCAGTGCCCACACACCCCGCAGGACCTCTGGTTGCCCACCCATGCAGGACTCCTAGCTGTTCCTCCCACATGGGACCCCCAGCTCCTGTGCAGGATGCCTAGCTGCTGCTCTTGTGTGGATTTCTATCCACCAGGGCAGAACCTCCTACACTGGGGGCTGCCAAACAGGATCTGGAGACAAACTTTTACATCAGCACAGCACACCACAGAGCTGCATCTCTGGAACACTGCATCGAAGAACACCAAATCCAAGACCACCGGGCGGTCTCGCCCTTCACCTTATCACTGCAGCAGACAGCTTTTTTGTGAGACTCCAGCTGTGCCATTTTTTCACCTGAGTGGGCAGATAACAGTAAGCAACAAACAACTGCACATACTGGAGGTGAAAGAGAGTAATCCTGTTTATTTACATTGAGATTTTTTTTATTTTTTAAATTTTTTTCTAATATTCCTTCTTTTGTCTTTTTTTGTAGTTGTGTTTTGTTTTTTCTCTTCTCTTTTCTTCTTTTCATTGTTTTGTTTTTTATTTTTTCTCTCTCTCTCACTCTATCCCTGCCCTCACATTCCCAACATTTGTGAAACCAAGTATTTTTTATGCATTAGGATACGCTAGACAGGGATATCGGATTAGTATACTACAGCTGTATTACATAGTCTTGTAACTTACACCTGTACATTTTTTATTTTTCTTAATTTTTATGTTTCCTTGATAGTTGTGTTCTATTTTCTTCCTTCTTACTGGTCTTCCACAAATCTATTTCTCTCCTTTTTACTAACAGCCAACTTCTTTTGGATTCTTCTTTCATGCTTTCTAGGATCTAATAACTATATCCTCATTTCTTAATGCTCTAACATCCTATCCTACACTCTTCACTCAGTTCTCTATAGCCCACCAACAGAAACTATAAACCCTTGTGCAAACTTATTGTTTATATAGTAGATGATAATTGAACTCATAATTTCTGTATATTGTGACTAAGCTATAAATGTATTTAGGAGCTATTCAGAGCTACTTGGTTTGAAACTATATATTGTTTGTATTGAGATCTGTCAATATTGGTGTGCCCCTTAAAGGAGAGGTATTGGAACCCTGTAGGGAAACTATAAGCCTGTAAGATAAAAACTGTAACAGACTGGATATGCAGAGCTAGAAGAATAGATACACAAACAACATGAAAAAACAAAGGAAGAAAGTGCCTCAAACAATCCATGATACTACATTATTAGAATCCCTGGTAAGCACAGCAGAAGAAATGTCAGAGAAGGAGTTCAGGATGTACATAATTAAAATTCTCTGTGACTTAAAGAATGATATGAGTGCAAGCTCAGTCAGCAAGAGATAATTTTGATAAAGAGATACATAGGCAAATACAAGAAGCAAAAGATTACTTCAATAAGGAGGTAGAGATTCTAAAAAAGAACCATACAGAAATAATCAAGAAGATGGCGGCCTTGATGGACTCCACAGTGCTAGTCTCTCCAGGACTGGAACTTGAAGTAGTAGAAATACCGTCTCCCAACCAGCTTCTTGACATCATCCTACAGCTCATCATCCCCCGCAGGAATTTCACTCGCTCGCATACGCAGGGCCACCAGGCAGCAGCGATTGCCACAAGCAGTGTGACTTCTGCTGGCGAGTGGCAAAACTCAGCTGCCAGCGGCTCAGAGCCCCTGCCCAGTGTAGGTAAAAGGATGGAAAAAAATCTATCACTCACATGGACTGTGTAAACAAGTAGGAGTTTCCATCCTCATTTCAGATAAAGTGGACTTCAAACCAAAGTTAGTGAAAAGGGATAAAGAAGGTCATTTCATACTGCTTAGGGGAATCATACATCAACAAGACGTAACAATCTTAAATATCTATGACCCAAACAATGGCACAGCCATGTTCGTCAAACAAACCCTTCTCAAATTCAAGAATCAAATAGACCCCAACACAATATTATTGGATGACTTTAACACAACTCTCTCACCACTGGATAGATCTTCCTAACAAAAACTATACAATGAATCTACAAAACTCAATAGAACAATCAATAATCTAGACTTCACAGACATATACAGAATATTCTATCCTTCAACAAGCAAATACACTTTTTTTCTCAGCAGCACATGGATCCTTCTACAAAATAGACCATATGCTATGCCACAAAGAAAGTCTTAGTAAATACAAAAAAAATAGAGATACTACCCTACATTCTATCTGACCATAATGAAATGAAAATAGAAATTAATAACAATTTTGATAAAGAAGCCACTACAACACCTGGAGACTCAAAAATTTGCTATTGAACAATGCATGGGTAAGAGAAGACATCAGGGAAGAGATAAAAAAAATTCTTGGAGATATATGAGAACTCTCATAAAACATACCAAAATCTCTGGAACACTATGAAGGCAGTGCTAAGAGGAAAGTTCATGCATTAAGCTCATATATTCAAAGATATAAAAGTCAACAAATCAATGACTTGACCCTACAACTCAAAACCCTAGGAAAAGAAGAACAAAGTAACACCAAAAGAAATATAATACAGGAAATAATTAGAATCAGGCCTGAAATTAATGAAATTGAAAGACAAAAAACAATTAAAAAAATTAATTAAAAAAATCTGGTTAATCAAAAAATAAACAAAATTGACAAAACCTTAACCACCCTAACAGAAAAAAAAAGAGAGAAAAAACCCAAATTACTAAAATTTGTGATGAAAAAGGAAATAGCACAACAGACCCTGCTGAAATACAGAGGATAATCAGAAACTATTTTGAAAACTTATATTCCAGTAAAACAGAAAACCCTGAAGACACCAACAAATTCCTAGAAAAATATGACCTACCCAAACTGAACTATGAGGATATTCATGACTTAAACAGATCAATTACAAGCAAGGACATAGAAGATGCCATTAAGAGCCTTCCAACCAAGAAAAGCCCTGGACCAGATGGATTCTCAGCCTAGTTCTACAAGACCTACATAGAAGAACTAGCTCTAATCCTCCTCAAATTATTCCATGAAATAGAAAGGGAAGGAACCCTTCCAAACTCATTCTATGAGGCTAGTATCACCTTGATTCCAAAATCAGAAAGAGACACATCAAAAAAGGAAAATTTCAGACCTATATCCCTGATGAATATAGATGCAAAAATTCTCAATAAAATTTTGGCAAACCGCATACAAAAGCATGTTAAAAAACTAGTGCACCATGATCAAGTGGGGTTCATTCCATGGATGCAAGGTTGGTTCAACATATGGAAATCAATAAACATAATCCATCACATCAATAGACTTATAGATAAGAATCACATGATTCTATCAACTGATACAGAGAAAGCATTTGACAAAATACAGCATCCTTTCATGTATAAAACAATGGAGAAATATGGATAGTAGGAACATACCTCAACATTGTTAAAGCAATCTATGTTAAACCTAAGGCCAACAGCATCTTAAATGGAGAAAAATTGGAAGCATTCCCTCTAAAAACAGGAAGAAGACAAGGATGCCCTCTTTCACCACTTTTATTCAATATAGTTCTTGAAACTCTAGCCAGAGCAATTAGATGAAAGAAATTAAATGGATACAAATAGGAAAAGAAGAACTCAAACTATAATTATTGGCAGATGATATGATTCTATACTCGGAGGATCCAAAATCTTCCACCACAAAACTTATACAACTGATAAATGAGTCCAGCAAAGTTGCAGGATATAAAATCAATATCCATAAATCAAATGCATTTCTATATATCAGCAATGCGTCCTCTGAAAGAGAAATTAGGAAAACTACTCCATTCACAATAGCCTCTAAAAAAATAAGATACTTGGGAATCAATCTAACAAGAGTGGTGAAAGACCTCTACAATGAATATTACAAGACACTGAAGAAAGAAATTGAAGAAAATCTTAGAAGATGGAAAGACCTACCATGCTCTTGGATAGGCAGAATCAATATTATTAAAATGGCCATACTACCCAAAGCACTACACAGATTCAATGCAATCCCAGTTAAAATCCCAAAGTCCTTTATTATAGAAATAGAAAAGGCAATCATGAAATTCATTTAGAAAAATAAGAGACCCAGAATACCCAAAGCAATCCTGAGCAAGAAGAATGAAGCAGGAGGCATCACAATACCAGACCTCAAACTTTACTACAGAGCTATAGTAACAAAAACAGCATGGTACTGGCACCAAAATAGACATGTAGACCAATGGTACAGAATAGAAGACACAGAGAGTAATGCACATAAATACAGCTATCTCATACTAGACAAAGGTGCCAAAAACATACACTGGAGAAAAGATAACCTCTTCAACAAATGGTGCTGGGAAAACTCAAAATCCATATGCAGTAAAATAAAACTAAACCCCTATCTCTCACCATGCACAAAACTCAACTCAAAGTGGATCAAAGACCTAGGAATTAGACCAGAGACCCTGCGTCTAATTGAGGAGAAGGTAGGTCCAAATCTTCATCACGTTGGATTAGGCCCCAAATTCCTTAACAAGACTCCAAAAGCGCAAGAAATAAAATCAAGAAACAATAAATGGGATGGACTTAAACTAAAACGCTTCTTCTCAGCAAAATAAACTATCAATGAGGTGAACAAAGAGCCAACATTCTGGGAGCAAATTTTTGCCACATGCACATCTGATAGAGAACTGATCTCCAGGATATATAAAGAACTCAAAAAACTTAACACCAAAAAGACAAACAACCCAATCAATAAATGGGCTAAGGAGCTGAATAGGAACTTCACAGAAGAAGATATACAATCAATAAACAAATATATGAAGAAATGTTCAACCTCTCTAGCAATTAGAGAAATGCAAATCAAAACTACTGTAAAATTCCATCTCACTCTAGTCAGAATGGCAATTATCAAGAATACAAACAACAATAAGTGTTGTCGAGGATGTGGGGGAAAAGGCACACTCAGACATTGTTGGTGGGACTGCAAATTGTCGCAACCTATCTGGACAGCAATATGGAGATTCCTTAATAAATTTGGAATGGAACTACCATTTTTCCCATCTATCCCTCTTTTTGGCCTAGACCGTAAAAACTTAAAAATGGCATATTACAGTAACGCAGCCACTTCAATGTTTACAGCAGCACAATTCACAATTGTTTAACTGTGGAAGCAACCTAGATGCCCTTCAATAGATAAATGGATAAAGAAACTGTGGTATATATACTCAATGGAATATTACTCAGCAATAAAAGAGAATGAAATCATGGCATTTGCAGGTAAATGAATGGATTTGGTGAACATCATGCTAAGTGAAGTAAGCCAATCCAAAAAAACCAAAGGCCATATATTCTCTCTGATTAGTCGATGCTGATATATAATGTAGATTGGGATGGGGAGCATGGGAAAAATGGAGAAACTTTGGATGGGGCAGGCGGAAGGTGTGGAGGTGAGGGGGAATAAGAGTAGTAAAAATGTTTGAATGAGATGGATATCACTACCCTAGGTACATGTATAAAGACACAAATGGTGTGACTCTATCTTGTTTGCACAAATTTGCAGTCCCACTAGAGATTGAAAATTGAGCTCTATATATGTACTATGACTTGAAATGCATTTAAAAATAAATAAATATAAATAAATTTAAAAAAAACATATTGGCTATCTTGTCTGACCACAACAAAAAGATGTCAAAAATAAATAAAAGGAAAAATTTCAGAAAATTCTAAGTACATTATATCTAAGCAACATGATACTGAAAAACCCATGAGTCAAAGAACAAATTTAAAAGGAAATTTCAAAAATTCTCTCAGAATTTCATACCACTACATGCCCATATCAAAAAGGAAGAAATATCTCAGATTAAAAAAATAAAAACAATAACTAGTCTTATACTTCAAGGAAATTGAAAAATGAAATGACAAAACTTAAACCCAACATAAATAAAAGGTATAAATTTTAAAGTTCAGAGAGAAAAATAGAGAAAAAGATGCTAGAATAATAGGAAATGTCAATAAAACTAAGTTGTTTTTGTAAAGATAAAGTAAAATTTAGCTGGAATAACCTGAAAAAGAGAAAAGATTCAAACAAATAAAATTTTAAATATACATTAGGAAAAAAAACAAAACAGAAGCTGGGCACAGTGGTGCATGCCTATAATCCTAGAAGATTAGGAGGTTGAGGCAGGAGAATCACTAGTTCAAAGCCAGCCTCAGCAAATGCGAAGCACTAAGCAATTTAATGAGATCCTGTTTTGAAATAAAATACAAAGAAGAGATGGAGATGTGGCTGAGTTTTTGAGTGCCCCTAAGTTCAATCCCTAGTACTCCCCCAAAATACCACAGAAATGCAAATGATCATATGATATGACTATGAAAAATTATAGGCCAAAAATTCACAATTTAGAGCAATAAATGAATGTAGAGCATCATAAAACTTACCAAGATTGAATGATGAAGAAATAGAGAATTTGATCAAATCCATGAGTAAGGAGGCTGAATCAGCAACTAAAAAGTCTCTGATCAAATAAAAGCCCAGGAACTGGTGACTTAATGGCTAAAATTTTCCAAAATACCAAAGTTTCAAAAAACTTCTAATAAATTGATAAGGAGGGATTATTTTTGAACTCATTATATATATATATATATATATAATGATAGATATACATATAGGTATACATTACCGTATAATATATTTTGACATATACATACATGGAGTATAACTTATTAGAAGGTCAGCATTACTCTGAAATGAAAGTCACAGAAGAACCTAAAAACAATATAAAATTATAGACCCAAATATCTGGTGAACATACATGAAAAAATCCTCCACAAAATACTAGTAAACCAAATTTCAGAGCACATTAAATTATTCATCATGGTCAAGTGGTTTTTTATTCCTCAAAAATACAAGGTTATTTCATTTAATGCAAATCTATAAATGTGATACAGCACATTAATAGAATTGAAGAAGTTCATATGATCATTTCAGTAGTTTCAGGAAAAAAAATTGAGAAAATTTAATATCATTTCATGATTATAACTCCAAACAAAATGTAGAAAAGGAGTGTAACTCAACTCAATGAAGAGCAAATATGACATATACACAGCTATCCTTAAACTCAGTAGGTAAAAGTTGAAAGATTTCCCTTGAGAAACAGAACAAGGATGGCCACTCTCACCACTCATATTTAATGTGGAAGTCTTAGAGCAATAAGACAAGAAAAAATAATATGGAAATGATAAAAGAAGTTAAATTGTCCCTGCTGTAGACAACATAATTTTATATATGGATTATAAAAGCCCTAAATACTCCAGCCAACAATAAAATTAGAACTAACTAACTTTTTAAAGTAATAATTTACAAAATCACTATAAAAATAGTATTTCAATACAGTAATAGAAAACTATGTGAAAAACAAATCAAGAAAACAATCCAATTTATGGTAAATAGAAAAATTAAGTACTTATGAATAAATTAAACAAGAAAGTAAAAGACCTATACATTTATAATTATAAATATGTGATGTAAAAAATTGAAGGGAAATAAATAAATGATAAGATATCATGTTATCAAATAAAATAGTTAACATTTGGAAAATTCCAATGCTGCCCAAATTTAATGCAGTTTATCAAAATCCCAATGTTATCAACATGCTAAAATTCATATGAACCACAAAAATTTCCAAATACCTAAAGTAATATTGAGGGAAATAACAAAGTTGCTGATGTTGAATTATCTGATTTCAAAATATGTTTCACAGCTATGGTAATCTAACCAGGATGATACAGGTAAAAAATCTCCAGATGGACCAATGCAACTGCATATAAAACCCATAAATAAATGCACATATTAAGTTCAATAGATTTATTTTACAAAAATGCTAAGAACACACATTAGGGACAAGACTGTCTTTATAATGGGAATGGGGACAACTGTGTATATAGAAGAATGAAAATACACTTTTCTATCACATCATTTACAAAAGTAAACTTAACATGAATTAAAGACTTAAATTTAAGACTTAAAACAGGAAAAATACTAGAATAAACATAGGGAGTCAAATGTTTCCCAACATTCAATGTTGCTATAGATGATGAGCATTTGCATATGACACCAAAAGACCAAATAATAAAAAGAAAATGGATAAATGGGGTTATATCAAAGTAAAAATTTGCCCAGGGTAAAAAATCAATAGAGTGAGGACACAACCTACAGAGAGGAAAAATATTAGTGAACCATACATCTGATATGGAATGTATATGGAGCATATTTAGGTAACTCAAATAAGTCAATGGTAAGAAAACAATTTTTGAAATTGTTCTAAAACTTCTCATTTTAAAAATGGTCAAAGGATATGGAGAGAGATTTCTCAAGTGAAGACACAAATAGCAAACAGTTATTGCTCTTCCATGATTGCTAGGGATGTTGAACACTTTTGGGGGGTAATGGGGATTGAACTTGGGGGCATTCGACAACTGAGACATGTCCTCAGCCTTATTTTGTAATTAATTTAGAGACAGCATCTCACTGATTTGCTTAGAGCCTCACTTTTGCTGAGGGTGGCTTTGAATTTGTGATCCTCCTGCCTCTGTCTCCCAGGCTGCTGGGATTATGGGCATGGGCCACCATGCCTGGATGTTGAACATTTTTTCAATACATTCATATGTATTTATTATTTTGAGAAATGTCTGTTATTTTCTTCATTTGTTGATTGGGTTATTGCATTTTGTGATGATATTTTCATTTATAAATTCTGTATATTAATCCTGTATCAGAGGAGTAGCTGGCAAAGACTTTTCCCCCTCTGTAGTTATTTTTACAATTCTGTAGACTTTCTCTTCATGTATTCATTTGTTTATTTTTCTATGGAAAAGCTTTTTAATTTGATGCCTTCCCACTTATAAATTCTTGGTTTTATTTTTGAGCTTTCAAAGTCTTATTAAGGAAATCAATGCCTGTGCCAACTTATTGGAATATTGACCCTATGTTTTATTCTAGCAGTTGCAAAGTTTATATTCTAATTTCCACTTCTTAGATCAACTTTGAGTTGATTTTTGTGAAGGATGAGAAATAAGGATCAAGGATCATTCTTCTGCTTGTGGATATTCAATTTTCCCAGCAACATTTGTTAAAACATCTATCTTTTCTCCACATATATTTTGGTAACTTTGTTGAGTATCAGATGACTGTATATAGGTGGATTTATCTCTTTGTCTTCTATTCTATTGCATCTCAGTCATATTAGAACTGCAATCACCAGGAATAGAAAAATTAATAAATGCTGGCAAGGATGTTGGGGGAAAATGTAATCATACATTATTGGTGGGACTGAAAATTAGTACAAGCATTTTGGAAAGCAGTATGGAAATTCCTCAAAGTATCAGTGAATGGGCTGCTGAACAATGTTGTTAATAGGTGTTTTAAATGGTTTAATAGCATTAAGCCTTATTCTAAAGTGCCTATCATTACTGGGGATTAGTATTTCCTCTCAATGCAGTGATAGAAATTGGACATAATAGAAGTTCAAATGAAATGAAAATATTGGCACCAAGACATTTAACAAACCCAACAAATTTACTAAAAACAACAACAACAAAACAGCTTACTGAAATCCCCTTATATAAAAAGAGAAGAGATATTTATCACAGAAGATGGAAATAATAACAACATGAAAAATAAAGAGTATAAGCCACCCCAATTAGTTCACAACACAACTGACCCCATTGATACCACAGTGGAGAAAATGCCAGAAACAGAAATGAGAAATTTGATAACTAAAATATTCAATGAAGCCAGGCGCGGTGGCACAAGCCTGTAATCCCAGCACTTAGGGAGGCTGAGACAGGAGAATTGCATGTTCAAAGCCAGCCTCAGCAATGGTGAGGCGCTAAGCAACTCAGTGAGACCCTGTCTCTATATAAAACACAAAAGTAGGGCTGGAGATATGGCTCATTAGTCTAGTGTCCCTGAGTTCAATCTCCAGTACCAAAAAAAAAAAAAAAATTCAATGAAAAACGATCAAAAGAATGAACTAAAAAACAATATACAAGATGGGAAAGAACATTTCAATGATTAGATAGAGTCTCTGAAAAAGAACTAAACAGAAATGTTGGAACTGAAAGACTCAATAAATCAATGTAAAAATCAAGAAAGCATCACCAATAGAGTAGAATACTTTGAAGACAGATACTCAGGCCTCAATGACAAACAATATAATCTTGAAATGGAGTCCACAATAAATAAAAAAAAATCTTAAGATACCATGAACAGAATACCCAAGAGATCTAGGATAACAAAGAGATCGATTCTAAGAATTATTAGGGTAGATGAATGGGTCAAAATACAAACTGAATGCACAAAAATTTGAATAAAATAATATCAGGAAATTTCCCAAACCTTAGGAATGAGATGAAAATCCAAATAAAAGAAATATTTAGAACAATAAACATTCAAGATCAGAAAAGATTCTTTCCAAGACACATTATAATTAAAATGCCCAATATACAGAACAAGGATAGAATTCTAACAAATGAAAAAGGAAAATCGGCAAGTAACATTTAGAGATAAGCCAATTAAAATTTGTAGTGATTTCTGAACCCACATTCTAAAATTCTGGAGGGCTTGGGAAGATATATATGAAGCCCTGAAAGATAATAGGTCCCCACTAAAATCACCACAACTAGCAAAACCATCCTACAGAATTGAAGATGAAATAAAATCTTTCCCTGATAAAGAAAAAAAATTAAGTAATTACAACCACTATGTCAGCACTACAAAACATACTCAATGAGATATTTAATGCAGACAAAATGAAAAATAAATATAAGAGCCAGCATATGGATGAATCTCACTAGAAGAATACTCAATTAAGGGGATTCAAGTCTGAATTCAACATCAGAAATAAATCAAAATGACAGGAGATAAAATCATCTCTATAATTTTGGTGAATGTAAATTATTTTAGTCAGCTTTTTCACTGTTCTGACCAAAAGACCTGACAAGAGCAACTAGAGAAGGAAAAGTTTATTTGGGGACTTATGGTTTCAGAGGTCACAATCCATAGACAGCCAGCCCCATTCTTCGTGGTCTGTGTGGTAAATGAAAGTGATTCAGGGCATGGCGATTAGGAAGCAGAGAGAGAGCTCTGCTCAACAAGGACAAAGTATATACCCAAAGCCACACCCCGGGGATCCACCTCCTCTAGGCACACCTTACTTGCCTACAGTTACCTACCATTCAGTTAATCCCTATCAGTGGATTAGCACACTAATTAGGTTAATTAAATTAAGATTCTCATAACCCAATCTTTCTCTTCTAAACTTTTTTAGTTTGTTTTGTACATAAGCTTTTGGGGGAAACTCACATTCAAGCCATAACATAAATGGAGTAACCTATCCAATCAAAAGACATAGATTGGAAAAATGGATTAAAAACCAAGACCTGTACCAGTCAGGACAGAGGTTTTTGTGCCATAAAAGAATCCATAGAAGACTGACATCTTCAGATCAATGGAACATGCCTGGATAGCATCCCACAGAGGAGATTGCAGTAAAGGAGAACAGATGCCCCTGATTCATGGTGGCAGACAATGAGAGTTCAGACACACATAGGACAACAGACCCTCTATCTCAGGCAGTGTAAGGGAGCAACACCTGTGATTTAAAACTGTAGGTAGTACAACTCAGTGCAGGTGGGCCAACCGACTCTTCCCCAGTCACAGTAATGGTAATCTGTAGGTCTAGATATCAGCCAGGGAAGAGGTTTCTGTGCCTCACATGGCCCATGGAGTGCCTGTATACAAGGGCCATGTGGTTGCAGGCAGCCACCAGGTACTTAATGATGATACAGAGGAGACCCAGCAGAAAGGAGAAGACACCTGAGATTCACAACTGCAAGCAGTGGGAGCTCAGATATAGGTGGAACAACTGATCATATATTCAAGTTATAGGGATGGCAACCTGGCAATCTACATTAGCCAGGGGAGGGGGATGATTCTGCATCACAGATCACCCATAGACAACCAACAATCACAGGCCCCATTACCTGTATACAGTATTCAGGCTTTATGCCACTTGAAAGAAGACCCTGTGGAGGGAGTTAGTGCAAAGCATCTTGCAGCAGTAAGAGCAACAGCCCAGAGCCCTAAATTCTGTGTTTCTTTACCAAATAAAACAACCAAAAACCCAATATATAACTCTCTAAACCTGAAGCCTTAGACCCCTGATCTTACAAATAAGATGCAAATGGTGAGAAATTGATTGCAATTTTGGAGGTAGCTTGTGTGCCCCAGTCATTCTAGGATGATCTAAAGCTGAAGACTCATGGGCATCTTCTAAAACTTACAAAACATGATAAAATCCAAACTAGAAAGACTCAAAAATAATTTTCTCCACCTTAGCATGAATTATTATATATTCATAATTCATAATTCAAAGTCTAATGTCATCTTTGATCATACTTATATTACTCTTCATTTTTATTCAATAGTTTATTTCAATAGTTTTCCCCCAGTAGTCAATATTTTGCCCTCAAACAACTCAAATTTATTTATTCTAGTGCTTTAAAGTACTATTTGGAATCATTTTTTTATTCATAGCAAAGATTTATACTTCCTACTTGCAGCCCCTTTTTACATTACAAGCTACTGTCTCAAATCTTCTCCATCCTTTTCTCTTTTTGCCTGGGTTTGTGTTATTTTTCTTATCTTTTCTTCATTTTTTCTTCATTTAAACCTTCTCCTGCTTATATTCCCACATATAATAAAATACTAATTTTACTATTTTAATAACTAAATTCTCAGTCTATTTCAGAACATTACCACAATTTTATCCCTAAATTAGAGAAACTCAGGAGAACATTAGCAACAATTTATTATTTTTCTTAAGGGTGATTAGTAAGTGATTTTGTTCTGAAGGGATTGTAGTAAATAAGTTTTAATATCTTCTCTCAAAGTGGTTCTGATGCTGTAGATAGCAGAGGACACATATTGGGCAGAGCCAAGATGGCTATAGTTTGATTCCCTTACCTAGACTTCTGGTGGGCTAGGCTTTTAGTATGTAGCCAAGGTTATGAAGGTATATGTACTGATTCAGCATATGTACTGAAGGTCATAAATATTTGCATATGAGCATGTACCCACTTATGTAACTTCTTGATACTGTGCCTTCTTTATCTTGCATACAAAATGTCCTATGGAAATGAATTGAGGGGCTAAATGTGGCTGGAGGTGAAACTGGAGTCTGCTGCTACCTTTTATAAAAAGCATCTCTATTATCCCAACTATGCCTCACATCTTCTTCTACCTGCTGCAATTCAAAATCTGTTTCCCTAGGTCTGAACTTCTGCCTGACAATACATATTGAATGAGAGTATCAATATATGTATATTTTCCCTGCCTGGGGCTCTTAAGAAAAAGAAGCTCAATAAATAGTCCCTTGCATAAAATTAGAAGTAATAATGATCCCAGTAAATTAGTAGATATGCAGAGGCTAAGATAAAGCAAAAGAATAAACCATGCCAACAGGTCACAATACTTTACCAACTAATTCTATTGAAACCAAAGTGAAGGAAATGCAAAAGAAATAATTTAGGAAGTTTATAATTAAAATGTTCAGTGATCTAAAAGAAGATGTAAGAAATAAACTTAGAAAACACAGGAAGTTAAATATCATTTTGATAAAGAGAAATTCTGAAAAAGAAATAAATGGAAATACAGGAATTGAAACACTCATAAATCAAACTGAAAATCTAATGGTCATTCAGACATAGGTTAAGTAAAGAATCTTCAGAATTTTTTTAAAATACTATTTTTATAAATATTTCTCCCCTGATTTGTTCTGCTACCCATTCTTCTAATCTTCAGCTATAAAAGAATATCTGGGTTTTTTTAATTGTTAATGATGTCTAATTTTATTCCATTATAATCTAATAGAATGCAAGGGATTATCTCTATTTTTGTATTTCCTAAGAGTTGTTTTGTTTCCTAAAATATAGTGTATTTTAGAAAAGGTTCTATGTGAAGCTGAGAAGAAAGAGAATTCAGTTTTTAATGAATGGAATATTCAATAGATACTATTAAGTCAATTTGGTTAACAATGTTTTACTTCTGAGGAGTCTTAATGTCTGGATAACCTCTCCATTGTAGAGAGAGGTGTTTTGAACCCACCAAGTGTTATTGTATTGGGGTCAACCTGAGTCTTTACATCAAATAGGATTCATTTTTTGTAAGGAGGTACAATGACACTAGAGAATAAATATTTAAAATGATTTAGTCTTTTTTTGGATTATTCCCTTAACCAGTATATAATGACATTATTTGTATCTTTTGATTAATTCTGGCTTAAAATCTACTTTGTCTGATATGAGTAGTGATTCTTCCTTGCTTTTAGTTTGCATTTGCATGGTATATCTTTTTTCATCCTTTCACTTTCAGCCTCTGGATGTCTTTGCCTATAATGTGAGTCTCTTGGAAAGAAAAACATAGGTTAGATTTTGTTTTTAGTCCATCCTGCAAAGTTATGAATTTGATTCAAGAGTATAACCCATTTAATTTAATTGTTATTTTAGAGAAATTATTTTTATTTTTTCACTTTTTGAATGATATCTATTGTTTAACTCAGACTCAATTCCCCCTTAATTCACTAATTTTCTAGTGAGAGCCTTACATATGATGGCTCTGATACTTGTTTTTTATTTATTCTGCATGAAATATTTTATTGAATATATTTTGTATTCCTGGCTTAGTGATTATGAATTATTTCAGTTTCTACTAATCATGGAAATATTCAATTCTGAATTATATTTTTGCTGAATATAGAAATTTTGATTGGAACCCATTATCTTTATATATTTTAATAACTTATTTATATGCAGTGCTGAGAATCGAACCTAGTGTCTCACACATGCTAGGCAAGCACTATACCACTGAACCACAACCCCAGTCCCTATTATCTTTATATTATTCCAAGCCCTCCTGGCTTTTAGTGTGTCTGGTCTGAGAAATTAGTGGAAAGATTGATTTATTTACCTCTAAATGTGCCCTGTTGTTTTTCTCTTGTGACTTTTAAATTTCTAGCCTTGTTCTATATATTAGATGTTGTAAATGTAATGTGTCTTTGAAAGGTACTTTTTTAGGGATAAAAAAAAAAATCCTATTTTGCGTTCCAAATGATAACATATATTCGGATTGCAATCTTATTCTAAGGTTTGGAGATTTTCTGATATTATTACATTGAAAAGGTTGCACATTCCTTTACTTTGTATTTTGTGCCTTTTTCTACACCAGTGATTCTTAGATTCAGTCTCTTAATGTGATCCTGAATTTCCTGAATATTCTGTTCATGGTCCCTTTATATCTTTACTTTATCATAAACTTTATTTTCAAGAGTATAATTTGTCTTTGAGATATGTAAATCTGTTTTCTGTGTGATCTAATTTATTATGCTTTCAACTGAATTTTTAACTTGAGTTGTTGAATATAATTTTCAGAATTTCCATTTGATTCTTTTTCAGGATCTCTACCTCTTTTAACGTTGTCTTTCACTTCCTGTGGTTTCTATTTTACTTTATTCCTTATATCTTCTGCAATTTCATTGATCATTTTAATTTTCAACTGTCTCAAATTATTTTTCTGGCATTTCTTCCAATGTGGTGTCAATGAGTCAATTAATGTCAGGTTGTGAACAATTTGGGGTGGCTTGTTTCCTTGATTTTTCATATTATTAGCTTTTCTACCCATCTACTGGGATGATTATCTCTTACTTTCACATAAGTGACTTTTTAGCAAGGTTCTTTTTCTTTTATACATACCCTGATTTTGGCAAATGTCTTAGTGTCAATATTTTCACTCAATTTGAATGTGCTATTCTGTTGAGTCTCTACCACCACAATTAGAGAAGATAATAATTGACAGTATTTAGAATTGCTTCATATCAAACCACATACTCATAAATATTTCTAAAAATAGATTCTAATATTTCCAGTTCACCAATATAAATGGTAAATTAGATTTTCTTGAATTTTTTGAGAAAATAGAAAGGAAATATTAAGAGAAATATTAAGAAAATATTTAAGAGAAATAATAAGAAAAATAAAATTGTTCTGAAACTGTATTTGGCTCTCTGTTCAGCTGTTCTCTCACTTGCTTTCAGTCTCCATTTGCATGGTATATCTTGTAGAATTATATATATGCATATACATATATCATATCTTACATATATATGTATATATATCAACTGATAAATATAACAAGAAAAACTAAACAATAATAATGATAAAGAAAAAGGAAAAATAAAACATTTGATGAAAATAGTAGATTTTTTTCTACCAAAGTTGTGAATATTTACATTCTGTCCCCGACTGTCCTTATTTCTCTTACTTTTTGGGCTATGCACCTCTTAGAGAAAATAAGAGTTGTGTATTATTAATCCCATTCTCCTTTTCTGGTTTTTGCCACTCTGGCTGCTGGAGTAACCTGGAAGTGTAGTCAGCTGAAATGGATCTCAGCTTTTCTGACCAGCACAGGGGTTGTGGAGCTGGAAGTACTTTCTATTAGAGGGTTGTCTGGATATCTTACCACTACTCTTCCTGGTTGGAAGGGTTGAAGAGATCTGTTTGGGATAATATGGTGGCTGGGGTTGAACTGTAAGTAAAATATTGTACCTTTGGGGTATCTACTCTCAATCAATTAAATCCTTGCAAGCCTAAGGCCATGTATATGTCAATCTTGGCTAGGTGTCAGGGAAAATAGGGTTTCTTCAGTGATATCTCTATAGAGCATGATAACCAACCATTCTGGGTGAACAGGGAACAGTAGGTTTTCTGTAGGCCCCTTCCACCTTATATGAACTTCCAAGACTGTGATCACACCCACCTGTTCAATTTCCCATATCCTTTTTTTTTTTTTTTTTTTTTTTGGTACTGGGGATTGAACTCAGGGGCATTCGACCACTGAGCCACATCCCCAGCCCTATTTTTTTGTGTTTTATGTAGAGACAGGGTCTCACTGAGTTGCTTAGTGCCTCGCCATTGCTGAGGCCCATATCCTTTTAATACACATGACAGATTTCAAATGGAGAGCAGGTTGCACTCCATTCTTCCCAGTGTAACCAGTCCCACCTGTTTCATTCTTCAGAACATTTTCAACTAGTCATTTGCACCACAGAGATCAAAGGGAAAGATAGAGCATGTCACATTCTTCTCCATTTCTATCTTGAATACCCTTGGACCCACAATTCTCTATAAGAGTTTTGAGATTGTGAATTGCCGTGTATACTTTGTCATGCAGTAAGTACTGGATAGAGTGAAATTATTTGCTAAGACCACTCAGGTTCTCATAGAAACAAGATCCAGCATAAACTTCTCAAGCTGTATCTCCACCTTATTTCATCACTTACAAGTTGAGAAATAGAAAAAGTATTTCAAATGTGTTAATGGTGTATTCTTTGTATCAACTAAGTACAGAATGCCTTCTATAGGTGTTTATGTGTCAAAATTGTCCACTGTGTTTGTTTGTTTTTTTTTTTTCACTTTGTGTTGACAGCACCACTGCTGCTGCTGGATTCAGGTATTTTCCCTTTAACCCTCCATTCACAACACCAGAATATCTGGGCTTTTCTGAATCTCTGATAAATACTTATTTACGATGATGTTCTTCAGACCCCCACCACATTAAGAAGGAGTATTCCCATTGTTTAAATTCCAAACAGCAGAATAAGTGGCAAGTGCAGCCTTCCTCCATTCTCCCATTTTAGTGCTGCCAGGATTTAATATAATCAATAGATCAAATTGGCAAAAATTATTTTCCAATAGCTTTTATTATGAATATTTTGGGGGATACTGGGTATTGAATTCATTAAAATTTTAGTTGTTGATGAATTTTTGTTCATTTTATTTATTTATATGTGGTACTGAGAATCGAACCCAGTGCCTCACGCATGCTAGGCAAGCACTCTACCACTGAGCCACAACCCCAGCCCCTATTATTCTCTCTTGTTTAGACCTTTTATATTATTATGTAATGTCCCTATTTATTCTAGTAATTTTACTCATTATGAAGTCTTTGTCTGATCTCAGTACTTATATTTTCAAATATAAAATATATTTCTTGTAGGAATAAAATTGTCCTTGGTTTTTTTACTTTCTTTTTCATTCATTACATACCTTTTATTTTCAGTTGGTACATTTGAGCCATGTACATTCACTTAATTATTTAATTATTAATTGGATCAGTTTTAATATTATAATTTTATTATTTGTTTTTATTTCCCTTTCATTTTACTCATCCTTTTGTGCCTTCCTTTGGACTTTTATAACTTTTAATATTCAATCCAAATTTATCTTGGGATTTTTTAAAATATTTTTAATACCTTTCTTTTCTTTTCTTTTCTTTTTTTTTATGTGGTGCTAAGAGTCAAACCTGGTGCCTCACACTTGCAAGGCAAGTGCTTTACCACTGAGCCACAAACCCAGCCCTATCTTGGGATTTTTAATCTGCATCCTTTTGTATTTTTAATGGTTTCTCGTGAGATTTCAGTATATTTAACAATTTTGTTTATTTTTTAGAGGTGATATTTTGTCACTTCATATCAAGCATCAAACACTTACATGAGAACTTTTTCCATCCCTTCTTTGATATAATTGCCATAAATATTAAATCTACAAATATTTATTTGTATACCAATAATTGAATAATTTTACTATTAAGCATCATTGACATTTTAAGTAATTTAAAAGTAGAAACACGATCTATTATATTCACCCAGGTACTTGCTATTTATATTTCTGCTTCTGAGGTTCCACATCTTTTTCTGCTATAAATTCTCCAAGCTTTAAAAACATACTCTAGGGTTTCTTCTATAGCAATTATATTTACTTCAAATCATTATAGCTTTCATTAACCTGAGCAAGTCTTTATATTGCCATAATTCTTAAAGGATATTTTAATTCTACACTAACAGTTATTTTCTTTCAGCACAACTGTCTTCTGGCATCCATATTCTCTAATAAGTCTACATCATTTGAACTATGTTCCTCTATATTTAATGTTTCATCTTACTATGGCTGCTCTCAATTTTTTCTTCATCATCAGTTTAATTACTCCAATTGGACTCATGTAGTTAAGTTTTATTCATATTTTTTGTCATGGTGGTGGTTATTGGTATTACCAAAAGACACAACAAGAAAATCATAGAGGAAGAAACATTTATTTATTTGGGGCTCATGGTTTCAGAGGTTTCATTTCATGGATGGCCTACTTTTATTGCTCTGGGCCTGAGGTGAGGCAGAAGATCATGATATAAGGGCATGGAGGAGGAAAGCATCTCAGAACATGGTCAACGAGAAATTAGGCAGCCAAAGTGACCTATCATCATAAAATGAAAATAACATTTACATGAATGATATAAATATATGAAATTACTTAGATGATAAACTAAGAACCATTAATGAAAAACTATAAGGAAGCCTTTTAAATAAAAAATAATTTTAAAAAAAGTAAAAGGAAAAATATTAAGAATAGGAAGAAAAAGATAAGATTCCATCCAAAGGGAAAGTTAAAAAGTTTTAAATACTTTTGTAACATTACATAAATTTATCCAAAAAGTAGCAGAAATGGAAAACCAACATGAATGAAACAATATTAGCTAGTAAACAGAATTTTTTCAAGAATTTGTACAAAACCAGTAATTCTTGTTTACATTGATAGTTCACTTTCAAATGTGCATGCTTTGGAACCCCAAAATTTCCTAAATTGCAAAATATTTTTGAAAGGCTAAGAAGACTCCTTAGTTAGCCACACTCTAATAAAAACTAACTAGAGTTTTCTGAATAGTTCCAAACAACTTTATTAATAATTTTCAAGAAAAATGTCTGTAATATGCAAAGTTGGAATGTTTAGGCATATTGCTGAGGAGCATTATGATACATCAGTTGAGAATTGGCAATCTGAAGTCCAACAGTACTTGTTTTCCTTTCCAACTTCATTTGTTATTGTCTCTCTGTCTCTTATTTAAATAAGTTATTCAACTTGATAAATATCCATGTTCTCACCTATTAAGTAGAAATACTAATTATAAAGACATCATAGTACTGCGTAATGACTAAATGAATTATCATAAGTAAATCAATAAGATATCAATACTCAACAAATAGTTATTGCCAATGTAATAGAAATGACTCCCAACTGGTCATGTTTTGTCATTGTTAAAAAACAAGCTATCAGATTTTTCTCATCAAAATAATTATTTTCTTGTTGCAGATGGAGAGAAAACAATGTATTGTTAAACTAATACTAACAACGGATCTAGTATAAAATAAAATTTTAGTACTAAATTCAAGATATGTTTTGAAATTATCTTTCAGATCTATCATCTCACCTTTTAGTAGCCAATATTTTACACATACAACAAAGTGAATGGACATATTTCAGTATAGTAGCTAATAGCTAGAGTCATTGTGAGCATGAGTTCAAAAAACAACTTATAAAATGTTTTATTAGCTCATAATAGTTATACATAATAGTGAAGTTTTTTTGATGCTACCATATATGCATTGAATACGATTTGATTCATTTCACTTCCCAGTTCTTTCTCATTCCCTCCCCTCATCACTCTTCATGTTCCCCTACTTCTTTTTTCCTGATCTTTCTTCTATTTATTTATTGTTTTCTTTTTAATTGGTGCTTTATAAATATACATAAGGTAAAATTCTCTGTGTTACATTCATATATTTACATAGCATAATTTGGTCGATTTCACTAAACAGTT
This sequence comes from Xerus rutilus, assembly GCA_028644305.1. Lineage (NCBI taxonomy): Eukaryota > Metazoa > Chordata > Mammalia > Rodentia > Sciuridae > Xerus > Xerus rutilus. The sequence continues at coordinate 58,769,685 of CM053417.1, forward strand.
TCTTCCTTTTCCCATAATTCTTCCCTACCCTTCTATCCACTTCCTCTACCTCAATGATCTCCTTTCTAATTTCATGAGATTTCCCCTTTTAAAACTTGTTTTGGTCCAGCTTTCACATATGAGGGAAAACATTACACCCTTGTTTTTCTGAGTTTGGTTTATTTCACACAGTTCCATCCACTTATCAGCAAATGTCATAATTCTTTATGCATGAGTAAAACTCCTTTGTGTATATATGCCACATTTTCTTTATCCATTCATCTCTTGAAGGGTATCCAGACTGGTTACATGGTTTGGCTATTGTGATTGTGTTGCTATAAATATTGATGTGCTTATATCACAGTATTATGCTGATTTTAGTTCTTTTGGATAAATACCAAGGTGTGGGATGGGTGGGATTTATTCTTTTGAAGAATCTCCATCCTGCCTTTCAAAATGGTTGTCTTAATTTACTGTTCCACCAACAATATATAAATGTACCTCCCCTAACATACTTGCCAGCATTTATATATATATGCAGGATTATATATATATATATATATATATATATATATATATATATATATATATATATATATATATATATATATAATGGCAGGAATTGAATCCACATCCCAAATATTTTTATACTTCATTTTGATACAGGGTCTCACTGAGTTGCTTAGGACCTCGGTAAGTTGCTGAGGCTTTCAACTTGTGATCCTCCTGCCTCAGCCTCCTAAACTGCTGGGATTACAGTCCTACACCATCATGCCTGGCTATTATTTCTTTTTGTTTTTTTGGTTTTTCTTGCAGCTAAAAGGAAATCTTAATGAAGACATTGCAAGATCAGATATCTTGAGAACAGGCATACCTAGACTGGTTGCAATCAGTATTTTATCCCCTAGTGCTCAAGGTCCCTCTCCTGATTCCTCATTGACTGAGTACTATGGGGTGCACAATCTTTCTGGATGTCACCTAGGTTTTACTGTCTCCTTCCAGGTAATTTCAAGAAATGCACCTTTAGCTGTCTCTACCTCCCTTTGTTCTCTTATGGTGGGAAGGCCTTCTTGAGGTGAGTGTATTTTGACACCTATACAGTTCTTCCTTACCTCTTTTAATACATATTAAAAATTTGTTCTAATTACTTATACATGACAGTAGAATGCATTTTGACATATCATGCATAAATAGAGTATCATTTGTCATTCTTCTGGTTGTACATGCTATAGGACCACACTGGTTGTGCAATCAGATATGTACATAGGGTAATGACGTTCAATTCATTCTACTATCATTCTTATCCCCATACAACCCCCCTACACTCTCCCTGCCTAATCCTAAAGTACCTCTATTTTTTCTTAGCCCCTCATTTATTGTGAATTAGCATATTCTTTTGGGGAGTATACCAAGAATTGAACTCAGGGTCACTTGGCCACTGAGCCACATCCTCAGGCCTATTTTGGATTTTATTTAGAGACAGTGTCTCACTGAGTTGCTTAGTATCTTGCTTTTGCTGGGGCTGGCTTTCAACTCTCAATCCTCTTGCCTCAGTCTCTTGAGCCACTGGAATTACAGGCATGTGACACCATGCCGGGGAAACTAGCATATTCTTGACAATTGCTATTCTGCCTGGAACAAGTCAAAATACCAGTGTGCTTTTGATTTATATTTCCCTGATTGCTTTGGATATTGAACATTTTTTTCATATATTCATTAGTCTTTTGTATTTCTTCTTTGAGAAATATGTGTTTCTTTTGTGCAATTATTGCTATGGTTATTTTTGCTGTAAAATTTATTGATTTTTAATATATATTCTGGACATCAATCCTCCATCAGAATAGTAGCTTGCAAAGATTTTCTCCCTTTCTATATGCTCTATACTCACACACTTAATTTTTTCCTTTGCTATGGAAAAGATTTTTAAATTGATGTCATCCCATTTATTAATTCTTGGTTTCATTTATTGAGTTTTATGTGTCTTCTTAAGGAAATTGATATCTGTGAAATATGTTGGGAGTTTTTACTCTAGGTATTCTTCTGGCCATTGGAAAATTTTTGGTCTAATTCTGAGGTCTTTGATCCACTTTGATTTGACTTTTGTGCAGAGTGAGAGGGATCTAGTTATATTCTTCTACTATTGATATCTAGTTTTCCTTGCACTATTTATTTAAGACATTATATTTTCTCCAATATGTGTTTTTGACACCTTTGTCAAGTATCAAATGACTGTGTTTGTTCCTGTATCTTCTATGCCATTTATTTTGTCTTCATGTGTATTTTGATGCCAATACCATGATGTTTTAGTTACTATACCTCTGCAGTTTGATTTGAGATAAAATATTATGATGCCTCCTGTGTCACCCTTCTTGCTTAGTATTGCTTTTGCTATGCAGGTTCTTTTATTTTTCCAAATAAATTTTAGGACTATTTATTCCAGTTCTGTGAAGAATATGATTGATATTTCTTGCTAATTTAATCAAATCTTTATTACATTTTGATACAATGCCATTTTGATAATATTAATTCTATCTATGTAAGAATGTGGGAGGTTTCTCCAACTTCTAAGGTTTCTTTAATTTTTTTTTCTTTAGTGTTTTATTGTTTTCATTGTAGAGGTATTTCTCCTCCTTGGTTAGATTTATTCACAAGTATTTGTTTGAGGTTATTATGATGGGGTAGTTTTCATGATTTCTTTCTCAGGAGATTCATTATTGTAATCTAGAAGAGGTATTAATTAATGAATATTGATGATATATTTTATTATTTTGCTGAATTTGTTTATCAGCTTTAGAAGTCTTCTTTTGGATATTTTCAGGTTAAGATATAAGACCATGTCATCAGCAAAGAGACAATTTCACTTCTTCTTTTCCTATTTGTATTCATTTATTTTCCTTTTCTTCCCTGATTTATCTGACTATAGTTTGAAGAACTGTGCTGAATAAAAGAGTTGGGAGTGGACATCCTTGCCTTATTCCTGTTTTAGAGACAATGTTTTCAATTTTTTTCCACTCAGTATGATATTGACCTTGGGTTTATTGCATATAGAATTCAAAATGTTAAGTTCCTTCTAGCTTTAGTTTCTTTAGCATTTTAGCATGAATGGGTGCTCGATTTCATCAAAGGCTTTTTCTGCATCTATTGAACACACCGTGATTTATTTCACAACTTAAAAATTTGGGGAATATAATCACACTTACATTTCAACCAGAGAATATGCAACTTCAAAAAAGGTAAATTTTGGCAGAACCCCTAGCAGCTGCTCCTGTGGGCACACAGCCTCAGTCGCTAGCCACTGGGGAGCCCATATTCAGGGCAAGAGTCGCTCCAGAGACCCCAGCGGAGACAGCCCGCCGCACTTCCGCTCCAGAGCTCCAGTGCACCGGCAGGAGCCGCAGAGGGCCCAGATCCGTCCGCAGGAACCAGCTCGGGTGTCCAGCAAGAGAGCGACCAGGAACTGCCAGTTCGAGCCACTGAGGATCCCAAACTCAGAGTAAGAGTCCCCTCAGACACCCTAGTGCAAGGCAGCCCCACCCAAGGGCAGCCTGGGCCTGCCCCAGTTCTGCTCCAGAGTTCCCGGGGACCGGCGGGAGCTGCAGAGGGCCCTGATCCGCTCTCAGGAACCTCCACAGTTGTCCAGCCAAAAAAGGGCCAGGATCAACTACCTCTAGCCACTGGGGTGCCCAAATTCAGGGCAAGAATCGCTCCAGAGACACCAGCGCGAGGCAGCCCCATCCAAGGGCAGCCTGGGTCTGCCCCAGTTCCACTCCAGAGTTCCCGGGGTCCAGCAGGAGCTGCAGAGGGCCCAGATCCA
>CM053417.1:58773977-58925987 GCA_028644305.1 Xerus rutilus
GAAAGCTTTATGGGTATGGATTTTGGGATTACAAATAATTTTTAGCAAGTAGATGAATTTATACAATTCACAATCTGTGAATAATCAAGATCAACTGTATGGCCATTTCTCTTTCTATATAGCTAGACATTAAAGCAATTTGAAAAAGTGTTAATGCCACTCCTCCTCCTCCTCGTCCTCCTCCTCTTCTTCTTCTTCTTCTTCTTCTTATTTTCTTAGTTTTGGAAAATATTTTTCACCAAAATGTGCTACTTAACATTAATGTATAGTGGACCTTTTCTTGTTATATGAAAATGCATAAATAAAGATTTGCAACTAAAAAAAAAAAAGTAAATTTATTTCTTGAATTAAATTTGTAATATTTCTTAATATATGCAATCATTTATTTGCTTCACAAAATTGGCAAAATCATATGCTTCTTTATTTTAGTTATATAGTGGTGCTAGGGCAAGGTTGTTAACAGTGTTATACAATTAATGTACAGCCAAAGGAAATAAATAGCTTATTTTTTCTCATGTTTTATGATGACAAAATTTTAATCACAATTTTATGAAAATGGAATTTATAAATATCTGATGAGTATGACTTTCTATATTTTATATAAACTGATTATTTTTCATTCTTCATCTTTTTGGAGACACAATGCAAAAATGCATGAAGCTGGAACTAGGCTATATCTCAGCTAGAAAATATCAAAATATATTTTTTAGTCCTTAAAAGTAAAACTTAATGCTGGAAAACATTTGTAGCTCAAAATAAACAAAAAGTCAGTATGGATATTGGAAATAATTCACACATAGAACTAGACATTCAGGCTTTGGGATTATTTGAACTCCTTATAATGACCAGTATTTCAGATAAGTATGAATATGATAATGATATGGTTGAGGTCTAATACCAGTTCCTAATTATTGGTTTACATAATCAAGTGCTTGTATTATGTGTGATATCAGTCAGAATGAAAATAGCATCCACAAATTTTACATTTTAATTGGCATAATTTTCTAGGAAATTTTTAACCCCTCAACATTTATACTAATATTTCTGATATTATATTATTAGTTTCATGAATAGATAGTGAAACATTTTGTCAGCCTGGTGTGAAACAGATTATCTACATCCTAAATAATATTAATAATTAATCAAATTTATTCATATCTAAATGTAGACAATTAAGAGCAAATTATAAGTCAAAACACAAATCCTCTCGCAAACATACTTATTTTTATTGTGTAGAAAATGAATTATTATATAATTTCAAAAAAATATCTTGCCAAGAGAACAATTTTTTCTTTTTATTAATTAAAGTGCTTATTGCTTTAGCATTATACTTTATCTCTGTGTCTGTTAAAATAAATTTTAATTACCATATGGTAATTAATTATGTGTTTTGTTAGGAATTAGTTGCAGTGGCTTGAAATATTTTATAGCAATATTTAATCAAGTCACCTGAATCATTACTACACAAGATGATCTTTGGGAAAATTTTGTTATCTTTTCTTTAAAAGGTCAGTGATAAGGGTTAGGGGTATAGCTCTGTTGGTACAGTGCTTGTCCAGCATGCACAAGGCCCTGGGTTCAATCCTTGCCACTACACACACACACACACAGGTCAGTAATGTAGTCATCATCTTATATGATCTTATTCACTGTTTCTTTTTTCTACACATGTGGAATTGGGTAAGTAATTTATTGATTGATCTTTCTCTAAACCAGATATTTTCTGTGTAAGACATCTTACTTAACAGAATATTTGTATTATTTACTGCATTTCTGGAAATTATTTACATATTCTTTTTAGAACTCATAATGCAGTTGTAAACATTTATTCATTTGAAAAATATTTATTGAGCACATACATTATTGTAGGCACTGTCAAGCATATTCCTGAGATTTATAAGTGAAAAGTATCAAAAATCCCTATCCTTATAGAACTTAAAGAGGAAATGGGTGTAATATAGTGAGACAAACAAAAATCATAAATATAATAAACATCACTTGATAATTTAGTGTCAGACTGCAGCTCCTAGGTCATTGCCTGGATAACATTTGCAAATTTTCAATACTTTTATCTATAAATATTTTAATGATTAAAGGAAAGGTAGAATTCAACTTAGTTTATTACTATGAAGCAATAGTCATTGAATTCTAGAGGAGTTATTCTGGAGAATTATTTGATGGAAAAATAGGAATAGTTATTGTCTTAACCATTATCTAATAGTTACAATAAGGTAAAGCATTTAAGTATGCTTCTTTTTACAAATAATAAGGTGACATATATAGATATGGTACTAACAACTTTATGATTATATGGGAAGAATAATTCCATTTTTAAAACCTCAGTATGCTATCAAACTTACATAAATTCATTAGAAATTTTCAATATGGTGAATCATTACCAGGATCCAAAGGAGAATGTTATTTTTGGTTTCAGAAAATCACTTGTGAATTTACTGAGTTATTCAATTTTTAACCTTTTTTCACATCTCTCTACTCTAACTTTATTCCCTTCAGTGCCTCCTCAAGTTTCAGCTTTCAACAAAGTTTTCTTTTACAAACTATGCAAAACTTAAAAATATTTTACAGTTATGGGAAATATGCTTTTAACATAGCAGATATATACAAAAACGACAATGTCTTGTTATGTAGACTTTGACATATCAGGAAGGAGTTGGAAAAAGCCATCTGTCATAGGGGAATTGGGGTTTAATAGATGTCATTGTCACCAAAACAACAAAGCACTATAATTATGGGCCACCTGCCATGACATGAAAATAAGCTCATTATAACAAACAAGATGTTTTAATGGTGATGGTTAAGGCATGATTCTTCTGTAAAATGGCTTTCTACTCTATTAGTTGCTTTCTGGTCAAATAAACTACAATGGTTACCTGCTTATAGAAATGCTTTTAGATATCCATTAGCGATGTAATTTCCCAAAGGATTCTCAGGCTGAGTATTTGAAGTTTTTTATTTCACTTTTTATTCAAAGATAGTGTTTCTTTCTTCTGTAATTTTCCTCCTCCAACATTTGAAGGGCATTACTCTGGACTTTACCTTAAATTCAGTCTTATTTTATGACTAAAATATTTTATTGTATTTTAGTTTTGATTAACATGTATTAGTTTACATAATGGGTTTCAGTGTGCTATTTCAATATGTACATACAGAACACAAATAAAATCCAAACAATAGGATCAATATGTACCTGAGATTTAGATTTCAAAAACTATTCTGTATTGACATGAAAATTCATCACTTTTTGCTTAAAGAAATATATTTATTGAGACCTTAACATTATGACATCAAAGGAAGAACATGTCATTTTTAAAATTAAAAATATGTATGAAATTGTCTAACCTTTACTGACAATTTGGAGATTTATGTTATTGTATCAAGCTGTTGAGTTTCTCAATGAAAAATAATTAAAAGCATAACACTGGTGATATTAAAACTTTCTATTTGGGCCACACTAAAAATTATACAAAAAATAAGATGTTTTATATTATTTTCATTTTCTCTGATTTTTAATAACTGATGCATTTCAGAAGTATATTTTAATACACAGTATCATTTTGCTTCCTGGAATTGTATCCTATTTACTCGTGTACAATTTTTGTTCTTGCTAAAACCTGTGTTTCTGTACATATCTGTGTGTGTGTGTGTGTGTGTGTGTGTGTGTGTTTGTGTGTGTGAGAGAGACAGGGAGAGAGAGAGAGGGAGGGAGAGAGAGGCAGAGGGAGAGAGAGAAGGAGAGAGAGAATAGAGAATTATCTCAAGAATCCACCAAGCACGGTTGTTCAATAGAATAATATATAGCTGCTATGTAACAATGCAGCTATAGTAAACAGACAGCAGGTTGGCTAATAAACCATGATATGCAAACAAGATTCTTTAAATGTCAGACATTATAGTATCTCAGATTAAGCACTGTGAAATACATGTAAGATTTATTTATGTATCCAATTAAATACTGTGTTTTCTTTGCAAGCTAATTGCATTAGAGCATGTTATAGGTACTTTTCTTTATTTAAGTAAGGACAATATTCAAGATTATGTGTGAGAGGAATCATGAGAGTAGTTACTGTCTACATCGATTTTTAAAAGAAAGACTTCATTTTATAAATACAAATTAAAATGGGTTTGTGATTGTTATTACATAAATGAGCTTACAGTAATACCTAACTTAATTCTTTGGCTCAAAGTTATGTTTGAAAAAGGCTATATCACTTAAATCTTTAAAAATAGCAACAGATGATAAAGTCTTTGTCATCAAATTAGAAACATCCTCTAGAAATAAACACAAGCATTCAAAATTATTTTGTATTTAGCAGATTTAAGATATTGAGCAAATGGACACATAGATAAATATTTTTATTGCCTCTACAGCGTGTGATATTTAATTTATTTGTTGTGGCACAAAATGTGAACTGATCAATCAAGGAATATTATTCTCATAACTGAGTACACCTGGGAACATTGTACACTAGATATTAATGTTTAATGTGGTATAAATCTTTGTGAGGGCCTCAAATTTATTGAATTCACAGAAGGTGATTCTCCTCATTAAATACTAACGAGTGGAGGGCTCTCTAGAGGATTCAAACCTTTTAAATTATCTTCATAATAATTTTATTCTTTTGTAGTCTATAGGTCCTAGAAGACTGAGGAAAAGAGTAAGAATTTATCAACATTTTCCAAATGTACAATAAAAACAAGTGCACATGAATGTGTTGTTCATTTAATGGACAAATTTTTTTTCTTTTAAATATGTAGTACTTAGCCAGGCGCAATGGTACAAGCCTGTAATCCCAGCACTTAGGGAGGCTGAGACAGGAGAATCATGAGTTCAATGCCAGCCTCAGCAATGACGAAGCACTAAGCAACTCAGTGAGACCTTGTCTCTATATAAAAGACAAAATAGGGCTGGGGATGTGGCTCAGTGGTCAAGTGACCCTGAATTCAATCTCCAGTACAATATATATATATATATATATATATATATATATATATATATATATATATATATATATATATGTAGTACTTGTCAAATAATTTTTTTAAATGAGAAATTGGTAGAACTATGCATTATAAATATAATTAACCAATGTAATTGTTGTGTTTATGTGTGATTGTAAAAACATAAAATGTACAGAAAGATGACTAGTAGACAATGAGAAATGCCCTTAGATCATTCTTAGCATAATAATAACATTTATGAGCTAAAACATTTAACTGTTTTATCTTCTCAATTTATAATGAAGATAAAGGCACAATATCTCACAAAAATTATTTTTCTTGACAGCAATTATTAATTTTTTTCTTTGGAATATATAGAGTTAAATATTTTGGTTTTCTGTGTCTCTTGAATGAATTGGACACAGCATCAAAAACAATATCAAAGGCTGGGGTTGTAGTGCAGTAGTAGGGTGCTTGCCTAGCATGTTTGAGGCATTGTGTTCGATACTCAGCATCACATAAAAATAAATAATAAAACATATTGAGTCTATCTACAACTAAAAATATTTTTTTAAGCCGGGCGTGGTGGCGCAAGCCTGTAATCCCAGCACTTAGGGAGGCTGAGACAGGAGAATCGCGAGTTCAAAGCCGGCCTCAGCAATGGCGAGGCCCTAAGCAACTCAGTGAGACCCTGTCTCTACATAAAACACAAAATAGGGCTGGGGATGTGGCTCAGTGGTCAAGTGCCCCTGAGTTCAATCTCCAGCACCAAAAAAAAAAAAAAAAAAAATTTTAAAACACAATATGGAGACTCCTCAAAAGTCTAGGAATAGACCCACCATATATTCTGGCTATCACACTCTTGAGTATTTACCCAAAATAACTAAAATCAGCATACTATGGTGATATAGGTGCATCAATGTTTGTAGCATCACAATTCACAATATTGAAGTTATGGAATTAGCCCAGGTATACATCAATAATTTAATGGCTAAAGAAAATGTGGTGTATATACACAATGGAATTTTACTCAGCCATAAAGAAGAATGAGGTTGAAAGGAGAGAATATGGTGGATTACAGGACAGGTTCACTTCCCATAATTTTCTTAGCTCCAGAGTTGAAAAGTGGGAAAACTGCTCCTAAGTTAGGTGGGTACTAAAGGAACTCACTGATATTCAATACTGGACAGAAAAACAAACCAAAGAGACACAGAAAGTCAGAAAAGTTGAATATGATATAAAAATAAATAAGTAAAAGAAAGATGTGCTTGACTGATGATGGCAGCCCTGGTTGTAACAGCTGCTGAGGTAAGGAGGTGTCCAGGCAGACAGGAAAGCACAGTAGAAAACATATTGGCTTAGGGGAGCCTGTGGAATAAAGAAGGAAATTCATCTTAATTGACCCAGAGTCAGTGGGGGAAGTTGTTTAGTGAAAATCAACCAAAATTGCTCAGCCCACCAGCAAATTGTTTAGTATTAACTGAGGTCACCAGCAAGGGAGATATTTATAAGAGCTGCATGGCTATGAGCAGAGGTAGGGGAAGGGGAACTCATAAAGGATGTAGGCAGCCTGACTCAGTAGTCACCTATTATTGGCCTCTGAGTATGCCTGGACCAGTGTGACTGAAATAGGTGCAACGAGAATTATGCCTATGACATCCAGGTGCCAGTGAACAAGGAACAAGAGCTCCTTTGGTTGTTAGCCTCCAATTAGCTATTGGAAAGACAGCAATAATGGTCAGATAGGAATCTCTGAATTCCAAGTATGATCTTGTGTAATTCAAAGTCATAGCAGTAAATATGAAACCTGTGGAACTTTAGAATTCATATCCTAAAATTGGAATTTTGAGGAGGCCTCTGAGATGCAGGCATCCAACAGAGATTAGCATTTCCACAGTAATAGGGGCTGTGGATCCCATATCAAACACACCCCAACAGAGTTCCAAAGGTAATAAAAAACTAAATCACAAGTAATCTAACTTCCAATTTAGAATGTTGTGTCACCCCCAATAAGGAGTTCATAATTCTTCAGCACTTCCTAGTCTACCCAACACATACTAGGAGACAGAATGCTGAGAACTACTGCAATCAAATTTGGCTCTTAGCCACAATGACTGCCATTTTGAAGAGCACAAATACATTAGACTTACTAGCATCCAGCCCTTGACTGAAGTATTACAGAGTCCAAATGTAAGTAGAAAGAATGAAAATTCATCCTTATCAAGAGTTTTGTCCACCTCAGCATAAACAAGTCCTTTATTTCTTATTAAGAATTTTTTAGGGGCTGGGGTTGTGGTTCAGTGGTGGAGTGCTTGCCTTGCATATGTGAGGCACTGGGTTCAATCCTCAGCACCATATAAAATAAATAAATAAAGGTATTGTATTCATCCAGAATTAAAAATAAAATTTAAGATTTTTTATATATTTTATAGTCCCACATTTTAATTTTTTAATTTTTTTATTATTTTAAATATTTTTCAAATTTCACTTCATTATATTTTATTATATTTTTATTTTTCTCATTCTTCATGATTGTGTATATGTGGGTGGGTTAATGTGTGGGTGTGTGTGGTTGTGTGTGTTCTCACTATATGGATAGATTTTATGCATGTGCATATATATGTATATGAACATATATATTCATATAATTTTAATTTCACTTTAATAATTTTCTTCTTCACTCACATTACTTAGCTGTGGTTTGACTTTGGTTTGATAAAATTATAAGTAGGTTTAAATTGTTTTGATATTTTGTTTATAACTTGATCTTTGCTCTTATTGCCTCTTCTTGACTCTCTTCCCCAATAGTAGCCACATTTTCTGGCTCTTCCTCTCTTCCATTATTACTTTTGGTTATTTTCCATTCTTCATTCTTCAGAGCCATCATCTCTTACCTATTCCCTGCCTCCTTTCTACACAATTTTTAAATATTTCAAATTTTCTCATGTCTTCCTACTTTATTTTCTTTTCACTTAAAAATCTTTAAGTAGGGTGCAGTGGCACACGCCTGTAATCCCAGAACTTTGAGAGGCTGAGACAGGAGAATCACGAGTTCAAAAGCCAGCTTCAGCAACAGCAAGGTGCTAAGCAACTCAATGAGACCCTGTCTCTAAATAAAATACAAAATAGGGCTGAGGATGCGGCTCAGTGGTTGAGTGCCCCTGAGTTCAGTCCCCAGTACCAAAAAAAAAAAATCTTTAAACCCATTATCTGATGGAATCATATAGTTTATGTAATTTATATCCTATTTATATTGTTGTAATTACTAACACATCATATGGTGTACTGACACCCACTGTTGAATACTTGATCTAGTTCATGGTTGTTTATTGTTTGTGCTGATATTAAATGCTGACCCTACTATTTTTATACAGGTGATAATAGTGTTATAGATGTTAGACATCAGACATTTGTTATAAGGATGTACATCTGTTACTAAAATTATTGCTATTCCTGATTCCCCAATTCCTCTAAAAGAGGCTAGAATGTGTTTGAAATGTTTCAAATTAACAGGGATCTTACTATTGAGTAATACAACTCAGCAAAATAACAGCAAATCTCACTCCACAGCACTCCACAGAAGATATAGCCCCAATTGAGCTTCAATAATACTTTAACACATGAAACAGAGGAGGGAAAAACCCCAAACTGGCAACCAGACCATCAAATAGAAGTAATCAGAGGGATACCGCAGGTTTCACTCCCAGGCATCTATTCATACATGAAGAACAGAGACAATTCTCAGAACAAAAAAGATAATGGCACACAAAAGGACATGCTATAAAAGAGAAGGAAATTCATCTCAACTGATGTGCAAATCCAAGGCCTCTAAAAACATGTGTAAACTGGAAAAAAATCTCCAACCCAAAGTTACAATCCACCAACAAAGAAACTCATAAATATGTAAGTGTATAATCCTAGAGAAAGTCTAAAAAACTGATTATTAAAATGTTCAATGAGCTAAAAGAAGATCTAAGGAACAAATTAGGAAAGAAAATGCAGGATATGGAAGGCCATTTTAATAAAAAAATAGACCTTGAAAAAAAACCATTCAGAATTCCTAGAAATGAAATACACAATGAATCACATTAAAAATTCAATTGAAAGCATCAACAAAAGATTATATTATGTGTAAATTAGAACTCCAAGCCTTGAATATGGAACTTCTGGCCTTGAAGATAGGGCATATGAACTTAAATACTCAATATACAAAAGAGACACATGTTTTTAAATTCATGACAAGAATATATAATTACTCTTGGACAGTATACATAAAATAAACTTGATTCATTGCGATAGAAGAGAACAGGCTAAAGTCATTAAGGATATCTTCAGTGAGATAGTAACAGAAAAATGTCTGCACATTAGAAATGAGATACCTATCCACGAACATGATGAATGTAGGACATCAAATGGAGAAAGTCAAAATTGAACCTCTACAAGATGCATCATAAACAAAATGCCTAACATAGAAAATATGGAATGAATATTAAATGCTGCAAGATAGAAACACCAGGTCATATTTAGAGGTAAATCAGTAAGTCTTACTTCAGACTTCTCAATTCAGAACACAAAATTGAGATGGGCCTGAAATGAGATATTCTAAACTCTAAAAGAAAACAATTCTCAACCTAGATCATTATATTCAGCAAAGCTCTCTTTCAGAATCTATTGGGAAAAATTTCCATGGAAAATATAAAAGAGTTCATGACCACTAAGTCAGCAGTACAAATAATACTCAAGGTGGAGCTGGGATTGTAGCTCAGTGGTGGCATGCTTGCCTGGACATGTGAGGCACAGGGTTTGATCCTTAGCACCACATACAAATAAGTAAAAGTATTGTGTCCATCTACAACTTAAACATATTTTAAAAAAAGAATACTCAAGGATTTCCTACACACAGAGAAACCCCCAAAACAAAGCCTGAAGTTCAAAAATAGATGAAGATCACTAGAAGAGCAAACAACTAAATGAAAATCAAGACAGCATTAAATATGATAAACAAAACAAAATGGCAAGAAACAAAAAAATACTATGCATAATAACATTGAATGTAAATGGTCTGATTCCTCATTTAAAAGAAATGATTAACAGAATTAATTAAAAAATAGGATCCAATTTTATGATATTTGCAAGAGACTCATCTCCTAGGCAAAGACTTACCCATAGGTTGAAAGTAAAATGATGAAAAAAAAAATAGTCCATACAAATGAAATCTGAAAACAACTAAGAGTAGCTATTCTCATATCTAGCAAAGCAGATTGGAAGCAAAAAATAATTAAAAGTGACAAAGAAGGGCACTACAAACTTTGGAAGGGAACAATCCAACAACAAGATATAACAATAATAACTGTACATTCCCCAAGTATCATGCACCTCATTATATTAAAAAATATATTTCTTGGCATTAAATACCAGATAAACCTCAATGCAATAATACTGAGTGATTTCAAAAGATGCTTATCGCCAACAGACTGGTCATCCAAACAAAAAATATCAGTAAAGATATCTCTTTCCTATATAATACTATAAATCAAATGTACCTAGTAAAATCAATATGAAATATTTTACCACAAATAACTGAATTTACTATCTTCTCAGAATCTTATGGAACCTTTTCAAAATAGACCATAATATGGTCACAATGTGAGTCTTAGTAAATGGCAAAAATTGTATATGATACTATGCATCCTATCAGATTATAATGAAATAAAACTAGAAATCAGAAGAAAGAATATAATAGAAACCCTATAACCACATTGAGATTGAACAATACACTTTTAAATGAAAAAGAGATCATTAAAAATGAGAGAAGAAGGGCTGGGGTTGTGGCGCAGTGGTAGAGCGCTTGCCTAGCATGCATGAGGCACTGGGTTCGATTCTCAGCACCACATACAAATAAATAAAATAAAGATCCATCAACAACCAAAAAAATTATTTAAAAAAAAAAAATGAGAGAAGAAATCAAGAAATACTTAGACACAAATTAAAACCAATATATGCTATATCAAAATCTCTGGGACTATGTAAAAGTGATTATAAGAGAAAAATTTATAGCATTGAGTGCATATATTAAACAAAGAGAAAGATCCACATAAATAAACTTGTGCTCCACCTAAAGGCCATAGAAAAGGAAGAAAAAAACTAATTCCAAAATAAGTAGATGACAGCAAAATATTAAAATCAAAGCTACAATTAATAAAACTTTAATATAAAAAAACATAGTATCAATGAACAAAAGTGTTGATTCTTTGAAAAGGGAAATAAGATTGGTAAAACTTTAGCCAAACTCACAAGATAGAAGACCTACACGAACTAAATTAAAGATGAAAAAAAATCACCATAGATGATTCTGAAATCCAGAGGATCATTAGAAAGTATTTTGAAAATCAATATGCCAATAAACTGGAAATTCTTGAAGATATTTACAATATTTTATACAAATATGATTCACAAAAATTGAACCAAGGAGGTATATATGACTTAATCAGACCAATATCAAATAATGAAATTGAAACAATTAAAAACCTTGCAACAAACAAAAACCAGGACCAGATGGATTCTCAGCTGAATTCTACCAGACCTTTCAAGAACTAACTCCAGCATTTTACAAATTATTCTCTGAAATTTAAAAGGAAGGAATACTCCCAAATATATTCTATAAAACCAGTATGAACCTGATACCCAGAGGGCAAAGATATCAAAGAAAAAAAGCTACAGACCAATGTCCCTGACAAACATAGATGCAAAAATCCTTAATAACATATTGGCAAGCAACATTCAAAATACATAAAGAAGATAATAAATACATTGTGATCAAGTGTGTTTCAATGCCAGGAACGCAAGTCTGGTTCAACATTTGTAAATCAGTAAATATAATTCACCAATTAAATGGAATTGAGGACAAGAATTATGTGATTATCTCAATAGATACATAAAAGTCCTTCAATAAAATACAGCAACCATTCATGTTAAAACCATGGAGAAACTCAAGATTGAAGTAATTTACCTAAACATTATACAGTCTATATATGACAAACCCAAAGCCAGTATCAAAGTGAATTGAGAAAAACTGAAAACATTTCCTCTAAAATCATGATCAAGACAAGGATGCCTACTCTCACCACATCTATTCAATAGAGTTCTTGAAACTCAAGTCAGTGAAATCAGATAAGAGAAGGAAATTAAGGAAATACAAATAAAAAAACAAGTCAAAATATTTCTGTTTATTGATGACATAATCCTATATCTAGAAGAACTAAAAACCTCTCCCAGAAGACTATAGAGCTGAAAAATGAATTCAGCAATGTAGCAGAATACAAGATCAACATTGATAAATCAATAGCTTTCCTTTACTGCAACAGTGATTCTGCTCAGCAAAAAATCAGGACTATTATTTTATTCACAATATTCTCAAAATAAAATACTTGGGAAGTAATGTGACCAAGAAAATGAGTGTTCTCTACAATGAAAATTATATAACACTGAAGAAAGAAATTAAAGAAAACCTTAGAAGTTGCAAAAAGACTTCCCATATACTTGGATAGACAAAAGAAATATTGTCAAAGGGTGATATTACCTAATGCACTATACATATTCAATACAAACGCCATCAAATTACCAGTGATATTCTTCACAGAACCAGAAAATGAGCTCTAAAATTCATTTGGAAGGATGGTATCCAGAATATCCAAAGCAATATTGAGCAAGAAGAGTGATGGAGGAGGCATTACAATATCTGATTTCAAATTATACTATAGAACCATAATAACAAAACCAGCATGGTTTGGCCTCAAAACAGATATGAAGGCCAATGAAGTAGAATAGAAGACAGAGAGACAAACCCAGATATTTACAGCCATCTAATTCTCCACAAATTTTCCAAAAATATATATTGGAGAGAAACTATTCTTTTTGAAAAATATTGCTAAGAATACCAGATATCCATATGTAAAAGAATGAAAGTATATCTCTATCTCTTTCCTTGCAAGAAAGTAAAATCAATGCTGATCAAAGATGTAGAAATTAGACAAGAAATTGCAACTACTAGAAGAAACAATAGGATCAACATGCCAACAAACTGATGCACACTTCAAACTCCTTATTATTTATCAGTTTAAGAAATAAAACTGAGAATCAATCGGTGGGATGGCATTAAATTAGAAAGTTTCTGTATTGCAAAGGAAATGACTAGTGTGAAGTGTGTGAAGAAAGAGCTTATAGAATTGAAGACAATATTTGCCAGCTGCTTCTTTGGCAGTGCATTGAAATCCAGAATATAGAAAGGATTAAAAAGCTTAATATAAAAAAATCCAACCTATGAATTTGCAAAACAACTAAACAGATGGTTCTATTAAGAATAAACACAAAAGGGCAAAAGTGTATATGAAAACAAAATGTTTAACATCTCCAGTAATGAGGTAAGTGAAAATTAAAACTACACTAAGATTTCATTTTACTTAGAAATGCAATTATGAGGGATACAAATAATAATAAATGCTTGTGAGAATGTGGGGGAAACTTATCAATTGTTATGGGGACTGCAAATTAATAAAATCATTCTGGAAAGCAGTATGGAGATTCATCAAAAACTTGGAATGCAGCCACCATATGGCCAAGCTATGCCACTTCTCAGTATTTACACAAAAATATCAGCACACTATAGTGACATAAGCAGATCAATATTTATAGTAGCACAATTCACAATAGCCAAGTTATAGAACCAGTCCAGGCACTTATCAAAAATTGAATTGTTAAAGGAAGTGTACTATATATACTCAATGGATATTTACTCAGCCATAAAATTAATAAAATAGTGGCTTTTGTCATTAAATGTATGAAACTGGAAAACATCATTAAAAGGGAAATAAACCAGACTCAGAAAGGCAAGGAGCAAATGTTTTTTTCTCTATGCAGAAGCTTAAGAAAAGTAAGTTGTCAAATAAGGCATTGAAAAGCATAAAGATACAGGAAAGATAAGTGGAGTAGAAGGAGATTGAAAGGGAAAGAGGAGAGTAATGAAAGGAGAGAAATGCACAGGGAATTTTTTTAAATGTATGTTATGTTCATATATAAATATACCACATGGAATTCTACCTTTATGTGTACGTAGAAAGCACATTCAAAAATTAATTAAAATAACTGAAAAGTAGACCAATGGAGTAGAGGAAGGAGAAAAGAAAGAATCAGGAGGGAAGGGAAGCAAAGGGAATGGGGAATGAAATGGAGTAAATCAAATTCCATGCATGTATGCATTTGTCAAAATGAACCCAACTCTATGAATCTCAACATTTTGTAAAACTATAATGCACTAATAAAAGCCTAAAAATAAATTTGAGTATTTTACTGAAAGCAATTTACCAATAGCTATTTATTTAATAAACTTATGTATTTCTCATTACTTAAAAACTGTTAAGTTCATTTGAATGTGGAAAAAAGAATTCAGGTAGTTTAAAGCTCAATTTGACCAAAAGGTTATTAATCAACTGCTATGTGTATAACATTATATTAGTATATTTATCAAAAAAATTTTAACAAAAAAAAAACATGTTTAGCTTTATCTTCATCTAGCAGTAATAGGATTTAGAGTTGGTAATATGGATCTATGCATGTATGTGTGTTTGTACTTCCATTGAAGTGTAGCTTATTTTGTATGAAAATGCATATCAAATGCACTTAAGCCAATAAAGTTAAAATAATCATTTTAATAAATATACCAACAGAAACCAGACTCTATAAAACTGGAATATCTATTTCAATTTACAGAATTTTTTAACCTGAAAATGTTAGCACAACTAAGAATTCAAAAGATGCATTCAAATGATGGTATATTTATTTGTTTTAATTTTCCACTCATTTCAAGTTAGAGCAGATATTTTAAAGTAGGATCTGAATATTCATCTATGAACAAAATGAATAAGTTTTATCATTGGTTATGAGAGTGAAAGAATATGCTTAGCTTCTTTAATGACCACCCCATTGGTTGGCTTTCAGTAATCATAATCTTCATTCATGAATACTTTTGTTCTCTCATAGAACAAAACTTGCTGTATAACACATAATTATCAATACTGTAATAAATGATGCCAATAAATCAGTGAAAATTTTATCTCTCCTAGTTTCCTGGTCCTTACAAAATGATATAAACTTATAGCAAAGGAAATAATTACTATGCTTATATATGCTTTGAGCAAACAAATGTATATGAGAATATATGAAAGTCAGACTTAACTACTCCAAATGGAAGAAAAATATTTTATTAGGAAATGGTATGATTTTGTGCCAGAGCCACTGCCAAATGGCAGGAGCACAGGCCAAGCCCCAGGACCACCTTCAGGGACAACCACAGGACCACAGCCAAGGTCAGACCTGAGAGTACTAGCTGCCAGTCACAGGGGAACCAAGACCAAGGGTAAGGACTGCCCTCGGGGACTCCTGTGGGAGACTGGGCCTAAGTGAGGCCTGGAACCACTCCTAGTTCTGCACCAGAGTCCCTGTCAATCCATAGGAATCCAGGCCCAGAGCTAGACCTGCTGCATAGAATACATGAGGGAGTTCAGGCAAAAATCAGGCTTAGGACTGCCCCCCACAGGTCTGTGAGACAGCCCAGGCCCAGGACCACCCCTGCACATAGTAGAGATTCACACTGTTACTCCTTTCCTGTATCCATTTGTACACTACAGCCATTCCCATAGTTGTTCCCATGTATTAGCCTCTACCTTGGGTCAACAGACGGGGCCTGGAGGCAGAAGCCTGCCAAAGTGTTGCATCTCCAATCAATCAACCCAAAACCTTTGTAAGTCCCACCCTTTTAGCCTCAACTCTCAAAGTGTTTGCATCTAACTTGGGCCACTCTCACTGCCCTCTTGAGTTAACTCCACTACCACTGCCACCATCTTTAGTGGCAGTAGTGTCCATCTGGGGGCACCTGTTGGGGACTGAAGGTGAATTCCAACATGAGATACAGGTAATCTGTAGGGTCACTACAAGATTATAGGATATAAACCACAATACCTCAGATCAGCATTGCAAGAAAGGAAGGTGCATAATCAACATTAAGAAACAACAGAAGAGGGGCTGAGGCTATGGCTCAGCAGTTGAGCACTTGCCTCACATACGTGAGGCACTGGGTTCGATCCTCAGCACCACATAAAATAAATAAAGATATTGTGTTCATCTACAACTAAACAAAATATTTAAAAAAAAGGAACAATGGAAGAAAGTGCTCCAAATAAACCAGGATAATACAATAATAGAATCCATTTACAGCACAGTTGATGAAAGAATTCAGAATGTATGTAATTAAAATAATCTGTGAATAAAAGAAAGACTTAAATAAGCAAACATAGGCAAAAATTGATCACTCCAACAAAGAAATAAGAGAGCAAATAAAGGCAACCATTGATCACTCCAACAAAGAGATAAGAAAGAAATAAGAGAGCAAATACAGGTAGCAAAAGATTACTTTAAGAAATCTATAGATTGTGAAATGTTCTTGAAATGAATGAAACAATAAACCAAATAAAACACTTGATAGAAAGCATCACCACCAGACTAGATCACTTGGAAGACAGAACCTTGGATAATGAAGACAAAATATACAGAACCTTGGATAATGAAGACAAAAAATAATCATGAGAATAAAGCTGACCACACAGTGAAGATAGTAAGAAACCATGAACAGAATATATAAGAATTATGGGATAGCATCAAAAGACCAAATCTAAGACTGATCAGGATACAAGAAGGCACAGAATTTCAAACTAAAGGAATGCACAATCTCTTCAATGAAATAATATCAGAAAATTTCCCAAACATTAAACATGAATTGGAAAACCAAATACAAGAGGCTTACAGGACACCAAATGTACAAAGGTACAACAGATCTACACCAAGGCACATTATAATGAAAATTCCCAGCATGCAGAATAAGGAAAGAATTTTAAAGGCTGCAAGAAAGAGGAATCAGATTACATATGGGGGGGAGACCAATTTGGATCTCAGCAGATTTTACAACCCAAACCCTAAAAGCCAGGAGATCATGGAACAACATATACCAAGCTCTGAAAGAAAATGGATGCCAACCAAGAATCTGATATCCAGTAAAATGGAGCTTCAGATTTGATGAGGAGATAAAAACCTTCCATGATAAACAAAAGTTAAAAAGATTTACAGAAAGAAAGCCTACACTACACAGCATTCTCAGCAAAATATTCCATGAGGAGGAAATAAAAATCAACAATGAAAATATACAAAGATATGAATTACATTAAAGAAAAGGCCAATCAAAGGAGAAACCAAGTCAAAGTAAAAACCAAAAATAAACCAACTGACCAGGATTACAAATCATTTTTCCAATAATAACCCTGAATATGAATGGCCTAAACTCATCAATTAAATGCATAGGCAGACAGACTGGATAAAAATAAAAAAAGTATGCCGCCTTCAAGAGACTCATCTCACAGGGAAAGAAATCCAAAGACTGAAAGTGAAAGTGTAGAAAAGAAAACTTATCACTCACATGCACTGCATAAACAAGCAGGAGTTTTCATCCTCATATCAGATAAAGTAGACTTCAAATCAAAGTTAGTAAAAAGAGATAAAGATGGACATTTCAGATTTCTTAAGGGAATCATGCATTAACAAGACATTACAACCATAAATATCTATGCCCCAAACTATGGGTCATCTATGTATATCAAACAAACCCTTCTCAACTACAAGAATCAAATAGATGATAACAATAATAATTGGTGACTTTAAAACAGCTCTCTCACCACTGCATAGATCTTCCCCCAAAAAAGTAAACAAAGAAACCATAGAATTCAATAAAATAATCAATAATTTAGACTTAGCAGACATATATAGAGTATCCCATCCATCAAAGCACATGAATTCTTCTCCAAAATA
The DNA here is from genome assembly GCA_028644305.1 of Xerus rutilus. Lineage (NCBI taxonomy): Eukaryota > Metazoa > Chordata > Mammalia > Rodentia > Sciuridae > Xerus > Xerus rutilus. Next base: position 58,791,846 of record CM053417.1, read on the forward strand.
TATCATGTTATGTCACAAAGCAATTCTGAGAAAATACAAAAAAAAAATAGAGATATGACCCTGCATCCTATCTGAATATAATGGAATAAAATTAGAAATCAATGACAGATTAAAAAATAGAAACTACCCCAACACCTGGAGACTAAATAACACATTATTGAATGATGCATGGATAACAAAAGACATCAGGAAAGAGATTAAAAAATTGTTAGAGGTAGATGAAAACTCTAATACAACATATCAAAATCTCTGGGACAACATGAAGAGAGTGCTAAGAGGAAAGTTCATTGCATTAAGTGCATTCATTAAAATAAGAAAAATTCAACAAATAAATGACTTGACTCTACATCTCAAAGCCCTAGAAAAATAGGAGCAAATCCACACCAAAAGAAGTAGAGACAGGAAATAATTAAAATCAGGGCTGAAATCAACAAAATTGAAACAAAATTCAAAAAACTGACAAAACAAAAAGCTTGGAAAAAATAAACCAAGTTGACAAACCCTTAGCCACCCTAAAGAAAAGAAGGAGAAAGAAAACTCAAATTACTGAAATTTTTAATGGAAAAGGACATGACAGATGCTACTGAAATACAGAGAATAATTAGAAACCATTTCAAAAATTTCTATTCCAGTAAATTAGAAAACCCTGAAGACATTGACGAATTTCTAGAAGCATATGACCTACCCAAACTGAACCAGGAGGTCATACAGAACGTAAACAGATGAATTTCAAGCAAGAAAATAGAAGATGCTATCAAAAGCCTACCAACCAACAAAAGCCCAGGACCAGAGACATTCTCAGCTGAGTTCTACAAGACCTACAAAAACTAATTAATACCAATACTCATTAAACTCTTTCATGAAATAGAAAGAGATGGAAAAGGATGGAACCTTTTCAAGCTCATTCTGTGAGGCAAGTATCACCCTGATACCAAAACTAGACAGAGAAACATCAAAGAAACAAAATTTCAGACCAATATCACTGATGAACACAAATGCAAAAATTCTCAATAAACTTCTGGCAAATCACATACAAAAACATACAAAAATAGTGCACCATGATCAAGTGGAGTTTATTCCAAGGATGCAAGGTTGATTCAACATATGGAAATCAATTAATATAATCCATCACATCAATAGTCTTAAAGATAAGAATCATATGATTTTATCAATTGATGCAGGAAAAAGTATTTGACAAAACACAGCATATTTTTATGTTCAAAACACTGTAAAAACTGGGGATAGTAGAAACATACCTCAACTTTGTAAAAGCTATCTATGCTAAACCCAAGGCCAACATCTTCCTAAATGGATAAAAACTGGAAACATTCCTTCTAAAAAGGGAAAAAGACACAGCTACCATCTTTCACCACTGATGTTCAACATAGTCCTTGAAACTCTAGCCAGAGCAACTAGACAGATGAAAAACTTTAAAGGGATATGAATAGGAAAAGAACTCAAACTATTATTATTTGCTGACCACATGATTCTATACTTAGAGGATCCAAAAAATTCCACCAGAAAACTTGTAGAATTAATAAATGGTTTCAACAAAGTAGAGGATATAAAATCAATATCCATAAATCTATTGCATTTCTATACATCTGTGATGAATCCTCTGAAAGAGAAATTAGGAAAACTACCCCAATCACAATAGCCTCAAAAAATAAAATTATTGGGAATTATTTTAACAAAAGAGGTAAAAGACCTCTACAATGCAAACTACAGGACACTAAAATAAATAATTGAACAAGGCATTAGACAAAGTAAAAATCTCCCATGCTGTTGAATAGGCAGAATCAAAATGGCCATACTACCTAAAGTCCTACATAGATTTAATGTGATTCCAATTAAAAACCCAACATCATTCCATATAGAAATAGAAAAGGCAATTATAAAATTCATTTGGAAGAATAAGAGACCCAGAATAGCCAAAGTAATCCTTAGCATTAAAAATTAAACAGGAGGCATCACAATACCATACCTTAAATTATACTACAAAGCTATAGTAACAAAAATGGCATGGTACTGACACCAAAATAGACATGTAGATGAATGGTACAGAATAGAACAAACAGAGGAAAACCCACATAAATAAAGTTAGCTTACACTAAACAAAGGTGCCAAACAAATACATTGGAGAAAATATAGCCTCTTCAAGAAATGGTGTTGGGAAAACTGGAAATCCATATGTAGCAAAATGAAATTAAACCCTATCTCTCACCATGGACAAAATTCAACTCAAAGTGGATCAAGGACCTGGGAATTAGACCAGAGACCCTACACCTAATACAAGAAAAATAAGGCCCAAATGTTAATCATATCGGCTTAGGATCTTACCTCCTTAACAAGACTTCTATAGTGCAAGAAGTAAAATCTAGAATCAATAAATGGGATGGATTCAAACTAAGGAGCTTCTTCTCAGCAAAAGAAACAATCAATGAAGTGAACAGAGAGCCTGCATTCTGGGAACAAATTTTTGCCACACGCACATCAGTTAGAGAACTGATCTCCAGGACATATAAATAACTCAAAAAACTTAACACCAAAATACAAACAACCCAATCAATAAATGGGCTAAGGAGCTGTACAGATACTTCTCAGAAGAAGATATATAATCAATCAACAGACATCTGAAAAAATGTTCAACATCTCTAGCCATTAGAGAAATGCAAATCTAAACTTCTCTAAGATTTCATCCCACACCAGTCAGAATGGCAATTATCAAGAATACAAACAATAAAAAGTTTTGGTTAGGGTATAGGGGAAAAGGCATGCTCATACATTGCTGGTGAGACTGAAAATTGGTACAACCAATTTCCATACTGGAAAGCAGTATGGAGACTCCTTAGAAAACTTGGAATGGAACCACCATTTGACCCAGCTATCCCACTCCTTAGTTTATACCTGAAGGACTTAAAAACAGCATACTACAGAGATGCAGCTACTTCAATGTTTATAGCAGCTCAATTCACAATAGCTAAACGATGAAACCACCCTAGGGGTCCTTCAATAGATGAATGAATAAAGAATCTGTGATATATATACACAATAGAATATTACTCAGTGATAAAAGAGAATAAAATTATGGCATTTGCAGGTAAATGGATGGAATAGGAGAATATTATGCTAATCAAAGTAAGCCAATCCCAAAAAACCAAATGCTGAATGTTCTTTCTGGTAAGTGGATGTTGATCCATAATGAGGGAGAGTACACGGGAAGAATGGAGGAAATTTGGTCAAAGAGGATTAAGGGAGGAGGGGGCATGGGGGCAGTAAAGACAATGGAATGAGATGGACATCATAGCCCTACCTTCATGTATGACTGGATATATGATGTGATTCTACACCCTGTACAACCAGAAAAATGAAAAATTGTGCTCCATCCAGTACAATGAATCAGAACATATTCTGCTATCATGTATACCTAAGTAGAATAAATAAATTAAAAATAAATAAATAAATAAGAAAAAAATGAAGATGGTATGATTTTGCTGGGGATATAGCTCAGTTGGTAGAGTGCCTGCCTTGCATGTACAAGGTGCTGGGTTCAACCACCTGCACCACACACAAAAATAGTGGTATGATTTTGAAGAAAGACTAAACCAGATGAAGAATTTAGGAAATGTTGCCAGAGTAATACTTTCTATATAGAGATTTAAACAACAGCTGAAGGAAATTGTGACCACAAAAACACCCCAAAAATATTAGCAAAGAGTTTTAATTAGTAAATTAAAAAAAGAAAAATTTACTGGATTTTTTTCAACATTAATCCAAATATATGTTTTATTATTTCTTTTGTCCATGGATAAATAATATCTTACAGACAATATCTTGTGAGATACATTACACATTTTTAACACTAAATCTCAATATTGAGAATCCTAAAATTCCTGGAAATTCTACATTTCAAAAATATTAAAACTGAAATAGGAAATGTATAGAGATTATTTTAATTTTCACATTACTGAAATGTTCTTGAAAGAGTGATTAATAACTTGTTTAACAAATATTTACTGAGTGTTCAAATGTTTGGGTGAAATAAATTTTTAAAAATCTACATATAAGTTCTTTGAATATGTTAAGAAAAATACACATAGAATGTGAATGATGACCTAAAAAGTGTTGGTTTTATCTCTTAGAGAGCTGTTTAATTCATATTTTAAGAAAAAAAAAAAACATGTTTTTGCTAGGGCTTTATCCCACCAACAAATGTTTATCACTGTTGTCTTTATTATTGTGAAAATAATGAGTTTTCAAGAGAGAATTTTTATTTAGATGGTTTTCATTTCATTTCATTTTTATTTAGATGGTTTTCTAGAGAGAATCCTTTCTATAATCCCTTAATTGGCACCACTAATGTAATGAGAACCAATGAGTTGAGTACATCATTGGAAATGATAAAATGTGTAGAAGATAATTTAGGGTGACAGAATTCATAGATGCATAATAAACAAGAATAAAGTTAAGATGGATTTTAAATAAATATTGCTTCTATAAATTGGTTCCTGAATTGAAACAATGGTCCTTCTTTTCTATATACAGGAATGCATGAGTAGCTGTTCTAGAAAATGTTTATCTACATGCTGTCTGAGAAAAAGAATCATGCAAAACAGTAGACATTCATGATTTAGGAATAAAACATCTCTCACACCTGACGTTTCTGATTATGCTTTAAGAAATATAAATGTGTTAACTTGGTTTTGGTTAGCATCAACTGGTACTACTTGAATGAAAAATGAAACAATTTTTAAATTAATTATTTCCAGAGAATCCAAACACTGATGTGAAAATATGACAGTTGAGAGCATGAGGTCTTTTCAAAAAAACATCTCCACAGAAAATTATTCTCCTTATTCTGACCATTTTTATCTGATTCTATATACTTCTAATCTATAACTTGTAGAAGTAGTATGATCATATCAAAAGGAATAAGTTGATTTTTACCTACCCCACTGTTCATCACACTTCATCCTCACTGTTCATCATTTTTACAGTTACATGCTCCCTGACTCCATGCCCCAAGTTCCTGCCTGTCGTTTATTTTGTGCCTCGCGTGGGTTCGGTCGACGAGTCGGGGTCCCGCAGGATGAGGGGACCGAGGGATGGGGTCCCACGGGACGAGCTCTGGGGTCCCGGAGGACAAGGAACAATGGTGTCCCATGGGACGAGGTCTGGGGTCCCGGAGGATGAGGTCTGGGGTCCCGGAGGACGAGGGTTTATGGGGTGGACGGTCACGGAGTCACTCACCCAGACACCGGGGGTAGGTAAAACTGCTCTGCCAGAGCGAGAAGCAGACCCGTTTATTTCAGTTAGTGCAACAGTTTATATAGGTCCTCAGATCAATCATGGCCCTGAGGTTAGGTTACAGCCAATAGGGTATTGATCCATGTCAGGTGTGCAGCCAATCAGCATGGGATGAGAAAAGGAGAGGCACTGAAGGCAGCCAATCAGCATTGGGTAAAGAGGAGGGGAAACATTCAAAGTAACCAATCAACATAGGGCAAAGGAGAGAGGACGTATGGAAGGCAGGGAGAGAGCTCCTATACCTGCCAAATCTACTGTTCAAACCTAAAAGTATAATTTTAAAAGCTGAATTTTTTGGATTCATTCTTGCTGTGACTTATGTTGTATTTGAACAACTTTAGCTGTGTTTGTGCTTTCTCTTTGTATTATTTTTTTTTCTATCTTACTGCCTTGAAATAATATTATTAAGTTTTCTTTGTTTCCTTATAAGTGGTGGAGCCAGGATTCAGCCTTAGGTGTATCTGTCTTCAGAATATAAATATTCTCACCACAATACTATGAATCAAGAGCAGGGCTAAAGAAAGACAGTCTATATGATATTGCAATTGTTTGGGTCTTTCTAAACCAAATGCTGCAAGTAGAAGCTCTGAAGGAAGCAATTGAGAGTTTGAATAGGTAAATGTTAAACATGTATGTATGTCACAAAAGATGAAAACTTTTAAAAAATTATCAAACTAGGAATAGCACTTGCAACACAAATTATCATCTTTTTGGGGGGTTTCCAGGGACTGAATTCAGGAGAACTCAATCCCTGAGCCATATCCACAGCTCTATTTTATATTTTATTAGAGACAGAAACTCACTAAATTGCTTGGCACCTCACTTTTGGTGAGAGGTTGGCTTTGAACTCTGGGTCCTCTTGCCTCAGCCTCCCAAGACGCTGGGATTACCATCATGCAACACCACCCAGCTTATTATCATCTTTAATACCTAGAAATAAGAAAACAGAAAAGAAAAATCTAATAGAACTTAAAGATAATAAAAATTGGTGAATAAAATTGGATTCTAAAAGAATAAGAATGCCATCCAACTTTATGGATGGTGACTGTTAAAAGATAATGGAGGATTATCTTCAAGGAAGTGAGAAAATTTGTATTTAATATAGAATTCCATATTTTTTTAACTCTCACTCAATTGATTTTTGCACTTTTGGCAATGAATTTTATCTGCCTGAACTTGTTTCCAACAAAAGTTATTCACTGGGCTGGGGTTGTAGCTCAGAGGTAGAGCACTTGCTTAGCATGCATGGGGTACTAGGTTCGATCCTCAACACTTCATAAAAATAAATTAAATAAATGGTATTGTGTCCCTCTACAACTACAAAAGAATTTTAAAACGTTATTCACTTAGTAAATAAAGACAACAAAATACCTAATTTATTTCAATGACATGGGAATTATATAAGAAGTTTAATATGAAATGCATATAGGATATAGTAGATTCACATTAAATATAAACAATTAACAGTAGTAGAACTAGCTGTAGAGCTGTCATTGGAATGGTAATACCATATTATTTGACATTTCATCCAAGTAAAACTTGCTTTAACCTGGTAAATGAGATGATATTTTCAACAAGTGAATCAATGATCATAGCACCACTTATTTTATAATCTACTTTGATGCAAGTACTACTTTGTCATTATAAAATTTCTTATATCAGATATATATATATATACATATATATATATATATATATATATATATATATACTTTTAATTTTGTTCCACTGAATAACTAGAATCAGGCCAGTTTTGGTCTAATCAATTTTTAATTTTTTGTTGTAAATATTTGAAAAATATGCAGAAATATAAATAGGACTAATCAAACCTAATTTATCTGCCATCTTATTTTAATTATTATCAACTAACAGTCAAAATCATCACCTTGACTTAATTTTATATGAGAGAATGTATGTTATTTTATTTTAAATCTTGGCTATTCTTGCTTGATTAACCTTCTAAATGAATTCACTCATTTTTCATTTTATATTAAAAATGTGTCTTTTCTAAGACACTTTAGTTTTCTTTACTTTTTTTTTTTTGGTACTGGAGATTGAATTCAGGGGCACTCGACCACTGAGTCACATCCTCAGTCCTATTTTGTGTTTCTTTTTTAATTTTTTTATTTGTTGATGAACTGTTATTTTATTTATTTATATGTGATGCTGAGAATTGAATCCAGTGACTCACATATGCTAGGCAGGTGCTCTACCACTGAGCTACAACTCCAGTCCTATTTTTGTGTTTTTATTTAGACATAGGGTCTCACTTAGTTGCTTAGGGCCTCGCTGTTGCTGAGGCTGGCTTTGAACTCACAATTCTCCTATCTCAGCCTCCCAAAGTGCTGTGATTACAGTTGTATACCACCACGCTCAGCTAATTTTTATTTTTTAATTGACAGACAAAATAATCTATAAGTCACATATTTCATGTTCTTAAATATATATATATTTTTGAGTGACTAAATAAGCTAACTAATATATGAATTACCTCACATGGTCACTTTTGAATTGAGAACACAATCTATTTTCAGAGAATTTATCAAGAATTTCAAAATATATTATATTATTGATGGCTAGCCATAATGACTATACCTTATTAATAAATTATTTATCAATTCATTGATAATGTATTACTCTTATTTAGCTGAAAATTTATTAGCTTTTATGAACATCTCCTCAATCCTCTCATTCAGTACTATACAAGCCACTGGTCACCACTTTCTTATTCTCTATTTCTATGAGATCACCTTTGTTAGATTATACATATAAATGGTATACTGTAGCATTTATTTGTCTTTCTGAGTGTTGCTTATTTCACTTGATATAATGCCCTCCGGGTTCCACCATGTTGCCGCAAATTATTGAATTTTTTTTATGGTTGAATAATATTCCATTGTTTGTATATACCACATTCTCTTTATCCATCAATCTGTTTATGAATATTTAAATATTTTATATCTTTTCTTTTATAAATAGTGCTGTAATGAACATGGAGTGCAGATGTATCTATAAACATACAGATTTCATTTCCTTTGGATCAATGCCCTCTAGTAGACATTGTTGGACAATGTGGCAGTTCTATTTTTGAATTTTTTTGGAATCCTCATATTGTTTTCTCTAAAGTTTGCATTAATTTGCATCCCACCAATAGTATAGAAGGGTTGTCTTTTCTCTCCAACTTCTCCAACCATTTGTTATATTTTTGTACATTTTATCATAATCATTCTAACACTTTTGAAGCGAACTCTGAGAGTGGTTTTAATTTGCATGTCCCAGATGATTAGTGTTGATCATTTTTATATACTTGTGGGCCATTTGCATATCTTCTTTTGAGAAAAGTGTATTTAAATTCTTTGCTCATTTTTGAACCTGGTGATTTGTTTTCTTGCTATTTTTATTTTAGTTCCTTATATATTTTAGATATTAAGCCTTTATCAGAGGTGTCAATTATAAATATTGTCCTGTATTCTGTATGTTATGTGCATTGTTTTCTTAGTTGTACTTTTGCTGTAATATCAAAAAAAAAACCCAAAAACTAAACAAAAAAACCCTTTTGTTTCTATATCCTGAGGCTTTTACAGTACGTTTTCTTCTAGCTTAGTATTTTCATGATTTCAAGTCTTACATTTAAGTCTTTAATCCATTTTTATTTGATTTGTGTATACAGCATGGCCTAAGGGTCTAATTTTATCCTTATTTATATAGATATCCAGTTTCATTAGCACCATTTATTGAAAAAAATAATCCTTTCCCTATTGTGATTTCTTAACTTTGTTGAAAATCAGTTGGCTGGAAATGCACAAGTTTATATCTGGGGTCTTTTTCTTTCCGATTAATCTATGTCTCAGCCTCCCAAAGTGCTGGGATTACAGGCATGCACCACCACACACAGCTTTTACCATTAATCTATATATCTGTTTTTATTCTGGTAGGATGCTTTTTTGGTCACCTAGGTAAAAATCTCACTTGGCCATAGTGAATAGTCTTCTTAATGTGCTGTTGAATTTAGTTTGCTATTATTGTATTAGGGATAATTGCATCTGATATAATGGCTCCTAGTTTTCTCTTCTTGTATTGTTCTCATCTTGCTTTCAGATTACTACTGGCTTTATAAAATGCTGTGTTTCCATTATAATTTTTAAAGGATAATTTTAATTTTTCTTTCAATTTCTTTATTGATTCATTGGTTTTCCAGGATCTTTTTTTTTTTTAATTTTCATGTATTTGTGAACTTTCCAAAGTTTCATCTGTTATTTATTTCCAATTTTATTATTGTGGTTAGAAAATTTACTTGATATGATTTCATTCTCCTTAAATTTGTTAAGACTTATTTTGTGGCCAAACATGTCATCTATCCTAGAGAATGGTATGTGCCCTTGAGAAGAATGTGTATTCGGCTGAGGGATAAAATATTCTGTACAGATCTAAGTATATTTGGCCTATAGTGTATTCTAATAACAATGTTTCTTTACTAATTTTCTGTCTGGATCATCATTCCATTGCTGAAAGTGATACTGCCAGTTACTGTTGACTACTTCTGCTTCTTCACATGCAGAGAAGCATGCTGAGGCAAGGACATAAATCAGGGTTTATTTAAAAACAGTTAACACAGGGAGAAGAGGTCCATAGGGGTATCCAGATAGCCCAAGATATACAGGTGTTTTGCCTTTTATATATCCTAGGCTTCCTTTTTTCTTCTGCTCTCTTCCTCTTATCTCTCTCCTTCCTGCCTATGTGACTAGGCCCAGGAGATGTCCCCTGTAGAGAACAGAATTTGACTGTATGCTAGCATGCTTGCAAACAGGACACTTAAGCATAAAGAGGAGGATTCTTGCATGCTTGCAAATAAGACGCGTAAGCACAAAAAGGCCAGTGCATATCTGCAAACAGAATGTTCTGCCAGTAGTTTCTTCTTGATTCTCAAGGAACAAACTTATCTTGCACAAAAGTATTTTTGTCAGCTCCTAAAAGGAAGCTAACTTGAGGACAAATGAAACTAAGTTGATAAAGTAACCATGAATGCAGGATGTGTTCCGTAATTGACCTTGCATTTATAACAATAAGCTTTGAGCATGTGCACTATGTTATTGCTGAATCACTCCCCTTGGCTTTGTACCACTAAAAAGAATATAAAAAGGACTGGCAAAATAAAAGTGTGGGATCATTAAGAAAGAAGCAACTGTCTTCATATTCGTTCCATTCACATCAGTTCCTCTCCAGTGGGATGGCCAAAATTTGAAAAGCAAATGGACAAGATGAAGGGATCTGGGAAGGAAGGGAGCATAATTAAAAACTCCCTGTAGAGAGGGATAATCCCTGGGACAGGTTACCTGAGCAACAAGTTGGAATAGGGGCAGGTTATCCTGATAAGGGTGGGGGAAGGGTTCTGAAGGCATTAGCATTTCAATACCTCTCCAACTTCCCAGACCCAAATTGGCCTCCTTGATCTGACCTGACTTGGTTTACCTATCTACACTGACTGCCTGTCTATTCAGGTTTCAAAAGCAGGGCATTGAAGATCCTCTGTGCTTATTCTATTACAATCAATCCCTTCCTCATTTCTATTAATATTTACATTTTATATTTAGGTGTTCTGATGTTGGGTGTATATAAAGTTTGCAGATATTATACTTTCCTGATGAACTGACCTCTTTATGTACTGATTTTATTTTGTCTTTTTATACTTTTTGACTCAAAATCTATATTCTTTAATGTAAGTATTGTTAATTATCTTTTTGGCTTTCATTTGCATAGAGTATATTTTTACTTCCATTCTCTTCCAGTCTGTGTGTGTTACTACAAGTTAAGTGAGTCTCTTACAGGTAGCATATAATTCTCTCTAGTTTTTTGCAACCCCTTCAGTCACCACCATGTCTATTTCCTTTCTTATTTCCTCTCTTCCTCCCCCTCACATTTCTTTCTTATTAAACCACCAAGAGCACTTAACCACTGAGCCACACCCCCAGAACTTTTATTTTATTTTATTTTATTTTATTTATTTTGAGACAAGGCCTTACTAAATTTCTTAAGGCCTCACTTAGTTACTGAGGCTGGCTTTTGAACTTGCCATGCTCTTTCCTCAGGCTCTGAAGCCACTAACATTATAGTCATGTGCCATTGTTCCCAGAACTCTATGTCTTTTGATTGGAAAATTTAACTCTTTGTCATTCATTAAAGTTATTTACAGGTAAGGATTAATGTTGGGTCGATAGATGGCGGCTATACAAAGGGGGACTGGGCATCTGAAGTTACCCAGGCATGACAAGACTTCCCACACATGCCAAAAGGTAGACTGCTTACCACTCTGACATCAACCAATCATCAATGAATGCACTAACCTCTGAAATCTGCCCAAACCTGTCACTGGGCCTAGCCAACCAAGAAGAGATACCTCTTCATGAGAATCTCTCTCCCTCAACCTACCCATAAAAATGCCCTCTCCCAGTCTTGGGCGTGACTTCCTCAGCCCTTACTGGTGGACTGGTAAACTTCGTTGGAAGGCAGACACCAATAAAGCTGTGCTTTCACCTTTTTGACTAATGGTCATGGTTTTTACTATCGATCTGACCTTACAATTAATACTGCCATTTCATTGCTTTCTGGTTATTTCAGAGATCCTTTGAGCTTTTTCTTCTCTTGTCATCCCATATACTTAAGTGACCTTTCTCTAGTGGTAGGTTTTGTTTATTTACATTTTGTTGGTTGATTTATAGTATCTACTATAAATCTTTACATTCTGCTCATAATTGGGTGCACAAAAGTCATAAAATTGGTTATTTTAAACAGACAACTAATTCTAGGTTGCAAAAAATGTTTTACAATTTTATTCCACTCCACTCCCTTCCCTGCTTTTGAATTTTTTGTCAGTTTAATCCTTTTTATATTGCATGTCCCTTAAGAAATTATTGTAGGGCTGGGGTTATGGCTCAGTGGTGGTATAATGCCCAAGCTCATGAGACCACCAGAGACCACCAGGAGTCTGATTCCTATGCAATCACAAAAGGGGTCTTTATTACAAGCTCAAGCAGGGACTGCACATCTTCCCAACACAGCCCGTAGGGAGGCACGGCCCCGAGTCTAGGGGAACGGGGATTTTTATGGGTTTCAATCACAAGCAGGGGAGTACATGCCTTGGCATTGCAGGATTGAGTAAGGGAAAGCGCGTACAGGAGGAGAGCAGTCTTGTCATTCTCGGATTGGGTGAAGGTGAGTGTGATCAGAGTGAGGTCAGTTGACCTTTAAGCTGATAGGCTTGGTTGAAGTGGGCCCGATATCTAGTTTCCTGATTGGTTGGCCCAAATTGTGAAATGACTTACTATTGCCTGAGCAGGATACCTAACTTTTCAGGAACTGGGTGGGGCCTGCTGATTTGGGGACAAAGGTCAACAATCTCAAGATGGCGTTGGTTCTGTCCTCTCATTCCCCCCTATAGTAGTAACTAAAACCAATCATGGTTTTCAGACTCGGATGACAGAGTCTGATATGATGTTCTTGTAACCATTAACTGAATTACTACTAGTCTCTCTTTTATGTATTTGGGCATTCCATTTCACAGTAGTGTCTGGGTTCAAGTAATCACTCTTGGTGGTAAAAGGATCTGCAGGTTTGGCATGAGTGTAATGGATCCAAGCTGCTATTCCGTCGACCTTGAGTGTGGTTGGAGTTGTCAACAGGATGACTGACGAATGGTCCTTTCCAGCGAGGCTCAAGAATCGCTTGGCGATAATGCTTGACATAAACCCAGTCTCCCCGGCAGAAGCGGTGGGGGCTCAGGAGGAGGTCCAGTTTCATACAAGGAATGTAAAATATGTGCCGGTGGGCCCACTGGGTCCCCTGAAGTTTAAATAGTAAGTCAGCATCTGAGAATTCACCTAGGACCTGTTCTTGTAGTTTAGGGACAATGGAGGCAATAGTGCCAAACATAATTTCAAAGGGGTTTAGACCCATCTGGTAAGTTGAGTTCTGTAGGGCCTTCCTAGGGGCGATTTATATGCCAGCTCCTGAGAAAAGGAAACCTATCTCATTGGTTACCTCCCGCTTCCATGCTCGTGGACAAGGCATGACTGCTTATATTTGGTATAGGGTGCTCGCTTGCATGAACAGGCCATGACAGATTGACCTTTAAGCTGATTAGTTGAAAGGGACTATATATTCCTCCCCATTTCTGCAATAAATGAATTCCTGCACTGACTGGTCTCCCTGACGCATCTGATTGTCCTCCGGCAGGAGGACTGGGTGCGGGTGGTCAGTTGGCTCCTGCCTTTCCTGGTTTGACCTCGCCGGGGCAAGGCCCTCTCCTTCTCCTGCAGGCTTGAGGGGAATACAGGGCTAAAAACCCCAGCAGAGTTCCTTACCTGGTATAGGGTGAAGGAAGGAGGGACACCCAATCTCCACTGGTCTCTAAGGTCAATTTAGTTAAGGTCTCTTTTAGGGTCTGATTCATTTTTTTTCTACCTGTCCTGAACTCTAGGGTTATAAGCACAATGTAATTTCCAATTTGCCCCCAGAAAAGTTTCCACATCCTGACTTACATTAGAGACAAAGGCCAGTCCATTGTCAGATCCAACCATCTGAGGAAACCCATACCTGGGAAGAATATCTTCTAACAGCTTCTTTGTTACTATCTCTGCAGTTTCCGTTTTGGTTGGGAACACCTCAGTCCATCCTGAGAAAGTGTCAACAAAGACCAGCAAGTAGCAGTATCCAAATTTTTCAGGCTTGACCTCTGTAAAATCCACCTCCCAATAGGTCCCAGGCCACTTACCTCTTAGTTGAGTGCCCAGGCATCTGGTATTGGGAATTGCATTAGTGAGCTGGCAAGCCTTGCAACTAGTCACAATCTGGTCTATCTTAGCATGGACATCCTTGATTTTTACATCAGCCTGCCACACCATGTCTATCATTCATCTAGTCCCCATGTGGGTGGTCCAATGGATTTTCTGGAGTATGTCCTCTGCCAATTTACCTGGAAGTATTATCTTACCATGTAGCAAGTACCACCATCCTTTAATTTGTTGTGACATGGGAAGATTCCTGGCCCATTGTCTCTCCTCAGGTGTGTATTCAGTCTGCTCTGGCAATGTTGGATTTCCTGGGTCCGGGAGGGTGATGGCCATGGTTGGCTCTCCCAAGGCCACTTCCCTTGCTGTTTGGTGTGCTAGGTGGTTTCCTCTACTTATTGCTGAATCTCCTTTTTGATATCCTGGGCAATGTATGATGGCCAATCTCTTGGAGAGCCATAAGGCTTTCAGTAAGTTGAGGATTTCTAGTTTGTTCTTAATTGGCTTTCCTTCTGCTGTTAATAGGCCTCTTTCTTGGTAAATAGCTCCGTGCACATGTGCAGTGGCAAAGGCATAATGGCTGCCAGTACATATATTAACAGCTAGTCCCTTTCCCAGTTCCAGAGCTTTAGTGAAGGCTATGAGCTTGGCCTTTTGTGCTAAGGTACCAGGGGGCAGCAACTGAGCCCAAACAACCTCAGTTTCCATGATCACCATTGTCTCCGCCCTCCTGGAATTGTCCTTAATATAACTGTTCCCATCAGTGTACCAGGTGCGATCTACATTCTGTAAGGGAATATCCATTAGGTCAGCCCTGAGATTATGTACTCTGGCCAATATTTCAGCGCAGTCATGAATTGTCCTGTCCAGGTCTGGGTCTGGAAGCAATGTGGCTGGGTTCAGAGCAGCATGGTTTAGTAACAGAATCTGATAACGAGTCATTCTGGCATTGCTGAGCCATCAGTCTGGGGGCTGTTTAAGAACAGCTTCTATGGCATGAGGGGTAGTTATAGCCAAGTTTTGTCCCAAGGTGAGCTTATCAGCGTCCATACAAGTGTGGCTGTGGCTGCGATAATGCACAGGCATGGGGGCCACCTGAGGCCACGGGGTGGGCTATCGGCCTCCTCCATGGCCTTAGTGTTTGAGTCAATACTCCCTTGGCTACTCCCTTCCACTCACCCAAATACTAGTGGGACAGTTTGGTGATGCCAGGTATTCCCAGAGCTGGTGCTGTCAATAGAGCAGTTTTTATATGCTCAAAGGATTGTCTTTGGGCGTCGGCCCAGTGAAACTGTCCAGTCTCTTTAGTATCCTCATATAGTGGCTTTGCCATCTTGGAAAATCCTGGAATTCATAGCCAGCAAAAGCCTGTGGACCACAGGAACTCTTTTACATGGCGTGGCGAGGTTGGCTCCGGTATGGCCATGAGAGTTTCTTTCCAGGCCTGCAATAGCCATCTTTGCCCATGTTGGAGTATGTAACCCAAATAAGTTATCTCAGCTTTGCAAATTTGAGCCATCTTGGCAGAGGCTCAATATCCCTTGTCTCCAAGTACCTGTAGTAAGTCCCTTGTTCCCTCCAAACAGGCCTCCCATGTGGGAGCTGAAATCAGGAGGTCATCCACATACTGTAAGAGAGTCGGGTTAGGGTGATCTGTCTGGTACTCACCCAAATCTTCATGTAAGGCCTTGTCAAAGAGAGTCAGAGAGTTTTTGAACCCCTGAGGCAATCTAGTCCATGTCAGCTGTCCATTGGTGCCTGTATCTGGGTTGTGCCACTCAAAGGCAAATATCTCTTGGCGCTTGGGTGCCAATGGGAGGCTGAAGAAAGTATCTTTTTGATCTAGGACTGTATACCAATGATGCTCTGGGGAAAGGGAACTCAACAGAGTGTAATGATTAGGCACTTTTGGGTTAACTTTGCGGAGATTTTGAACTGGCCAGTAATCATTGGAGTTGGATTTCTTTACTGGCAGCAATGGAGTGTTCCAGATTGATTGACATTTTCAGAGTATCCTCAATTCTAATAGGCAGTGTATATGTGGAGTAGCCTCTCAGGACATAGGGTACTGCTTGAGTTGTATGGGTTGAGCACTTGGTTTGAGTTCAAGTAAAATAGGGGTCTATGTTTGGCTTCTCCCATACCACCCATTTCAGCCCAGGTTAACTCTTTTAACCAGTCTTTTATATCTTTGTCTGGAGACTTAAGTACTCCATATAATTTATATTCTTCCTGTAAGTCCTTAACTAAGACATGTATAGGTCTTCCTTGAGTATCAGTCAAACAGGCCCCGTTGGGGCCAAAAGAAAATTGGGCCCACATTTTTGTGAGCAAGTCTCTTCCAAGTAGCAGATAGGGGCAATCAGGAATCATCATAAATGAATGGGTTACCTGTCCTATCCCCAAATCAACATTTCTTCAGGTAGTCCATGAGTATTGTTTAGTCCTGGTTGCCCCTTGGACCCAAGATTTACGGTCTGACATTGGCCCATTAGCCTAGAGTAAGACTGAGTGTTGGGCTTCAGTGTCAATCAGAAAGTCTATGGGCCTCCCCTCCACTTTTAGGGTTACCCTGGGCTCGGGGATCGGTTCCGAACCCCATCCCCTCTAGTCATCCTCCTCGGTGAACATTATCTTGGTCTTGGGTCTCTTTTTGGGACAGTCCTTAGCCCAGTGACCCTCTTACAATAGGCACATTGGTTATTACCTAGCACTGAATGGTGGTTCCCTTGTGATCTTTCTTCTCTACCTCCAGCAATTTGTCTCAGTTTCTTTTTTCTTTCATTCAGCTCTGATGTGGCTGCTGGGAGGACTCTAGCCAAATTTTTATTCTGTCTCTTTTCTGCCTAATGTCATAAACTTTAGCCAAATTAGTAGGTTGGCATGCAGCCATTTTGAAACCTGGCAATAGAGACCGGTGATAGACCAGGAGTCGCTCCTTACCTTCTGCTGTGTTGTAATCCCAACTTGGGCACCTTAAGGGGAATCTTGCATCTATCTCTGCAGAATTTTGCTTTATATCAGTACATCAGAGTTTAAATTAAATAAGCTTGTATTAATTATAGTCAAGTTAGCAATAAACACAAACCTTTGAAATTTACCCTTCATTTTAGACTTTCATTATTTCAATCCTTTTATCACTTACTCTAAACTTTCTTTAACATTTACTTTAAACTCTCTTGTTTCTTTTACCATGAAGACTCTCTTACCCAGAAATGCTTCCTTTTTCCTTCCATTAAGTACCATATCTAGAATTCTTCTGTTCACATCCCAGAACAATTCTTGTAAATTTCTGAATTTAGGCAAATTACTCCATTTCAATGATAAGAAATACTTTGTTATTTATATACTGTAAATAAAACAGTAGAAACCTTCATTCTTTCATGTATAAAACCCAGAACACAAAGAAAGGA
Source organism: Xerus rutilus (assembly GCA_028644305.1). Lineage (NCBI taxonomy): Eukaryota > Metazoa > Chordata > Mammalia > Rodentia > Sciuridae > Xerus > Xerus rutilus. The sequence continues at coordinate 58,809,349 of CM053417.1, forward strand.
TAATTGACTCCAACTTTTAAATCAAATTAAGCAAGCCTACACCATGTACACAAATCAGCCATACAGTAGCTGTCCCCATTAAGCAGTGAGGGTAGCAGCTCCATCCAGGATCAGGGAAGTCTGCAACACAGAATCATAAAGGTAGGTTTACAATTAACAAGGTTCTGGCAGTAGCAATACAGAGGCAAGTATCAAGTCAATGATTTACATGGCTCAACATCCTAGGTAGGGAGTGAACTCAGGTTCCAGCATGAGGGCACTGCTTAGATTTTAAGGAGGGCAATCACCTGATAAAAACATGGTCCAAGCAAGTAAAACAAAAAAATAAACCTTTATGACCTCTTGTCAAACTGGCTTTCAATCTTAAGATAGAATTAGGCTGGGTTAGAGAATTACATTCATTTACCATTTATGAAAACACAATGTTTAAGTATATAGAATTATACCTCTTTGGCTTTAAATTAAGTAATTTTGTTTTAATGATGACAAAGCAATTTTAAATCCTTCATTGAGCAACATCTTTATGAAACCCACATTTATAATGTTTGTCTCATTTATGTTAGGTTTGATCTATTTACTTTTAACTTAGTCTATCCATAAAAACCAGGTTTAGTTAACACTTTAAATCATCATTTTCTGCTGAAGGAAATCCTAGAAGGAAAGATAATTAATTACATTTTAAACACTTTATAGACAACAACAACTTTCATTGTTCAACCGTGAGGTAGTGATTTTAAAGACTTCATTAATTTCATTTGTTTATCCAATTTAAATCAAACTTTTGAATCATGTGAATCAAAGGTATTTGGATCCATTTTTAGGTGTTAATTCATGAGCGCTCATTATCTGTGCCAATTTTGATACCATGTACATGGTACATATACACACACACACACATAGATGTACAACATAACAGTAGTAAAGGCCTGCAGATGGATTTCCATTGCAATGTTACACGTTTAAAAAGACTCCATTGTTGGATAAAATACATCTGATCAGAAATCTTAATTTTGGTACACAGAATCAAAATCATGAGCTGAAAAATATAGGTAGCTTTATATTTTGGTTGAGGGAAGCCAAATAAAAGACAGTTTTTTTCTTTTCTTTCCTTGGGTTGTGGACTGGTCTCTTCTCGAGTAGCTTTGCTTACTTAAGTCTTTGCTAAGTTGCAGCTTGCCAGCTTTGGAGCCGCCTGAGAGCCATTGGGGGAGGGGTCGCTACAGAGCGAGTTGCAGCTGGGTAACGAACACTTGTTACATTTTGCTGCCTCATTGCTGTAAAAGACATGAAACTTCCCTTTTCTGACTTCAAGTTCTAGCCCTTTAGCTCTTTTCCTAACGTCCTTACAATGATCTAAAAAAAGACTCAGTTTGCTTTTGTCCCACTTTGTCAGTTTCAGTCAGGTAGACACATGAAAAGACAAATAGAAAGACAGAAATCACAAGGCTGGCCAGACACAGATGCTCACCAAACGCTGTTCAGAAGCAAACCCGAAAAAGGTCTGTCAGAGACGGGGCTGGACGAGCAACTGCTGCAATGGCCATCCTCTCCCACAGAAGCAGAGTGTGAGGCATTTAGTCCTCACTCGTGGGGTCTGGAACGTCTTCCAGATCCCCCTGACCAGTGCCCCCCAGCGCGTCTGCCTAGGCACATCTTAGGTCGGCAGAATTGTCTCCTGGGATGCACTGATCAAGAAGACATACACACAACACAAACAACATGACAAGACACAAAGCAAGACAAACAACATGAGAAGACACACAAAGCCAGCTAGACTCAGTCTTCCAAATATCATTCAGAAGCAAAACTGAAACTGGTCTATCGGGGATGGAACCAAGTGCACAATAGCTGTGTTGGCTGTTGTCCCCAGCAGAAGCAGATTGTGAGGCACTCCATTCTCGCCCGCAGGGTCTGGAAATGTTTTCCAGGTCAACCCGACCTGTGCCCCCCAGCGCATCCGCCTAGGCATGTCTTAGGTCAACAGAAATATCTCCCAGGACACACGGATCAGAAACACATACACATACACAGTACAGACACAGAATTCTTACCAGCCAGTGTTTGACCCTTCAGTTCAGGGGGTCCTGGGGGTCTGGGGGATCCCGGACAAGCCCCCAAATGTAATGCCCAAGGTCACGAGACCACCAGAGACCACCAGGAGTCCGATTCCTATGCAATCATAAAAGGGGTCTTTATTACAAGCTCAAGCAGGGACTGCACATCTTCCTGACAAGCAGGTAGGGAGGCGCGGCCCTGAGTCTAGTGGAATGAGGATTTTTATGGGTTTCAATCACAAGCAGGAGAGTACATGTCTTGGCGGTGGAGGATTGGGTAAGGGAAAGTGCACGCAGGGGGACAGCAGTCTTGTCATTCTAGGATTGGGTGAAGATGAGTGTGATCAGCATGAGGTCAGTTGACCTTTAGGCTGATAGGTTTGGCTGAAGTGGGCCCAATATCTAGTTTCCTGATTGGTTGGCCCAAATTGCGAAATGACTTACTGGCGCCTGAGCAGGAACTGGGTGGGGCCTGCTGATTTGGGGACAAAGGTCAACAATCTCAAGATGGCGTTGGTCCTGTCCTCTCAGTGGAGTGCTTTCCTGGAATGTGTGAGGCACTGGATTTGATTCTCAGCACCACATCTAAATAAAATAAAGGTCCATTGACAACTAAAAAATATTTTAAAAATAATCTTTAAAAAATAAATTATTGTAGCTATCATTAAGAGATCATTTATGGGGCTGGGTTGTAGCTCAGTGGTAGAGTGCTTGCCTAGCAGGTGTGAGGCACTGGGTTTGATCCTCAGCACCACAGACAAATAAATGAATGAAATAAAGATATTGTGTCCACCTATAACTAAAAACAAATTTATAAAAAGATAATTTATAACAAGCATTATAGAATTAGATTATTCTGAATTTGACTATGCATTTACTTATACCTGTGAGTTTCATATGTTTTGTTTTACTATTCTGCTTTCTTTTTGTTCAGTTTCAATAGCTCTGTTTTGCATTTCTTATAAGACATGTCGAATGGTGCTGACCTACTGAAGCTATTTTTTTTCTGGGACCCTATATATCCTTATTCAGAAGAATAGCTTTTTTGGGTATTCTTGGTTGACAAGTTTCCTGTGCCTGTCAGCAGTTTGAATACATCATCCAATTCGCATCTATCCTTTTAACTCTCTTCATAAAAATCTGCCCCTAGCTTTATTAGGAGTCCTTTAAATTTTTTGCTTTTGCTTTTTTTCTGTTTTTATTATACTTTTCTTTGTCTTTTATTTTTACAAGTTTGATCATAATATGTCTTGGTGAAATTGAATTGTGGTCAAAACTGATTTTTAGATTTTTTGAATAACAATACTGAATGATCAGCATTCATAAATGATGAGCCTCAATTGAGGTCTTTTTTAAATGTAAAAAATATATTAATTAGCACCATCAAGGCCTTTTTTAAGTGTAAAAGACTGTTGAAGGGAACAGGAAGCAGGTTTGACTACAGTCAGTTCAGAGGGTAGAACTTTCACTGTAATCAATTAATTCCCCTGAACTCTGAGTTCAAGCAGCTTCAGAACTTCATACCCCATGTATAAGGGGAGTGTCTTAGAGGTTCCCAGTCTGCAGAAGTTCACACAAAAGCAAGTTTTTCTTTTACTGTCCTGGGCAAGTTCATACTTCAAAGACAACACCTGAGAAGGGGAGAGCTTCTCCTCCCCTTTCCTCCCTCTGCCAGCTGTTACCATGGAGCCCAATTAGTAAACTCTTCTCTTATCTATGAAATGTAAACATCTCTGTGAAGTTCAGGCCCAAGGCCAGAGGCTTTGTTAAAGGATCTGTCCTTCTTGTTACACTTTGAATTTACAAACCTGCTTCCTCACAAAAAAAAAAAAAAAAAAAAAAAACTTTTATAAACCATTATATTATTACTACACTAGATAGTCCAAAAATGTTTTTGGAAAAACTAGTAAGGGGGCATTCAGCATCTGGAGTGATCTCTTTTACGCCAGTGACCAAACAAGACAGAGAAACAGGAAATAGAAACTTTAAACGCATTTAACTCTTTGGTAGAGACTCTTTTGCTAATAGTCCTAAGATCATTTATGGTGCAGATTTCTGAAGAAGCTTGATTAAGATTTTCTGTGGAGAAGGGATGCCATGACAAGACCTTGAGGCTCACCTGTGGGAATGCCTCTAGCCAACACCTTTGTCCCAGAAGTGGGAAAACAGGAAGATTGAGATGAACCCAGTTGGTAGTTATAGGAAGGCAAGAGCCTTGACTTTTTCTTCAATGCCTTTCTTGTATAGATTTTGGCCCATGCTCTATTCAAAGCTATATGTAAGCTCCTAAGATAGCACACCAAAATAGGTTTTTCTGATCTCAGGCCCCCTCCCATATGGTGGGAGGTCTATCTCTTCTCATTTAAATAAATGCTGTTCCATTTATTCTTCTTCTGTGATTGTCCATGGATTTTATTCTTCAAAATTTGTGAGACAAGAACCCAGAAGAAAGTGGGGAAGTTGGTAATCCAGTTTCATCTCAAAACTGGTTTCACTTTTACCTTCTTACATATGAATATTTATATTTTTCTTCAGATTTTGGAAATTTTCTAATATTATTTATTTAAATAGGCTTTCTACCTTTTGTTTTCTACTTCTTTCACTCCTATATCTCAAATATTTTCTGTAGTGATTCTGTTGAATATAGTTTGTAAGCTGTTGTAAGAAGCATATGCCATAGACATGCCTGGACATGCTGAGGACTCACTAAGTTGGTGGCCATAAGGAACAGCCACCATTGACTTGCTTAGTCATGCCTGCTTGCAATTGATAAGGGGCTGTGAGGGGCACCTAACCATAAGCCTGCTTAGCAATGACTGGTTACAATTGATAGGGAGCACAACAACATGCACATGTGCAAAGAAAAGCCCAGTTGCAATTATACTATCTTATTGGACATAATCAATGGACATTGACTTTTACTCGGTGTAACCAATCACCAGCTCACACCACAAACTTGGAACTGCATTTAAACTGCTTGTCCTGCCACATTGTGGACTTTTCTCCAAGAACATTAGTGAAACCAGCCACTATGTTGTCCATCCCTGAATCAACTCCACCATTCCCTGACATCCAGCCATCAGCTGAAGAGAACCACTAGACAAGGGCAACATCTGCTCTTTGGCTAAGAGAAGTCACATGGCATCAGAGGTATTTTGGGGCTCCTGGTTGCCCTAGGATTGTGTGAATTACTTGTAATGTTTAGTTGCCCCAGGATTGCGTGAATTGCTCATAGTGTTTAGTTGCCCTAGGATAGTGTAACTTATCTATGGTGTTTAATTAGGGTGCGTTGAATGCTAATTGGGGTGCTCCAGCGCACGCAACTCTTTTTGCATTGATTAATTATATTTGATGATTGTTGTGATTGAACATACACTTTCATTTAAAGACAATCCACCTCCAAGTAATTATTAATTGCACAAGCAGCTCATGACAGCTGTCTTTCATCTTTTCCATTTTATTTTATTCTCCATAGTATATATTTTAATAACCTTTTTTAAAAATCACAAATTCTTTCTGCTAGGTTGATTTAAGGTGGCCAAAGGGAACAAAGCATCAAGCAGCTCATGCGTGCGAAAGATCAATCAATCAGATGCTGACTCACAAGCAGTAATGGCATCTCCTAACTACCTATCAATCAACAGATCTCTCCTGACCAATCTTGGATGGATGCAGATCTCAGCAGAATCCCCTGACCAACCCCAGGGGGACACAGGACCCCAACAACCTCCTTTTCCTGCCCCAAGCCCTCCCCTTCCTGCTCTAAGCCCATAATATTTTTATCCCACTAAGCCCACGTGCAATTCTCCCAGAACGCTCTGTTGGACTGAGGAGTCTCGCCCTGGAGATATATCAATAAAGCCTTGCTCAGCAACTGTAATTTGCCTCCTTTTGGTCACCGATATCTGATCTTACACTTTCTTCCACTTAACAAATTCTGCTGTCAATCCTCGTAATTTTCATTATATTTTCAGCTCCAAAACTTTTAAAATAATTTTTATTTTTGTTAAATTTCTCCTCTGATCACATATTGTTTTCTGCATTTTGTTGAATTGTTTGTATCTTCTAGAAATTTTCTAAGCTTCTTTAGAACATTTATTTTGAGTCCTTTGTCATTCAGCTTGTATATCATCATTTGTTTGGGACTGGTTTTTACCAAAAGCTCAGTCCTTGTCCTCAATGCCAATCCAATAGTGAGGGCATGGTTTTGAGAAAAAGTAAAAAAGTTTTACTGCTTTGTTAGCAAATGGGAAACACATGGGACTCCTGTCCCAAAGGCTGAGAATCTGCCTACCAGCAGGAACAGGGGGTGATTGACAAGAGGTGATTCAAAGGCTACATTATCACGTTCTCTATAGGAATTGTAATTCACTTGTTAATTTGGGAGATAGTGATTTCTAAGATCTTCTGGTACCATCTCCAAAGTCTGGATTACTTCATTCTTATGGTGAGTGTGTACTCAAAGGACAGATAAATCTGCCTAAAATAGGGAAGAAGGGTAATCCTGTTTCCCCTGAGATTAGGGAGGAGAGAGATAAGGGAGGGACAGGGAGAGAGGAAGAGATAGAAATATGTCCATTTTAAAAAAAAAGTTGAAGTTGCAGAGAAGCAAGGGCTATATTAAAAGCACAAAGTAGACCATTGTTACATGGTCACTTATATATTATTTGGTACTTTCAGTGACATCAGGCTTCCCTGAATTGTCCTGATCTTTGAAGTCATGTATTGAAATCTGTACTTTTGAAAAAGTATGTATTTATTCCAGTTTTTACAAGCTGTCTCTCTTTTTTTAAATCTTTTTTTAATTAATGTACTATTATTTTTTTATATCTTTATTCATTTTATGTGGTGCTGAGGATCGAACCCAGTGCCTCACGTATGCGAGGCAAGCACTCAACCGCTGAGCCATAACCCCAGCCCCAAGCTGTCTGTCTCTTGGAAAGCACTTTACCAGTAAATCTGGCCAGAGGACATGCTAATCCACGAAAACCATTGTTTCTAGAGTCCTTGGACATGATAGCTGCTGAAAGACCTGAGCCAAAATGAACCCGGTGACAGGCTTTGGACTCTCCAGAAAAACTAGTAGGACTGAGTTTTGGTTCTGGGGAAATACACACATTGCTGAAGGCTGAAGTCACTCAGGGACCACCCTCAGAGCAGACAAAGAGGTTAAGAATCACATACCTGGCATTCCTGAGGTCTGAGTTTGCCTGAACCCCATGTGGGTCACTTAAGCTCACCTTGTAGTTGATTATTTTCAAAAAATTCCCAAAAGCCATGATTGGGTCCTCCAAATGTGACGGACACCCCTCAAACTCTGAGTGGTCACTATTGTCACCATAGGTGCAGTATGATTGTAATTGGTGCTTGTGTAATGATGTGATGCATATGTCATGTCTACGGCCACCACCTGTCCCCTCCCCCTATAAAAACCTGCTGAGCTATTGTTCAGGGCTCTCTGCATGACCTGCTGTGCCAGTGAGGTCTGAAAGTCCAAGCTTAAGCCCGAATAAAGGCTCTTTGTTTTTACATATGTGTCTCAGTCTCCCTGGTGGTCTTTGGGGTCATCGTGATCTGGGCATTACAGCTACCTCAATATGCAGGCATGTGGCTCTGGGGCCAATATCCCTTGGGTACAGCATTTGTTGTGTCTTCTAGGATAAGCATGGCATCTACATCCCTAGAGGCTAGTCTAAAGCTTATGTTCTCAATAACCATCCTTGTACTATTGAAGAGGGAAATAAAATATTACTTTATAACTTTGGTCTCTGTAAGAGTATTACTTAATTACTGATGTCTGTAAGAGTTTTGTTTACATACATATTTATTTCTATGCTAGATTTTTTAAAAATATAGATCTTAGGGTCGTAAGCTTACAGTACCTCCAGGAACTGCTGCCTATGGTAAAGATCAGTTTGTGGAATCACTTGCAGGTATTTCATGGCCATTGTTCCACTTATGTGAACTGCTTACAAATAGAATTCCTGTACAATCTTAGGTCATCTAAGTCAAGAATTCAAATCTATCCTATGTTGTAATGATTAAATGATGTCAAATTTTCTGTAAAAGCCCTGTAACATCAGCTTGGGGCCCAGAATTTCAAAGTGATAGTGAGGCCAAGGGGCAAAAAAAAGAAAAAAGTTTGATTAGATTGAGTCAGAAAAATGGGGCTGATTCAGGAGGAAATAAAATTCTAAGACCTCCACAGCCCTTCCCCTTCCTGCAACCTGTGGTCAAGGTGACCTGCCTCCAGGGAATTGTGCCTCTCTACAAGAAACTGTTAATGAATGCTTTCTAGGCTGTTCCCTTCCTGCCTAGACCCCTGAGTGGCTTTATCTCAGCCTTTGGCCCACTATTTGGTCATAAGTCACTTTGGTTGAGTCAGGTATGCAGGATGGGGAAAGGTCATGAGAACAAAGAAATTCTAAAATGTATAAAAAGATGCAGGACGCCTCCACTTCCTCAGGTACCAGTTCTATATTCCTCTTCTTCCTCCCTGGAAAAGTCTACCTCTTTTCTGTCCTTTAAATAAATCTTGCTTTCTATGCTTGCCTTGGCATTTCTCAGGTGTTCAATCTTCACATCTGGGGGAATGAAACTTGGCCCTGATTGATTTTCATCACTGGTGGTATCAGTAGCTTATTTGGATCTGCTTTCATAAGTAAAGCTGATTTTTCCAACCCTACAAGTCGTTCTTGTTATCTTGATGCATGCAATTTCCATAACACTGTGGAAGACAAAGGTAGGTACTGTAAATTCCATCCTGAAACTGGAACAGGTCCAGAGCCAAGGTCTACTGGATCTGGCACTGAAGCAGTCACAAAAACCAGGCCTAATGGTGCTAGCCTGGTGCTTCAGTAGACGTTATATACAGGGACACTGGGACAGAGATGGCAGTGGGTATGGGCTAAGGCCTGGGGTCATCTTGATCCTGGAATAAGCCCAAAGCCTGTAGCCTCCAAAGGGCATTGTTAAAGCTGGCCCAAAGATCAGAGTTAAAGTGTCTGAGATAGTAGTAAGGCTTTTCTGAAGCCCAGACCTTCTAGAACCAAGATAGTAGGGCAATGATCCAAAATCCCAGTGTAACCAAAAGCTCTATCCTTGTCCCTGATGCCAATATAATAACAAGAACATGGCTTTGAGAAAAAGGAAAAAGTTTTATTGTTTTACAAGCAAAGAAGAAACATAGGGGAGACCTATCCCAGAGACTGATTCTGCCTATCAGGGAAAACAGATTTCTTTTTTCTTTTTTTAACACAAATGGAGCACAACTTTTTATTTCTCTGGTTGTACATGATATAGAGTCATACCATTGGTGCAATCATACCCATACACCATCTTCCACCCTCCACAAACCCTTTCCTCCTGTCCCTCTTGTTTGCCCAATCCAAAGTATCTCCATTTTTCCCTTGCCACCCACCACTGCCATTATGGCTCAGCATCCACTTATCAGATAAAAGAACTGTGTGTGTGTGTGTGTGTGTACATAAATCACACTTTCTTTATTCATTCATCTATTGAAGGGCATCTAGGTTGGCTCCACAGCTTAGGTATTGTGAATTGAGCTGCTATAAACATTGGTGTGGCTGCATCACTGTAGTATGCTGATATAAGTCCTTTGGGTATAGACTGAGAAGTGGGATAGCTGGGTCAAAGGGTGAGTCTATTCCAAGTTTTCTAAGGAATCTCCATATTGCTTTCCAGAGTGGTTGAAACATTTTTTAATCCCAACAGCAATAAATCAGTGTACATTTTCCCCACAACCTCATCAACACTTATCATTGTTTGTATTCTTGATAATTGCCATTCTGAATGGAATGAGATAAAATCTTTGAGTAGGTTTGATTTGCATTTCTCTAATTACTAAAGATGCTGAACACTTATATATATGTGTGTGTGTATATATATTTTTTTCTTTTTTTTTTGGTACCGGGGATTGAACTCATGAGTACTCAACCACTCAACCCAGCCTTATTTTGTGTTTTAGTTAGAGACAGGGTCTCAGTGAGTTGCTTAGTTCCTCAATGTTTCTAAGGTTGGCTTTGAACTCATAATTCTCCTGCCTCAGCCTCCCAAAATGCTGGGATTACAGACATGTACCACTGTTCCAAGTTCATATATATTTTGATCATTATATATCTTCATTTGTGAAGTGTTTGTTCTTTTTTTTTTTCTTGGTACTATGGATTGAACTCAGGGGCACTTGACCACTGAGCCACATCCCCAGCCCTATTTTGTGTTTTATGTAGAGACAGGGTCTTACTGAGTTGCTTATAGCCTCGCCATTGCTGAGGCTGGCTTTGAACTCGTGATTCTCCTGTCTCCGCCTCCCTAAGTGCTGGGATTACAAGCTTGTGCCACTGCGCCCAGCTTCTTTGTTCATTTTCTTAGCCCATTTATTGATTGGATTATTTGGGGTTTTTTGTGTTAAGTTTTTTGAGTTCTTTATATATTCTGAAGATTAGTGCTCTATGTGATGTGTATGTGGTAAAGATTTTCTTCCACTCTGTATGCTCTCTCTTCATGTTATTGATTGTTTCTTTTGCTTAGAAGAAGCTTTTAGTTTGAATCCATCCCATTTATTGATTCTTGATTTTATTTCTTGTGCTTCAGGAGTGTTGTTAAGGAAGTCACATCCTAAGCCAATATGATAAAGATTTAAGCCTGCTTTATCTTTTATTAGAGACAGAGTCTCTGGTCTAATTCCTACATTCTTGATCCACTTTGAGTTGAGTTTTATGCATGTTCAAAGATAAAGGTTTAATTTCATTTTGCTACATGTGGAATTCCAGTTTTCCTAGCACCATTTGTAAAAGAGGCTATCTTTTCTACAATGAATTTTTTTGGTGCCTTTGTCTAGTTTGAGATAATGGTATTTATGTGGGTCTGTCTCTGTGTCTTCTATTCTGTACCATTGGTCTACATGTCTATTTTGGTGCCAATACCAGGCTGTTTTTGATATTATAGCTTTGTAGTATAGTTTAAGGTCTTGTATTGTGATGCCTCCTTCTTCACTATTCTTGCTAAGGATTGCTTTTGTTATTCTGGGTCTCTCATTTTTCCAAATAAACTTCATGATTGCTTTTTCTATTTCCATGAGGAATGCCATTGGGGTTTTGATTGGAATTGCATTAAATCTGTATAATGATTTTGTTAGTATGGTCATTTTGACAATAATAATTCTGCCTATCCAAGAACAAGGAGGATGTTTCCATCTTATAAAGTCTTCTTTAATTACTTTCTTTAGTGTTCTGTGGTTTTCATTGTAAAGGTCTTTCACTTCTTTTGTTAGATTGATTCTCAAGTTTTTTTCTTTTTCTTTTTTTTAGACTGTTGTCCATGGGGTAGCTTTCCTAGTTTCTCTTTCAGAAGATTCATCACTGATGTGCAGAAATGCATTTGATTTATGGGTGTTGATTTTATATCCTGCTACTTTGCTGCATTTGTTTATTAGTTCTAGGATTTTTCTGGTGGAATTTTTTGGATCCTCCAAATATAGAATCATGTCAGCAAATAGTGATAGTTTTAATTCCTCTTTTCCTATTTATATCCCTTAAATTTCTTTTATCTAATTGCTCTAGCTAGAGATTCAAGGACTATGTTGAATAGAAATGGTGAAAGAGGGCATCCCTGTCTTATTCCAGGCTTTAGGAGGAATGCTTTCAATTTTTCTCCATTTACAATGACATTGGCCTTGAACTTAGCATATATAGCTTTTACAATGTTGAGATATGTTCCTATTATCCCTAGTTTTTCTGGTGTTTTGAACATGAAGGTGTGCTGTATTTTGTCAAATGCTTTTTCTGCATCTATTGAGTTGATCATATGATTCTTAACTTTTAGTCTATTGATGTGATGAATTTTAAACCAAACTTGCATCATTGGGGTGAACCTCACTTACTTATGGTGCACTATCTTTTTTAATATGTTTTTGTATTTGATTTGTCAGAATTTTATTGAGAATTTTTGCATCTGTGTTCATTAGAGATATTGATCTTAAGTTATCTTTCCTTGATGTGTCTTTGTCTGCTTTAGGTATCAGGATGATCCTGGCTTTCATCACATTGTCATTAGACTCTTTAAGACTCTAACTGATGAAAATGTTAAATAATAACAGTTATTAATTTTCTTCATTAAAGACTTCAAGAAAATTTTTACACATTTCTCTTTTTATACATGAAGGGCAAAATGAGGAGAGGCATCTCAATTGTGAAAAGATATTTGCATTCTGAAGGAATAGGGGCTTTAAAAATTGTCCATTATTCAAAGAAAGAAAAACTGACTCAGAAATAGTTATAATTTAAGAATAATCAAGAGCAATTGTCTGGAAAACTGAATTAATATTCTATAATTTTCCTAGCATTTAGTATGCAAATTGTTTAATTGTTCATTTGGAACATAATTATGAATACAAAAACCAAAGATCTTTTTCATCATACTCAAAATTTTTGGTCTGGACCCATAGAGTTTTGCACACCTGTATTCCCAGCTTCTCAGGAGACGGTAGCAGGAGGATTGAAGAACAAGAGCAGTCTCAGCAAATTCGCCTAAGCACCTTAATAAAATCTTTTTCAAAATAAAAAGTCAAAATGGCTGGGGATGTTGCTCAGTGGTAAGTGCCCCTGGGTTCAATCCCAGGTACCAAGAAAAAAAAATATATATATATAGTCTAATTCCACAAAGTTACAACATTTACTTTTCTTCCTTTGAACTATATAAAAGAAGCAATTATAGAACACATAGAAATTTAAAAATTCAGAGCTTATTTAAACTCAAGAGATTAGCATAAAATGTCATTTTTTATTGGCACTCAATATTAACCTGGAGTTTTGTGGATGAGATAGAAGGTTTGCATAGCATTAATTTATCATATGAACTTCACTGTGCTTTAATAGAGTTCATCTTGTTATTTTTACTTCTTCAAAACAAGTTTTTAAGTTAAATTTAATTACAAAAATTATATGTCTGTTCCAAAGTACATGTATAAAATAAAATTATTATAGAACAATTGTAATATAATATTGGCTTCAATCTATGCAGTTTCATTTCACTGGTTTCTAATGGGTATGGCAGTACATTTTTGGAGCATTATTGAGAGATTCAATTTAATTTTATTAATGACAGTAAAATTATATGATGTAAACATAAGCCATTATGCTTAGTGAAAAATCAATGCAATAAATAGATATCTTGTGATGATCGCGATCAGAAAGCAAAGCAGAAAGATTCGAAAACCTGTAATTTGGCCAAATATCTGCCAGTACGACTGGGGCTAAGCAAGGTATGATAGATAAAAACATTATAGCCACTAAATAAATGTTAAACACTTTACCAAGAGAAAACAGAAAAGATTATTTGAGGGCATATCAGGAATTGACAAGACTATATCCACCTAAGGCTTAAGAGTATAAAAATAAAAAATCCTTTGAGAGGTTACCCTACTTCCATAGGGTTTCCTAAGAAGTTGTTTTACCATGCTTAGTCACATAGGTACTCAAATGCGGTTCCAGCTGTAATCTCAGGATAGGCTACTGCTCAAGATGGTGACCTACCTTGGCAGCAACCAGAAGATGCTGGGTCTGCAAGAATGCAACATGGTGAATTTAGGGTGTCATGAGGTTTCTGGCAAGATTTCAAAGGAAGGCAAGGCAAAAGTGTAGCAGAGTCAGAGCCCTTGAGGGCTGACTCTGATAGGGTGATGCATAAATATGAAAGAAGGAAACCAAATCTGCAGTGGAGACATTTGAGTTTAAGAGATGACAGTACCACAGAAACTCTGCTGAGGAAAAGCTGTAAGAAGTGGGCAGAAATAAGGGAAGAAAAAGGTCATGTGTGCTTCAACATTGAAATCTTAAGGGTAGAGTTACACACACACTTTGGAGAGAATATTATGATGCATGTATGTGCCTCAGATGTTGGATGTGGAGATAAAAAATTATTTGCCCAGCTTGAATTTCATCTTGCTTTGGTCCCATTCTTTATTTCTATGTCCTTTTTCCTTCTATGTGGGATTTAAATGTTTATTCTACTCCATTATATATTAGATATATGTAATTTGCATTTAATCTTTACAGAGAGGAACAGCTAAGAAATTGTTTTAAATCTTAGAGGAGACATTGTACTTGAACTTTTGGGTAATGCCAGAACTGCTAAAAATTTAGCAATTATTTTAAATAAACTAAATATGTTTTGAATTGTAAAATGGCATGAGTTTGGGGGGGCTAGGTGTGGAATGTCATGGCTTGGATATATGGTGTCCCCCAGAAGCTCATGTGAGAGAAAATGTGAAAACATCCAGAGGAGTAATGATTATGAGAGTTGTAATCTGTGGATTGAACCACTTATATTAGATTAACTGGGTGTTAACTTTAGGCAGGTATGTTGTGGCTGGAGGAAGTGGGTCACTAGGGGTGTGCTTTTGAGGTTTATACTTTGTCCATGGTAAGAAGGTCACTCCCTGCTACTCTCCCTCTCTCCCCTTCCTTCCTAGTGGCCATACCCTGAGCTACTTTCCTCTCCATGCCCATCTGCCATGATGTTCTGCCTCCCCATGGGCCTAGAACTTGTTGCTCATCTGTGGACTGAGACCTTTGCATTTGTGAGCCCCAGAGAAACTTTTCCTCCTCTATGTTGTTCTTGCCAGGGCTTCTGGTCACACTGATAAAACGCTGACTAAATATTTTTGAATAAAAACATTACTGTATTTTAAGATTTAGCATTATTTAATATATTATTAGGGAAGAAAAATGCTCTCAATTGAATATAGTGCAATTTTCTCTTAAAAAAGATTTTAAAATATATTTATTTTCTTTTATTCAATAAATATAGAGGTAGTAAACAAAATTTGCCTTGTTTTTCTGTATTTAAAAGAAGTAACAGAATTCCTGTACCCCTTTGTTATTTACCTTGGTAGATACATGCTTTTGAGTAATTCAGGTTTTAAGTTATTCTTAATAAAAAACATGTTTCTGTCTGAGATAAAATGATGAAATTTTATTAAGTTCAAATAAATACTTTTATTTACTGAAATATTTCAATTTAAAACTTTGAATAAATTACAAAGTAAAACATTGTTATATGAAGGCCTTTTTATGAAAACAATAAAACTGAAAAGTAAAAGCAATTTGCATAAGCAATATTCCTAAATAATTTTATGGTATTGCACATACATGGAACCCATTATTTTCAGCTATCTTGCAGCCTCTATCTTTACATTTTCTTAAATAAGAATCATTCACTTTCAAATGATTAATATTATTTGTATACATGTACATATAATGCCTATACTATTTATCTGGAAAAATATAATGGTATAGAAAATAAGAACATGAAAGTGCAAGTACACTGAGAGAATAGAAGTGCTTACACAGGCATTTTAAAATATTTGATTCATGATATAGATTACATGTTAAATATGGTATGCATAGATGAAACCTTTGATAAATATTGCTATGAGGGAAAAAAATCAACTTCTATTTAACCCATGCAAAACATGATTGTAGATTTACTTTGTCCATGGTAAGAAGGTCACTCCCTGCTACTCTCCCTCTTTCTCCTTCCTTCCTGGTGGCCATACCCTGAGCTACTTTCCTCTCCATGCCCATTTGCCATGATGTTCTGCCTCCCCAAGGGCCTAGAACTTGTTGCTCATCTGTGGACTGAGACCTTTGCATTTGTGAACCCCAAAGAAACTTTCCCTCCTCTGATTTTGTGCAACTTTTTCTCCTTTGATTTTGTCCAAAAATCAAAGAATATTAAAAATAAAACTTTTATGAGCGCTTTTGAGATCTTGGGGTAAAAATTATTTCTTAAATAAGATACAAAAAGTACTAACTATAGAGAAAATATGTATCTTCATGTGTTTATTTTGGGCTTTATTATAATTTAAAACACCTGTTCATCATAAGGCATTAAGTGACTGAAAAGTTGTGATGTAGAAGAAGATATTTTCAAAAATATACAAAACAATAAACATAATTTATCATATGAATAGAAGTAAAGACATAAATTATATGATAATTTCATTAGATGCAGAAAATGGATTCAACAAAATTCAGCAACTTAGGCTGGGGATTTGATAGAGTATTTGCTTAACATGTTCAAGACCCAGGGTTCAACATCCAACACAAAAGCAAAACAAAACAAAACATAAAACACTCATTCATGTTAAAAGCAATGACGAGAGTGAAGAATAAATATCAGATTAGAGGAAGAGTGTGCTTCCCAGAAGTTTCTTTGCTCAAGATTTAAAAAGTTAACAGACTGCTCCTCAGCAAGGTATATAACTAAGGGAATTCAGTGAAATTCAATACCAGATAGTAAAAGAAACCATACAGACACAGAAATTCAGAAATTGCAAACATAAGACAAAATACATTAGATACAGGCCATCTTGTCTGATAGTGGTGACAGGAGCAGTGTTTTGGGCTGGTGCAGGGTGGGAGAGCACAGGCAGAGAGAGAAAATAGACAAAAAATTGAATTGTGGGAACCTGTGAAACAGAGCAAGAGGTTGATCTTAAGGAAGCCAGAGATGGTGGGGAAGTTTTTGAGTGAAAAACAACCCAAATTGAGAGGATAATTCAGCAGAAACCAGGATTGTTGGAGAGAGAAATCAGTGAGTAGAGGCTGAAAATTGGGAACTCATAAAGGATATTGCCAGTCTCACCTAACAGTAACCTATTGGTAACCTATTGTGGGCTCGAGTGTGCCTGGGCCAGTGTTACTCAGATAGGAGGAAAGGAAATTGTGTCTAGATTTATACAGCCTTAGGATACAGAGGAAAGAGTGCCCCCTTTGTTGCTGGGCTCCCATAAGAGCTATTGGGGATACACCAGTAATGGACATTTAGGAGTCTCTGAACTCCAGGTCTTATCATGGGTAATTTAGATCCATAGTGGTTATAGTGTTCTCTGTAAAGATTTATACTCCACACTCTAAAAATGAAATTTATTGAAGACCTCTGAGATTGAGAAATTCAGCAGAGATTAGCATCTTCACAGAAACAAGAGGCATGGATCAAATCACATATAACAAATGACAAATTTCCAAAAGACAGCCAAGACTAAGTCCCAACTACTGTGAATTCCAATTTAGAAATCAACACCAGCTATGCTACGGAAGTACTGCACTTGTAAGCATTCCCCCATCTATCCAATCTATGCTGGGGAAAAGGAAGATGAGAGCTAAATTTGGCTCCTAGCAACAATAACTGGCAACTTAGTGAGAAACACAGAGAAATTGGATTTAACAATGCCCGATCCTTAACCCAAATGTTAGAGTCCAAAATTAAGAACAAATAATGAAAATCCAACCTTACCAACAGTTTCAACCACTTCAGCTGAAAGTAGCCCTTTATTTCTCATTAATTAGTTTTATTGGGCCTGGGGTTGTGGTCAGTGATACAGTACTTGCTTAGTATGTAGGAGGCACTGGGTTTAATTCACAGCACCACATAAAATAAATACATAGATAAAATAAAGGTATTGTGTCCATCAACAATTAAAAATATTTTAAATGTTTTATCATTTTTCCTATTCATTGTTTTTTTTACTTTTTTATTTTTTAAAATTTTATTTTATTTAATCTATTTTTTAACTTTCTTCCTTTGTGCATGATTGTGTGTGCTTGTGTGTATATGTGCATGTTTATGTGGATGTGGATGTATGTGTGTGTGTTCTCACTGTGTAGATAGTATTGGAACAATATATATATATATATATATATATATAATGTACATATATATTCATAGAATTTTGATTCTATGAATTCATAAATATATATGTACATAGAATGTACATATATATTCATAGAATTTTACTTACTTTTTTTTGTACTGGAGATTGAATTCAGGATCACTCGACCATTGAGCCACATCCCCAGCCCTATTTTGTGTTTTATGTAGAGACAGAGTCTCATTGAGTTGCTTAGCGCCTCGCCGTTGCTGAGGCTGGCTTTTGAACTCGCGATTCTCTTGTCTCAGCCTCCCTAAGTGCTGGGTACTTACAGTTTCATTCATTTAGCCTTAATCCATTTATTATTCAGCCTTGGTATGACTTTTGTGGGAAACATTAAACATGGGTTTGGGTTGTTTGATCTTAGAACCATTTTTTTATTTGTACTTTCATTAGCGTTCCTTATTACCCTTCCATCACTCTCTCCCACTAAGTTAAATTTTCCTCTTTTTCACCATTTTATTATGTTTTGTTAGTTTTTACTCTTTCTTATTTATAGCCATCACCTGTTACATATCTCTTGCTTCTCCTCCATTCACTGTGTAAATATTTCAAATTTTATCTGGCTTTCTTTCCCTATTTGCTTTTCACTTAGGATTCCAGCATATGATATAATTATGTAGTTCATGTAATCCCTACACAATTCATATTGTTAGAATCATTAATACAGTGGATGACAAAGTGGACACCTGCTATTTAAAGACTGATCTAATTCATGGTTGATTATTGTTAGTGCTGATGATAAATGCTCACCCAACCATTTTTATACACTTGATAATAGTGTTATAGAGGTCAAAGTAGACACCAGATATTTATTTTAAGGCTTACATCTGATGCTAAAATTACTGCTATTCATGACTCACCACTTCTTCTAAGAGAAACTGGAAGGTGTTTGGGATGCTTCAAATTCACAGAGGAGAAATTCTGTCCTAAAGCAATACTCACAACTCAGCCAAGCAAAAGTGCATGTCCCTCCACACACAATCATGCGCACACACAATTCCCAAAATACTTTAACATATAGAATATGAGAGAGAAAAAGCTCAAACCAAGAATGAGGCCCCAATTAGGAGCAATCAGAGGGGGACCTCAGGTTCCATTCCTTGACATCAAGAACAGAGAGAAATCACAGAACAAGAAACAAAAGGAGGACACATTAATAATTGAGGAATGGGAAACCATTCCAACTAATGTGCAAATCAAAGACGTGAAAAATGAAGAAATATGTAAAAAAAAATCCACCCCAAATTTATAATCTTCCAACAGAGGTATCCACATATAAGGAAGTGAATGAAATTCCAGAGAAAGACTATAAGCACTATTTATTGTAATATTCTATGATCTGAGAATGGATTAAGTGAACAAATACAGGAAATAGAAGATAATTTCAATAAGGAGATAGAGATATTTGAAAGGACAGGGAGTAAAAAAGGGAGGGGAAAGAGGCAGTTTATAAGCTGAAATTGAGTTCCACACATGTATAAGTTTGTCAGAATAAGTACAACTACTGTGCATAACTATAAAACTCTAATAAAAAAGAAAAAAAGAAATGAATATATTGAAAATAAGCTAATCAGAAATCCTGGAAATGAAAGACCTAAAGAATCAAATTAAAAATTCACTTGAGTCCATCACCAAAAGATTAGATTGTGTGTAAAATAAAACTTCAAGCTGTGAAGATATAAATTCAGAAATTGAAGACAGGGTATATCAACTTGAATATTCAATATGCAATAAAGGAGAAAAAATAAAATAATGTGATCAAAATATACAAGAAATATGGGACAACATGAAGAGAATAAACTTGATTCATTGAGATAGAATTAAACATGGAGATACCTGTTAAATGAATTATGAGAATATCTTCAGTGAGATAGTGATACTACTGATTACTGGTCATGAGTTTTGCTTCTTCACATATTGAAGTTTGAACATTAGAGAAGCATGCCGAGGCAAGCATATAAAGCAGGGTTTACTTAAAAAGGAGTAACATAGACTTCTCCTGGGAGAGAGAAGGCCATAGCTGGTATCCTAGTATCCCAAGAAGTACAAGTGTTTTGCCTTTTTATATGTCCTAGGCGTCCTTTGTTCTCCTGCTCTCTTCTCATCTCTCTCCCTCCTGCCTATGTGAATAGGCCCAGGAGAGGCTTGGTGGAATGGTAAAAAAGGTGAAAAGCAGATGGACAGAGGGAAGGGCCCAGGTGGAGTAATTTGAGCAGAAAGGGGGGTGTAATTAGCAACTCCCTGTAGGGAGGGATAATCCCTGGGACAGGTTACCTCAGCAACAGGTTGGAACAGGGGCAAGTTATCCTGATAAGGGTGGAGGAAGGGCTCTGAAGTCATTAGCATTTCAATACCTCTCCAACTTCCCAGACCCAGATTGGCCTCCTTCATCTGACCTGACTCAATTTATCTATCTACACTGACTGCTTGTCTAATTCTGGCTTCATTTGTAGCAGGAAATTTTACTCATAGTAGAAATAAGGTAGACATCAACATATAGCAGGCACATAGGATCCTAAATGGATAAGATTACAAAAAATAAAAACCCACACTTCAGAGATCCAAGATGGAGAACTAGAGGGAGGCTGTATTCCTTGTCACTCAGTGACTCAAGATTCAAACAGAGGAAATATTGTTTCTCTGTGAGGCAGCCCTTGCTGCCTACTGATCCTCTGCTCTTTGTCCTCCCACTTTATCCACTGTGATTGCCCACAATTTGAAAACATAACGCCTGTGTTTTTCACGCAGATGTATCACTCACTGAAAACTTCCAACTGCCCAACGTTTGCCTGTTTGCCTGCCTTTTGCATACCCATTGCCTGCATTTCACCTGCTCATCACCAATTGGTTGGTGTCTACCTGCTGGTCACCCAGAATTTGTCCACAGACTGTCCACAGATTGCACGCTGGCTGCTGCTTGCTGCTGCCTGGGAGTCCATTGTCAGGGTACCCACAGGTTTGGTTACATGCAGATCCATCATCTTGGAACATTGGGCAGGGTCTGGGAGTCCAGGGCCAAGGGTCCTGCAGGTTTGCCACTGCCACTGCCAATATCTTGGGGCACAGCCATCTCCATCTGGGAACACCAGTCAGGGCCTGGAGATATATTTTCAGGGCACCTGCCAGTCTGGTTGTACCTGAGGTCTTCCTGCTGGGTGCGTTAGTGGATGCCATCTAGTTGCCTCTTTGCAGGGTCACTCCTTTGTGTGAGCACATCCTGGTGGTCTCTTGTCAAGTTGAAACAGCATTGAGATCTTGGTACTGCAGCAAGGCAGAGCCTGGGAATATGGAGTCCAGATCTGTCAGATTGCAGCTGGGTCTGTGTGGGCCAGTCTGGGCCTGCAAAGCCTGAGGAAAGTTGGATAATAGGAGCAGTTCCCTGGGGTGAGCACAGGTTGGAGAAACTGGTAAAAATGAGACTCTTTCCAACTCAATGAGTCCTGAAGTGTGCAGAGAGAGAAGGGGCTGGCTACAATGGGTGGGAAGGCTGAAAGAGGGTATGAGGGCATCTTGCAATCTGCTCACCCAGCCAGCTGGTCCCGCACTCATCTGATGGGAGCTATCATCAATGTTCAGACAACCCCACCTATAGGCATAGAAGGGAAGCTAAGAAAAATT
Source organism: Xerus rutilus (assembly GCA_028644305.1). Classification (NCBI taxonomy): domain Eukaryota; kingdom Metazoa; phylum Chordata; class Mammalia; order Rodentia; family Sciuridae; genus Xerus; species Xerus rutilus. The sequence goes on from CM053417.1 coordinate 58,830,757, forward strand.
TTAAAAGCCAATGGAAGTAATCAAAGTACTCATTCAATTTTCCATTGAGACTCCTTTTTTCCCCCTCTCTCTCACATCTCTACCATATTTGAATCCAAATATATTTTATGCATCAATTTATTGAGGAACGGGATGTCTGAATAGTATATTACAATTTTGTTCTGTATTCTTATATTTTTACTTTTAAAAAAAATTTTGTATATATTTTTCTCTCATCTGTCTCCCTGGATTCTCTTTCACACTTCTCTCATGCTAACAACCAATCTCTATTAATTCCTCCTTTTCACTTACTATAAATTTTTACTGCTATCTCCTCTCCTCACTTATAAACATCACATCCTATGCTATTTTGTCCCCTCTATGTCCATCATTTGAAATGATAAAATCTTTTAGCAAACTTAATGTTTATTTTGTAGACAATAATTAAAAACATCATTGTTGTTTATTGTAACTGTAGATGACTTAATAGAAGCTATTTGTTTAAAGATTGTATATTACTTGCATTGGGTGAGTTAATATTGCCCCCCCCCCCCAAAGTGAGGTACTGGAAGCCTTCAGGGACACTGTTAGAACACAGGGTAGAAACTGTACCTCCCTAGATCCACAGATGGGAAGACAAAAACAACATGAAAAAAAACAAGGAAACAGCACATCAAACAAGCCAAGATGTTCCAACAATATAATCCATAGACAACACAGTAGAAGAAACGTAGAAGGATTTTAGAATGTATATACTTAGATTGATCTTAAAAATAAAGGATGATATAGGAGAGAAAATACAAAAAGTGAGAGTTTGCTTCAATAAAGAGGTAAAACATTATAAAAAGGAATCAAGCAGAAATCCTCAAAATGAAGGAAACAATAAACCAAATTAAAAATTCAATGGAAAGTATTTTCAACAGACTAGACCATTTGGAAGATAGAAACATAAACAATGAAGACAAAATATATACTCTTGAAAACAAAGTCAAATATACAGAGAAGATGGTAAGAAACCATGAAGAGAACTTCAAAGAAATATGAGATAACATGAAAAGACCAAATTTAAGATTTATTGGAATAGACAGACATGGAGATACAAATCAAAAGAATGGACAATCTTTTCAATGCCATAATATCAGAAAATTTCCCAAATCTAAAAAATAAAATGGAAAATCAACTATAGGAGGCTTACAGGACCCCAAATGTACAAAATTACAGCAAAAACAAACCAAGGCACATTATAATAAGAATGACTAACATACAGAATAAGGATAAAATTTTAAAGGCTTTGAGAGAAAAAATAAAATTACATATAGGAGGAAACCAATTCAGATCTCAGCTAAATTCTCACTCAACATCAGAAGGTTGTGGAAAAAAATATATCAAGCTCTGAAAGAAGAAAGTAGATGCCAACCAAGAATTTTATGTCCAGCAAAACTAAGTTTCAAATTTGAAGATGAAATAAAAACCTTCCATGATGAACAAAAGGTAAAAGAATTCACAGCTAGAAAGCCTGCACTACAGAACATTCTCAGATTCTCAGGAAAATAGTCCATGATGAGGAAATGAAAAAAATAAATAAATAAAAGCCATCAAAGAGAGGAAATACAGTAAAAGAAAAGTCAAAGGAGAAATTAAGTCAAGTTAAAAACCAAAAATAAACCAAAATGACCATGAATACAAATCATATCTCAATAATAACACTGAATGTTAATGATCTAAACTCATCAATCAGAAGACATACACTGGCAGATTGTATTCAAAAAGCCCCAACTACATTCTGTCTTCAAGAGACTCACCTCTTGGGAAAATATAACCACAGACTGAAGGTGAAAAGCTGGGAAAAATCATATCACTCACATAGACTGCATAAACAAGCAGGGGTTTCCATCCTCATATTAGAAAGAGTGTACTTCAAGCCAAAGTTAGTCAGAAGGAATAAAGAAGGACATTTCATATAACTTAAGGGAATCATAGATCAGCAAGACATAACAATTGTAGATATATATGCCCCCCAAAATGGAGCATCTATGTACATTAAACAAACTCTTCTAAATTGCAAGAAACAAATAGACCACAGCACAATAATACTAGGTGACTTTAACACACCTCTCTCACCACTGGATAGATCTTCCAAACAAAAACTAAACAAAGAAAATATAGAACTAAGCCGGGCGCGGTGGCTCACGCCTGTAATCCCAGCACTTAGGGAGGCTGAGACAGGAGAATCGCGAGTTCAAAGCCAGCCTCAGCAATGGCGAGGCACTAAGCAACTAAGTGAGACCCTGTCTCTACATAAAACACAAAAAAATAGGGCTGGGGATGTGGCTCAGGGGTCGAGTCCCCGTGAGTTCAATCCCTGGTACCAAAAAAAAAAAAAGAAAATATAGAACTAAATAATACAGTCAATAATTTAGACTTAATGGAAATATATAGAGTATTTCATCCATGATCAAGCAAATACACTTTCTTCTCAGTAGTACATGAATCCTTCTTTAAGATAGACCATATGTCATGCCATGAAGCAACTCTTAGCAAATATTAAAAAATATAAATACTATGCTGCATTTTATCATATCATAATGGAATAAAACTAGAAATCAAAGATAAAGTAAAAATAGAAGCTACTACAACACCTAGAAAATAAATAGCATGCTATTGAATGATGAATGGATAGTATAAGTAATCAGAGAGGAAATAAAAATACGTAAAGGTTAATGAGAACACTGATACAATATATCAAAAATCTCTGAGAGATTATGAAGGCAGTACTAAGAGGAATGTTCACTGCATTGAGCTAATTCATTAAAAGAATAAAGAGTCAACAATTAAATGAGCTAACATTATATCTCAAAGCCCTAGAAAAAAATAACAAATCAACAGAAAAAAAATAGTAGAGGACAGGAAATAAATCAGAGCTGAAATCAATGAAATTGAAGCAAAAAATAATTCCAAAAAATGACAAAATTGAAAGTTGATTATTTGTAAAAATAAATAAAATTAACACTTAGGTACACTAACGAAGAAAAAGAAAAATAAAACTCAAATTACTAAAATTTGTGATGAGAAAGGAAATATCCTAATGGATCCTACAGAAATAAAGAAGATAATTAGAAACTATTTTGAAAATTTATACTCAAATAAAATAGAACAAAGGCATTGACAAATTTCAAGAGATGTATGATCTACCCAAACTGATTCAGGAAGATATACACAATTTAAAAAGATAAATTTCAAGCAAAGCAATAGAAGATCCCCTCAGAAGCCTATCAACCAAGACAGGCCCTGGACCAGATGGATTCTTAACATATTTCTATAAGTATTTCATAGAAGAACAGACACCAACACACCTCACATTATTCCATGAAATAGAAAAGGAGGGAACCCTTGAAAACTAGTTTGATGAGGGTAGTATCTTATTACTTGAAATCAAAACCAAACAAAACACATCAAAGAAAGAAAACCTCAGACCAATATCCCTGAAGAACACTGACACAAAAGTCCTGAATAAGATTCTGGCAAATTGCATACAAAAACATATTAAAACCATAGTGCACCATGATCAAGTGGGGTTCATCCCCGGGATGCAAAGTTGGTTCAATATATGGAAATCAATAAACATAATACATAAAGGCAAATGAAAACTCTGATACAACATATCAAAATCTCTGGGATGCCATGAAGGTAGTGCTAAGAGAAAAGTTCATAGCACTAAACTCATTCATTAGAAGAAGTAAAAGTCAACAAATAAATGAATTGACACTTTGTCTCAAAGCCTTAGAAAAGGAAGAACAAATTAACACCAAAAGAAGTAGAAGGCAGTAAATAATCAAAATTAGGACTGAAATCAATGAAATTGAAACAAAAGAAACAATTCAAAAAATTGACAAAATAAAAAGCTGGTTCTTTGAAAAAATAAGCAAAATTGACAAACCCTTAGCCACCCTAAGGGAAAGGAGGAAGGAAAAAACACAAATTACTAAAATTTGTGATGAAAAATGAAATATCATGACAGACACTACTGAAATACAGAAGATAATTAGAAACTATTTTGAAAATTTATACTCCAGTAAAATAGAAAACCCTGAAGACACTGACAAATTTCTAGAGGCATATGACCTATACAAACTGAACCAAGAGGACATACACAACTTAAACAGATCAATTTCAAGCAAGGAAATAGAAGATGCCATCAAGAGCCTGGCAACCAAGAAAAGCCCAGATACAGATGGATTCTCACCTGAGTTCTACAAGACCTTCAAAGAAGAATTAATATCAATATTCCTCAAACTATTGCATGAAATAGAAAAGAAGGGAACCCTTCCAAACACATTCTATGAGGCAAGTATCACCCTGATTCCAAAACCAGACAGAGACACATCAAAGAAAGAAAACTTCAGACAAATATCCCTGATGAACATAGATGCAAAAATTCTAAATAAAATTCTGGCAAATTGCATACAGAAACATATCAAAAAAATAGTGCACTATGATCAAGTGGGGTTCATTCCAGGGATGCAAGGTTGTTTCAACATACGGAAATCTATTAACGTAATACATCACATCAATAGGCTTAAAGATAAGAGTCATATGATTTTATCAATCAATGCAGAGAAGGCATTTGACAAAATCCAACACTCTTTTATGCTCAAAACACTAGAAAAATTTGGGGTAGTAGGAACATACCTCAACTTTGTAAAAGCTATCTATGCTAAAACCAAGGCCAACATCATCCTAAATGGAGAAAGATTGGAATCATTCCCTCTGAAAACAGGAACTAGACAAGAATGCCCTCTTTCACCACTGCTATTGAACATAGTCCTTGAAACACTAGCCAGAGCAATTAGATGAAAGAAATTAAAGGGATGCGAATTGGAAAAGAAGAACTGAAACTATCATTATTTGAAGACAACATGATTTTATACTTAGAGGATCCAAAAAATTCTACCAAAAAACTTTTAGAATTAATAAATGATTTCAGCAAAGTAGCAGGATATAAAATCAACACTCACAAATCAATTTCATTTCTATACATCAGTGATAAATCCTTTGAAAGAGAAATTAGGAAAACTATCCCATTCACAATAGCCTCAAACGCAATAAAATATCTGGGAATCAATTTAACAAAAGAGGTGAAACACCTCTACAATGCAAACTATAAGACACTGAAGAAAGAAATTGAAGAAGGCCTTAGAAGATGGAAAAATCTCCCATGCTCCTGGAACCAATGGTATAGAGAAGACACAGAGATGAACCCACTTACATACAGTTACCTTATACTAGATAAAGGAACCAAACATGTACACTGGAGAAAAGATAGCCTGTTCAACAAATGGTGCTGGGAAAACTGGTAATCCATATGCAGCAAAATGAAACTAAACCCCTATCTCTCACCATGCACAAAATTCAACTCAAAGTGGATCAAGGACCTGGGAATCATACCAGAGAACCAACGCCTAACAGAAGAAATAATAGGCCCAAATCTTTATCATGTCGGATTAGCACCATACTTCCTTAACAAGACTCCTAAAGCACAAGAAGTAAAATCAAGAATCAACAAATGGGATGGATTCAAACTAAAAAGCTTCTTCTCAGCAAAAGAAATAATCAATGAAGTGAACAGAGAGCCCACATTCTTGGAATAAATCTTTGCCACATACACATCCTATAGAGCACACATCTCCAGGATATATAAAGAACTCAAAAAACTTATCACCATAAAAACTAACAACCGAATCAATAAATGGGCCAAAGAGCTGAACACAAACTTCACTGATGAAGATATACAATCAATCGACAGACATATGAAAAAATGTTCAACATCTCTAGCAATCAGAGAAATGCAAATCAAAACTACCCTAAGATTTCATCTCATGCCAGTCAGAATGGCAATTATCAAGAATACAAACAACAATAAGTATTGGAGAGTTTGTGGAGAAAAAGGCACACTCATACATTGCTGGTGGAACTGCAAATTGGTACAACCAATCTGGGAAGCAGTATGGAGATTCCTTAGAAAACTTGGAATGGAACCACCATTTGAGCCTGCTATCCCTCTCCTCGGTCTATACCCAGAAGGCTTAAAAACAGCATACTGCAGTGCTGCAGCCACTTCAATGTTTATAGCAGCTCAATTCACAACAGCTAAACTGTGGAACCAACCTAGACGCCCTTCGATAGATGACTGGATAAAGAAACTGTGGTATATATACACAGTAGAATATTACTCAGTGTAAAGACTAGATGACCAAAAAGAGATGAATTAAAGCCGCTGGTCAAGGCTTTATTGGAAATACACGATCTCGGGCTGAACTCTCCCGTCCATCACAGTGTGTACGGGAGAATGGCGCCCACGTTTGGGCGGGCAATTTCAAAAGGCCCCGTCAGGTAGGGTAGGGCTTGGGGGCAGGAAAAGAAGGCTAGAGTCATTCCAGGATGAGCCGGGAAACATGGCGGCGCCCATGTTGAGTGTTTCGTATTCCTCTGTGTATGCCGCTGGCGGCGGCCATGTTGGTGTGTTTGACGCATGCGTGCTGCGTTCGGTGCACATGACCAGTGGGGGCTATGCTGGTGCGTTCTGTGTATGCACGCTGCTTACTGCTCCAGTCTGCATTAACAGAGACAGCTGTCTGCTTTCCACATGTCCTGCTTAACCTAACACTCAGCAATAAAAGAGAATAAAATTATGGCATTTTAGGTAAATGGATGGAGTTGGAGAATATCATTCTAAGTGAAGTAAGACAATCTCAGAAAACCAAATGCAGAATGTATTCATTGATAAGTGGATGCTCATTTATATTGTGGGGAAGGACATAGGAACAATGGAAGAAATCTGTTCACAGGAGTGTAAGAGGGGAGGGGGGAATGGGGACAGTAAAGATGTTGGAATATGATCGTCATCATAGCCCTAACTTTATGTATGACTGCACATATGTTGTGATTCTATGTCACTTACAACCAGAGAAATGAAATGTTATCCTCTAAAAAATAATAATAATAATAAAATTTTAAAATTTGGAAAAAAATCATATGATTATCTTAATAGATACAGTGAAAGCATTTGACAAAATGCAGCTCCTCTTCATATTCTAAAAACTAGAAAAACTAGGGATATTAGGAAAATACCTCAACATTGTGAAGGATACCTATGCTAAGCCCAAGGCCAAGATCATCCTAAATGGAAAAAAATTGAAAGCATTTCCTCTAGAAATGGAACAAGACACTGATGTTCTCTTTGACCACTTCTATTCAACATAGTCCTTGAAAATCTAGGTAGAACAATCAGGCAGATGAAATAAATTAAAGGGATATGAATAGGAAAAAAAGAACTCAAACTATGAGTATATGCTGATGACATGATATGATATTTAGAAGATTCAAAAATTCTAACAGAAATTTTCTAGAATAAATGAATTCAGTAAAATAGTTGCATTATTTGATTTTTTGATGTTTTTTAATTTTATTATTTTTATTTTTTATAAGTATGAAATATATATATATCTTTCATATATATAATATATATATCTTTCATATATATATAGAGATATATATATATATATATATATATATATCTTTTTTTTTGGTTCTGGGAATTGAATCCAGAGGTGCTCAATCACTGAGCCACTGAGCCATATTTACAGCCCCTTTATATTTAATTTTGAATCAGGGTCTCACTAAGTGGCTTAGGATCTTGCTTAGTTGCTGACTCTGTCTTTGAACTCACAACACTCCTGTCTCACCCTCTTGAGCCTCTGGTATTTCAGACCTGCACCACGGTGCTTGGCAATGCTCCTGTTTTTAATACAGTGTTCCCACTTTCAACTCTGCTTTTTGTACAACCCTAATGCAAGCATCTGTAAGGATGTGTACATATATCTTGTTCTAATTCAATCCCCACTACCTCCACTTACGCTGTACTTCCACTATCTCCTGGTCCCTTTCCTTTAATCTACTGATATTTTCTGCCATTTACCCATGATTATTGTTTAAATTAATTTCTTGTGGATCTAGAAGATGGTGTACATTCTTTGTATATTCTGGATATCAATGCCTTATCTGATGAGCAAGTGGAAAGGATCTTCTCCTATTATGTAGGTACCCTTTTCATGCTTTTAATTATTTCCTTGCTGTGCAGAAGCTTTTTACTTTGATGCCAACTACTTATTAAGATTTTAATTTGATTGCTTGTGCTTTAGAGGTCTTGTTAAAGGAGTCAGTTCCTGAGCCAACATGTTGGAGTGTTGGTCTACATTTTCTTATAGGGGTCCTGGTCTAATTCTTAGGTCTTTGATCCACTTTGAATTAACTTTGGTGCAGGGTGAGGAATAGGGTTCAATTTTGTTCTTATAAATAGGAGATTTCCAGTTTTCCCAGTACCATTTGTTTAAAAGGCTATATTTTTTCCAATGTATGTGTTTGGCACCTTTGTCTAGTGTCAGATATCTATTTATCTGGGTTGTGTTTGTGTCTTCACCAAGTTGTGTGTGTGTGTGCATGCACACATACATGTATTTAAATTTTGGCATTTTTCATAATTTGTCTTTGTATGTAACAAGCTATTGCAATAAATTTGGATATTTCTTCAGGTCACATAGTTTTCCTCTACTACATTTTAAAGTTTATATGTTTATCAGTATCATGTTCTTCAGGAGTATGAATTACTTGTAGATTAGCTTCTTATTCTCTTCCTTTAATCTTTCTTCATCTTAATTTACTTATCTTCTGAATTATGGGATAGCTTCTCTAGTTTTCTCTATGTTTAAATTGTTCAGTCTTCTTTATAACATTATGTTCTATACTGCTTCCTATTTAATTTTAAATTTTACTATCATAAATTTCATTTTAATATACTTATATTTTCTGTTATTTTCTCTCTATTCTTCTATGTCTAAATCAATTTTATTTTCTGTTACATCTTCTATATTGTGATTTTATTTTTTGTTCCACAGGTTCTGTGATTTCTTCAATCTTAGTGAAAACACAAAGTAAGATCTGCCTAAAATTTATTCCTGTTTCTTACAGCATTTTAAAAAAAATATTTAGAAATGATAATGCTAGCTTTTATTTAATTTATGTATATTTCATTGAATAATGAAAGTTATCAAGGCCAGATATTCACATGCAAAAATGTGAATTGATTGATTGGAGTTTACATAGTTTTCTTGTGTACACTATGCATGTTAATCTAATATTTTAAGTTGAAAGGTTATTAAGATGAGCCTGTTTTGTCTCAGTATCTTCTCCAGGGGAATCACAGGACATGCCAGGAAAGAGCCCTAATATTTTGAGGGAAAGAGGAATTTGAAGTACCTCTCCATATATTCAGTTTAGTGATTGTTACTATAAGGTCCAGGCAGAACATTTTTTTCTAATTTCTGATAATTCTTTGTTTTTATTGGGGCTCAGGATATTGTATGTTTTGTGTTTTGTATACTCTAAAACATTTCTTAGAGTATTCACTTTATTTATTTGAACTTTGTGAAGACTTAGAGGTCACTTGATAATTCAGATTATTCTACATCATATTCAAGATTGAATGCCACATAAATAGATTGGATTCATTTTTAATTCATGACCATAATCTTCAAATAGCTTCTTTTTCTAAAATATTTTTTTTAGTTCCTGATGGATCTTTATATATTTTTTAAATTTATTTATATGTGGTGCTGAGAATCAAACCCAGTGCCTCATGCATGGTAGGCAAGTACTCTACTGCTGAGACACAACCCCAGCCCTCAAATAGCTTCTTAATGAGGCTAAGAAATTAATTTCATGCCACTACTAAGCATGTGTTCTCACTAAGATCACTATTTAAAAATGTGGTATCTTAAAATGTTTAATATTTCCACTTATTCCCTTATTATCAGCAAAGATGCCATATTACAAAGATAGAAGAAGACAGTTTATCATTTTTGCAACATCAAATATTAAACTTTACATACAAATACTTCACTTCCTTCATGACAACATTACCAGTTCCTAATTGTGCCATTTTGATTGATTGTTTAACCTTTATCTTCTTCATTTTCTTCATCTACATAATAGAGATACTATTAGCACATTTTTGTTCATACGAGGGATTGAACCCCTGGGAGCTTTTACCACTAAGCCACATCCCCTACCTTTTTTTGTATTTAGAGACAGAGTCTCGCCTAGTTGTTTAGTGCCTCACTACGTTGCTAAGGCTGGTCTCATTCTTGTGATCCTCCTGCCTCAGCCTCTTCAGCAACTGGGATTAGAGGAATGTGCTGCTGCACCCACCTAATATTAGCACTTTCTAGAAAGAGTTATAGAGGTCAAGTAATCAATGAGTGTAAAATGCTTAGAACAATGTTATAACAGTATAAGCACTATATTTCTGTATATTTGCTTTCATCTTTATAGTCATAATAATTTCCTCTCATATATTTAATAAATCTTTCCCCTTAAAGAAAATAACTTAGATAACCTCACATCTTCACTCCTCCATAATAATCAGTCTCTAAATCTCTCCTGCTATTTTACCACTTACCTGCAAACATGAAACATAGTGTCTGTTTTCTTAAAAAACAAAACAAGCTGGGTGCAGTGATGCATGGCTGTAATCCCCATGACTTGAGAGGATAAGGCAGGAAGATCATAAGTTTGAAACAAGCCTCAGAAACTTAGCATAGCCCTAAGCAACTTAGGAGACCCTGTCTTCAAAATTAAAAAAAAAAATTAAAAGTGCTGAGGATGTGTCTCAATGGTTAGGTACTCCTGGTTTCAATCCCTGGTTCAAAAAACAAACAAACAACAACAATAACTTCCTGGGATAAACTCCTCTAGACAACTCTACCTCCAATGTTGTATGACTGATTCCTCCCTTTGTCTCTGTAGCCCCTGTTTAGTTTGCAAGAATATGCCAGAACGGAGGTACCCAGCCCTAATCTACTCCCTCTGGAAGGAGCAACATGTGTGTAATTGCTATGGAGGTGAACCACCATAAAGGAACACCAGAAATTAAGTTGAGAAAATGGAACAGTGAAATGTAAAGACTAGGGAAAATAACAAGAAGAGAAGCAAAATACTTCAGTACATGACATCTGGCATCTTGTAGGGAAAAGAATCTCTTCTCTTAAAGGTAGACAAGGTGAAAGAGAAGCAGTCCCAGCTTAGCAAGGGTTTTGTTGTCTGAGATTCTGGGGATCAAAAAAATAAGGCATAATCATATAGGGTACCCATGGATATCCTTCAGCATTGACTGGGCAGGCAGCAACCATACAAGACAGTACTGGCTTGAGGAAATGTCTCTGACATCAACCTACTGAGATTTATATGCTGAAGGAATTACAGACTGCAAAACAGAGATGAAAGGAAGGCAGTATGTCCTGGAATAAACAGTTTGGTGAACCTGCCTTCTGTGAATTGGAGTAACATCAGATACATGTGTTTTCACCCCAGGTCTGAAAATTCCAGGATTAAGAGTAGCAGATTGTTGGGTTCCCATAAACCCTCTAGCCCTGCATTTTCCCCACCCTCATCCTTAGAGTATCTGGGGTTGTTCTGGATATCGCCATGCCCCAGGACAGGCCAACTAAAAACATCCAAAGAGAATGTATGCCTAGTACAATCTGAACACCACCCAAGTCTGGTGAGGAAGGACTCCCTGTTGTACACCCAACATTTTCCACATCCAATGCACATGGACTAAATACATCTGGAGCAAATATACACCAGGGAATATACAGCTATCTTTACTTTCTCCGGAAGTAATGTCTGACATGAACTGAATTCTGCCCTAAATCACTTGGCCAGAAATGAAAGGAATTCCAATAAGCTGCAACCACAAATTATGACAGTCCATAGGTGGTAGGTCCAACCTTAGAAAGCCTGGAGAGAAGTTTAAGGAAATATATATACACATCAGTATATATCACCACCATCCACCCTGTCTTCAAGCACTTCAGACATGAAGAATTTGGATGCAGGGTGCCGGGGATTGAACCCAGGGCCTGTGCCTGCTAAACAATAGTTTTACAATTGAGCTACACTCCCAGAACTTACAAAGAATTTTTGACTAATTTTCTATCTGTTGATTCTGACTTTAAGTTTTTTTACCTTGATTTTATTTCTTAAATTTTTCTTCTTTCTCATTTTGTCTTTTTGTTTTCTTATTTTTTATTTCCCTCATTTTCTTATACATATCTTTTTATTTATTTTTGGTTTTGAGTTTTAATTTGAATTAATTTTATTTATTTTTATTATAAGCATGTGTATACATATTTATTGAAACTGTTATTTTTTTAAATATTTTTAAGTTGTAGATGGACATAATGTCTTTATTTTTTATTGTTTTGTATGTGGTGCTGAGGATCGAACCCAGGGCCTCACGCATGCGAGGCAAGCACTCTACCGCTGAGCTACAATCCCAGCCCCTGAAACTGTTATTATATTGTGATTTTTCTGGTGCTAGGGATTGAGCACAGGGGTGCATACACATTGGACAGAAGCTTTGCTTCTCAGACATAATCCCAGTTCAGCTGAGTGTGATAGAGCCCAGTTCCACCAAAATCCTGTCACACGTGAAACCCAGGGTATACATCCACTTCAAGAAATGGGGTGACATATGATACCATATGTACACAGGCAGTTATAGCTAGGAGGACGTTGAGGTCTCATTCCTGGGAAGATACCCACCATAGTTGAAGAGATGAAAAACACAAAGGTTACTGACACTGTGTCTATAGGAATTCACTATACTGATTGTAACTGTACCTGGTCAGATTGCATAGGACTGATATAACTGAAGTTGAGTTCCATATAGGCTGAATTCTGATTCCAGTCCATGTACTCCCTGTGAAGCAACTAAATCTGTACCAGTCTCTAATCAGAGGACAAAAGACTCAGGCCCTTCAACATGACTGGAGCAACCAGCATCAGAATCATTTTTAAGTACCAGAATTACTATAAATAGTGCCTGTAGAGATTCCCATCTCCTGATAGGGACTACCACTCCCATAGTAGGTGTAGCCACAGAGGGCATATCGCATGTACTCTGCTGCCTATACCACATTTGCCTGAAAACCCAGAGTGTCCCCACTCACAAGATTTGCAGAGATAGTGGATCTCTCCAGCTCCAATATGGTTCATTATATGTCCAATTCAATGGGTCACAATCAAATACTGTTATAGTTTAGATAAGAGGTGTCTGCCAAAAGTTCATGTGTGAGATAACGCAAGAAGGTTTAGAGGAGAAATGATTGGATTATAAGAAGCTTGTCCTAATAAGTGCGTTAATCAACTGGTAGGGATTAACTGGATGGTTACTATAGGCAGGTAGGGTGTGGCTGGAGGAAGCAGGTTCACAGGGGCATGTCATTGGGGTATGTATTTTGTCCTTGTTGAGTGGAGATCTCTCTCTTTCTCTCCCGGCTCCCGCCATGTTCGCAGCTGCATTCCTCTGTCACACCCTTCTACCATGATGTTCTGCATCCCTACAGCCCAGAGCAAAGGAGTTGGCCATCTATGGACTGAAATATCTGCAATCATGAGCCCAAAATAAACTTTTCCTCCAGTTGTTCCTTCATGTCTCTTGGTCACAGCAGCAAAAAAAGTTGATTAAAACAAATACCTACAAAGAAATTACAGTATTGAGTCAAGTTGAAAATACAGCAGTACAACAAACAGGTATCCCAAGACATATTGGGAAAAGAATGACATGTACAGAGAAGGCCATAACATAAAATTAGAAGAGACATTCCTGTCAACTAATTCACAAATCACAACATAGAAACAAGAAAAATTGAAAAAATACAAAGTAATATGCTACCTCCTAAAGTTCATAACAGCATAGTAACATGTTTCAAAGATATTAAAGTGGGTTAAATGCCAGAAGAAATATTCAAAACAATTATTACAAAAAGCTCAATGAAATCCAAAAGAATATAAATAAAAAGTTGAATGGAGGAAGAAAAATGATGTAGAATATGAATGAGAAATTCAAAAAAGAGACAAGTTTTTAAAAGACTCAAAGAGAAACATTGAAAATGAAAGACTTAATAAATCATGTACAAATCTCAGTTGAAAACCTCAAAAATGATTAGATAACTGGAAGAAAAGATTTTATAACTTGTGCACCAGTCTGCCAAAATATTTTATTCCAACGATTTTAAAATTAAGAAAGACTGAACAGAACATGCAACATTTGAGACACCATTAAAAATTGAGAGGTCTGATTTCTATAATATCTGAAGGAGAAGACCAATGCATCCATTCATAGACAATCCCAGGAGATTTTTATGCTTTTGGGCAAGACAACAAGGTATTTAGGACACAAAATAGAGAACACCAGAAAAGAACTTCTCCATAAAACATTATAGTTAAACTTTCAAAAGTAGAAAATAATGAAAAAACATTAACATCTTCAAGAGAAAAGTGCCCAGTCACATTTAAAGACAACCCATTTTTTTTTCTGAGAAAAAATCCCTAAAGTCAAGGATGGCATGGAATGATGTGCTTCAAGTCTTGAAAGGAAGTAAGTGTCAATCAAAATTACTATACACAACAGTTATCCTTCAGAATTGAAGAAGAAATAAAAGTTTCCAAGATAGACATAATTACAACTAGAAAAGCTGTTCAGAATATGATTAAGGGAATCCTAGACCAAGAAGAGGAAGAAGGTAACTATAATCATGACAGCACATAATCAAAACACATTAGAAGAATAGACATGGAAATAAGAAATAGGAATCATACATTATGAATAAAGAATATAATCAAACATCTAAGATGTATAAAAGAGGAAGAAACAAATATTAGACACTCTAAACAACCAAAAAAATTAACAGAACAACATGAAGAAGTACATGCCTTTCAAAAATAACCCTAAATATAAATGGTCTGAATTATCCAATTAAGAAATAAAGACTGGCTGATTGAATTAAAAATGCTGACCATTTTTTTTCTGTGCAAGAGCTAAACTCACTTCACTAGCAAAGACATAAACAGACTGAAAGTGAAAGGATGGAGAGTGATATCCCAACCAAATGGAATCCAAAGGAAGTAGAAATCATACTCATATTGGACTATATTGACTATAAATCAAAATTTATAAGAATATATAAAGTTCCCTACATATTGCTAAAGGAAATAATCCAGCATGAAGATGTAATGATTGTAAATATATATTCCCCAAAAATTGGAGCACACAATTTTATAAAACCAAAAGTAGCATAATAAATGGAGAAATATGTCACAATGAAACATTTATGGATAAATTTAATGCCTCATTTTGACCAATAGATAAAGTGTACAGATAGAAGAATCAACAGAAAATATCAGAATTAAATCATACTATAATTAATGTAAAAGACACCTAAATCAAAAGCCTGAAGAATACACTTTCATAAGCACATGGAAAATTTTCCACAGACTATATATTAGCACACAAAACAAGTCTTAACAAATTCAAAAAGTTAAAATATTTTTCTCCCTATATGCTCACAATGGAAAGAAACTAGAAATCAACAGCAAGAAGGAAAGAATTAATAGTCAAAGAAGAATTAAATAAAGACTAAAATAACAATAAAATGATAAATGAAACAAAGAGTTGGCTCCTTGAAAAGATAAAAAAAAATTGACAAACTCCAGATACATAACACAAAAGGCAGGGAGATAAAGAGAGAGAGCCCCAAATATATAAAATTAGAGATGAAATAGGAGACATTAAAATAGATGCCACAAAAATTCAAGTGATTATTATGGAATATTGTTAAAAACTATATCCCAAAAAATTGGAAAATCTAGAAGAAATGGAGAAATCACTGAAATTTCATAACATACCAAAATTTAAACAAGAGATACGAGTAACCTAAATATATTGACAACATGTAATGAGACTGAAGCAATAATAAAGTCTCCTAACAGAAAACTCAGCATCAGATATATTCATTGCTGAATTATATCAGATTTTAAAAATACAAC
The DNA here is from genome assembly GCA_028644305.1 of Xerus rutilus. Taxonomy (NCBI): domain Eukaryota; kingdom Metazoa; phylum Chordata; class Mammalia; order Rodentia; family Sciuridae; genus Xerus; species Xerus rutilus. The sequence goes on from CM053417.1 coordinate 58,846,681, forward strand.
TAACACTGGTGCTTCTTAAACTATTCCACAAAATATGAAGGTAAGGAACCCTTTTAAATACATTCTATAAGGTCACTATCACCCTGTTATCAAAATCTGACAATTACACAACACAAAAGAAAACTAAGTACCAATATGCCTAATGAATAAGATTTCAACAGAAATACTTACAAATCAAATTCAGCACATCAAAAAGCTCAGGCACCATGATCAATTTGGTTTCATTTCAAGGATGCAATAATGTTTCAATATAGGCAAATCAATAAATGTAATACTTCACATAAAAAGAATCAAGGATAGAAATGTCATAATCATCTCATTAGTTCCAGAAAAAGCCTATGAGAAAAGTCAATATCACATCATAATAAAAGCCCTGAATAAATTATGTATTATAAGATCATACCTCAACATAATAAAGGCTATATATGACAAACTCATAACCAACATCATAGTGATTCTCTAAACTTAGGAAAAAGACAAGCATGTCTATTTTCACCAAAATTTTTTGGTGTTTTATAAAATATTTTATTCAGAAGAATTAGACAAAATAAATGAATAAATAATATATGACTAGGGAAATAAAAATTCAGATTATTCATATTTGCAGATACTATTCCATACATAGAAAATCCTAAATACTCCACCAAAAGACTTTAGAACTGACAAATTCAGTAAAATGGCAAGATACAAAATCAACGTACAAATATTAATGTATTCTGTATGTATCCATAATGAACTCACTGAGTAAGAAATCAGGAAATAATCTCATTTACAATACCCCAAAATTTTTCAAACATCTAGGGATATATCTAACTAATGAGGTGAAAGAATTCTATGATATAAACTAAAAAGTACTAAAGAAAAAAATTAAAGAAGACACTAGAAATTGAAAAGTTCGCCCATGTTCTTGGAATGGGAAAATTAGTACTGCTAAAGTGGCCATACTAATAAAAAAGGGATGTACAGACTCACTGTAATCCTAATCAGAATGTCAATGTCATTCTTCACAGAACTAGAAAAAAAAAAAACAATTCTAAATTTCATATGGTAGGACTAAAGACATTGAATTGCTAAACCATTCCTGAGCAAAAATGGCAATACTCAAGGCATCATAATACCTGATTTCAAAACATTCTACAGAACAAAGGTAACAGAACAGCATGGTGTTGTCATAAAATCAGACATGTAGACCAACAGAACATAATAGGGAACCCCAAAATAATTCCATACATCTTTATCTAACTAGTTTTCAACCAAGGGGCCAAAATCACACATTAGAAAAAGGATAGCCTATTCAACAAATGATACTGGCAAAACTGAGTATCCACATGTCAAAAATCGAAACCAGTTCCCCTATCTCTCATCCTCTATAAAAGTTAATTTGAAATATATCAAATACCTTAATGTAGAACTCACAAATCTCAAACTACTAGAGAAAAACATTGGAGAAATATTTCAAGATATTAGCACAGGAAAATATATTCTAACTAGAATTCTAATAACCCAGGAAACATATATAAAAACTGAAAAATGAATTGTATTAAATTAAAATGCTTCAACACAACACAGGTGTTATAATTTGGATATGAGGTGTTCCTCAAACCTCACATGTGAGACAATGCAAGAAGGTTCAGAGGAGAAATGATTGGGTTGTAAGAGTGTTAACACAATCAGTGAATTAATCCCCTGATAAGGATTAGCTGAGTGATAACTAAAGTGTTAGGGTGCAGCTAAAGGAGGTGGGGATTGGAGTGTGGCTTTGGTATATACATCTGTATCTGGTCAGTGTATCTCTCTCTGCTTACTGATCACCATGTGAGCTTCTTCCCTCTGCCACACTCTTCTGTCATGATGATCAGCCTTACCTAAAGCCCTGAGGAATGGAGCTGGCCTTCTATGGACTAAGACCTCTAAAACCAAGATCCCCAAAATAAACCTTTTCTCCTTTACAATTGTTTTGGTCAGGTGCTTTTGTCACAGCAGGAAATAAGCTGACTAAAACAACAGGAAACATAAACATAGTGAAAAGGCAATCTACAGAATATAAGATAATCTTTGCCAACTATTAATTTGGCAGAGACAATTCTTAAATTCATTTGGAAGAATAAGAGACCCAGAGTAGCCAAAGCAACACAAAGCAAGAAAACTGAAGCTGTCAGCATCATAATATCTGATATGACATTATGCTACAAAGGTGTCCTTATGATTTAGATATGTCATGTCCCACAACAGCTCAGATGTGAGACAATGCAAGAAGATTTGAGATTAAATAATTGAATAAATTAATTCCCCGATGGGCATTAACTGAATGGTAGCTGAAGGAAGGTAGGGTATGGCTGGAGGAGGCAGGTCATCAGCCTTTGGGGTACATGTCTTGTATTTGGTGAGCTGAGCCTCTCTGCTTTGTGATCATCATGCCCTAAGCTATTTTCCTCCACCACACACTTCCACCATGATGTTCTGCCTCATCTCAGGCCCTGAGGTATGTAGGTGGCCATCTATGGACTAAGACCTCTGAAACTGATCCCCAAAATATACTTTTCCTCCTCTAATTTTTCTTGTCAGTTCTTTTGGTCACAGTGGCAAAAAAGCTGACTGAAACAGTTGTAGTAACAAAACAGCATGGTACTGGAATCAAACTAGACATGAAGACCAATGGAACAAAATAGAAAGCACAGAGACAAATCCCCATACCCACAGCCATCTGATATTTCACAAAGTTGTCAAAACACATTTTGGAGAATAGACAGCCACTTTAACAAATGGTACTAGGAAAACTGTATAGTTATATGTGGAAAAATGAAACCAGACTCACATCTCTTACCATGCAAAAAACTCAAATCAAAATGGAACAAATGGACTTAGGATTTAGATGATAGACTTTACAACTGCTAGAAGAAAACACAGGGTCTATATTCCATCATATAGGTACTGGCATTGACTTCCTTAACAAGACCCCCAAGGCACAAAAAATAAAACCAAGATTCAATAAGTGGGATGTCATCACACTAAAAAGTTTCTGCATAGTAAAGGAAATGATTTAAAGCATAAAGAAAAAACCTACAGAATGGGAGAAAATATTGGCCAGCTAGTCCTACAATAGGGCCTTAATAGCCAGAATATGCAAAGAACTAAAAAAAAATTGACACCAGAAAATCAAATAACCCAATGAATAAATGGGCAAAATAAAAAAAGAAAAAAGAAAACATATTAAAAGAAGAAACACAAATGGTCAACAAATATACGAAAAAATGTTTAACATTTCTAGCAATGTAAATGAAAAATACACTAAATTTCAGTTTAAGCCAGTCAGAATAACAATGATCAAGAACACAAAGAATAAATTAATAGACAAGCAAAGGACATGTGGTAGAGTAGAGGAAGAAGAATGGAAGGGACAAAGAGGTTGGTTAGGAAAAGGGGGGACTTAAACTGAAATTGATTTCCGTGCATGTATTATGAATCCAATTAACTATATATAACTATAAAGCTCTAATAATATATATATAAAAATTTTAAGAGAATAAATGCTCAGCCATGAAAAAGAATGAAATTATGGCATTTTCCAGTAAATGAATGGAATGGACAATATCATGCTAAATAGAATAAGTCAAAAGAAACTTTCAGGTCCAATGTTTTCTTTCATGTGCTGAAGCTAAAGTAAAGGGATGATAAAAATAGGATAACATAAAGATAAATGGAAGATCAGCAATGTATTAGAAGGAGATCAAGAGGCACAATGGAGGGGGGACAATGCACAATGAATTCTTAAAATATGCATATATATATGTATACCAATATGTATACATATATATATATGTATACCACATGTAACTTCACCTTTATACATAGGTGTAACTAATCAAACCATAAGAACCAATAAAATATAAATAAATAGCCAAATTAAAGGAAGTTTATTAGTGGAAGAAATACCAGTGAGGCTAAGGAAGACAGGAAGGAAAAAGGAATGGGATAAGGGGGAAATCATGAACTGAAATTGAATTCCATGCATGTATAGTTTGTTGGGATAAACCCAACTATGTATAACCAAAAAGACCTAATTTAAAAATAAAACTTACCATAAAGTATAATAACTCAATAAAAATTGGCAGATGATCTGAATAGACCCTTCTCAAAAGAAGTGCAAGTCACTCACCTACAAAAATATGAAAGTGGTCAATATCTTCAGCCATCAGAGAAATGCAAATCAAAACTACATAGATTCCATTTCACCCCTTTTAGAATGACTATTATCAAAAACAAACAAACACAAAGAGCAGCAAGAATATAAAGAAAATGAAACTCTTGTTTTAGGTAGGACATGTATGTATTATTAATGGGAACAAATGATTTTGCTTTCAGCTATTGTATTTTTTTTGTCCTTTATGGGGTGGGATTGTTGCTCAGCATCATCACATGAAAAATCAACATACACATTAAAATTAAGGGTGAGGTTTTCTTGTAACATCTTAAGATATGTGGCTTTTATTTAGGACAATGTGAGAACTGAAGAATTTGTTGCAGAACAATGGGAAGATAATAGGAATTTGTTATAGTAGGCTGCAAAAATGGTGAAACTTCTTATAAGAGAAATGAAATATTGATAAAATGGTCATCTGACATAACAAGATAGAGTTGAGGTCAAACAAAACATGATGGTCTGCAATCAGAATTTACAATAAAGATAAAAAACTCAAAAATTGGAAAATAATGTTATTTATCAACCAGTAAGATCATCCAATCAAGGGTAAAGTTATCAAATCTCAGGACAATAAGCAAATCCAGGCTAGCAAATGCCTATACTATAAATTCCTTTGTTATGGGGATGTGGCTTAGTGGTCCAGTGCCCCTGAGTTCAATCCTTGGTACCAAAAACAAAATAAAAAAATTAAGCAAATACCACTACCAAACCACAACCCATTGATGATTCTGCATTATTTCTAATATATAATTTCTCCCAAGATGATCAAGATCAAGTTACCAATGGTTTAACAAAAGCAACCCAGAACTTCTGAATAGTAAATAATCTAATTTTAAAAACTGGTATGGGCTAGTTCAGCATGCCATTGATAACTATGTGTGCCAAAATTATATGATGTGCCAAAAATATCTGTAACTGATTTTTTTAAAAAAGAGGCATTTTGGGAATTGAATTGAGTACACGGATTTTTTATTGTGGTAAAATATACATAACAACACTTACCATTTTAAACATTTTAAAGTACTTTGCTCAGAGGCATTAAGCACATTCACATTGTCATGCAATCATCACTGCCTTTCACCTTAGAACATTTTTCATCTTCCCAAACTGAAAATCAAATTTTAAACAATAATTCTTCGTTACCTCTTCTTCCCATCCCCTAGATATCACAATTCTACTTTCTCTCTATGAATTTGACTGCTCACGCGAGTTTGAGCATGCTATATGTATAGTTTTGTGATTCGCTATTTCATTTAGCTTAATGTTTTCAAGGTTCATCCACATAATATGTCAAAATTACTTTCATTTTTAAGGCTTAATAATATTCTATTTTATGTATATACCACATTTTGTTTATTCATTTGTATTTTCCTATTCGTGCTTCTACAACAAATATCTGAGACTGGATAACTTAAATAAAACAAATTAATTTCTAACAATTATAAAGACTAAGAAGTCCAAGATAAAAGCTCTGATATTTGGTCTGGTGAGGGCCTCTTTGCTGCACCCTCTCCTGGCAGAAGGTAGAACAGCAAGCTAGTGAAGCAACACTGTGGAAACCTCTTTTATAAGGACTTTAATGCCATTCAGAATTGAGGTGTTCTCATGGCCTAATAATCTTTTAATAGCCTCACCTAACAACATGTGGATTTTGAAGCAGGCACATTCAATTCATATTACCATTTATCACTCATGGATACTTGGATTATTTCCAAATTTATCTAATGAAAATAATGGTGCAGTGAATAATGATGATTAATTCTGTTTGGGTACTTCTTTTCAATGTTGGAGGTATATGCCTAGGAGTAGAATTACAGAAATATATACAAATTAAATATTTAAACAAGCATAAAACTGTTTTCAACAAAATTATATCATTTTACATCCCACTGACAAAGCACAAGTTTGTAATTTCTCTACGTCCACACCAATGTTTGTCTATTTTAAATTTTTATTATATATAATGGTCGTCTTGGTGTGAAATGGTATTTCATTGTGATTTTGATGTGCTTTTTCATAATGAATAAGATGTTATGCATCTTTTTATTTGCTCATTGTCCTTTTATATATCTTCTTTGATGAAATTTCTATTCAAATATTTTCTTATATTTAAATTGGGTTATTTTGCATCTGTTGTTAATTTATAAGAATTCTTTGAATATTATGTGTACATAATACATAATATAATCATATATGTGATTTACAGTATTTCCCATTTGTGTGTTATCGTTCACTTTATTGATACTGAACTATCATGATAAAAATCTAAATTTTAATGGATTTAATTTACCAAAATAGGTAAAATATATCATTGTATATAATAGTAAAAATATATTATTGTATATGATTTTGTTGTCATAACCAAGAAATTATTTACAAATAAAATATAATTATGGGGCTGAGGTTGTAGCTCAATGGTAAAACAATTGCCTGGCATGTGTGAACCACTGGGTAAAATCCTCAGTACCACATAAAAATACATAAAATAAAGATATTGTGTCCATCTACAATTTTTTAAAAATAGGTAATGATGATATTTCCCACTTTTTTCTCCTAATATTTTTTTAGCACTCATGTTTAGGGTTTTAATCCATTTTAATTAATTTTTGCTTCTGGTAATGGTAAAGGTCCAACTTCATTCTCTTTAAAGTGGATTCCCAGATGTTGAAGAGATATTTGTTGAACAGAATGTCACTTTTCCCACAGAGTAGCATTTGAACCCTCATTGAAGCCATCACTATACCCAATGTAATAAATAGATTGATCACCTCCAAATGATTTTGCATTCTCTTCTGTTTTTTTTTCATTATTTTGTTTTTGTAGAAACACTTAACAAGATCTACCCACTTAACTAATTATTTCAGCACATGATATTATATTGTTAACTCTAGGTATTGTTTTGCACCATATCACTCAAACATAATCATAGTGCATATATGAAAATGCATCCATTAGATGAGAACTCTCATCCCCCCCTCCATAGCTCTTGGAAAGCATTATTGTATGAAATTGATTATCTGTGGTATTTAGTATAACTAAAGTGATGCAGTATGTGTGCTTCTGTGACAGGCTTATCTCACTGTCATAATATCCTACAGATTTTCCATGTTTTCACATTTGACAGTTTTTTTCTTTTGTGCTGAAACATATTCTAATTTGTGTATCACATTTGCTTTATTCATTTATCCATTGAAGGGAATTTAGGTTGCTTTTATATCTTAGCTATTGTGAATAATGACAACAAGAGTACCAATATCTCTTCAAGATCCTGTTTTCAAATCTTAAGGAATAGTACTTCTAAATTGTATAGTGGCTCTATTTTAAATATATTTTGGTTTACCTGTGAGAAGGAGCAAAGGCTGGGATCCTCTACTAAGTCTTCTTGTTGACATCCTGGTAAGGATGTGGAAAAAGAAGAATTATTTCACAACTGCTGATTGAAATATAAATTAGTATTGCCATTGTGGAGGAAAGTATTAATCTTCCTCAAAAAGCTGAAAATAGAATTTTTATGACTCAATAGTTACATCATTGCATACATACCGAAGGGAAATAAAATCAACATGACAAAAAGACACCTACACTCCCATGTTTATTGCTGTCCTATTCACAATAAGTAGTATATGGAATCAACCTAAATGTCTATGAAAAAAATGGTACATATACACAATGTTATTCTGTTTAGTAATAAAAAAGTAAGCATGAAATCCTATTTTTGTGACAACATAGATAGACCTGTAGGACATTATGTTAAGTTAAATAAGTCAGGCACTAAAAAACAGAAACTGCATTTCTTATGCATAAGTGGAATCTTTAAAAGTTGGTCACATAGAAGTTAATAGCAGAATAGAGACTGGGAAGTATAGCCAGTAGAGGAGGAATGGGAGAGGTAAATCAACAGTTTGAAAGTTTCTATTTGCTAGGGTGAATAAATTCTGGTTCTATAGCATGAGGGAATATAATTAATAATAATAATATATTAAATATCTCAAAATAGGGAACAGGAATGTGAATGTGTTTCCTATAAATAAGTGGTAGCTAAAAGAAATAGGCTAATTACCCTGAGTTGATAACTATTTAATGTATAGATGAATCAAAACATATCATAATATTTCATAAATATGTACAATTATGTGTGAATCAAAAATAATAGAAATTATTTAAAAATATATACTTCTTGAAAATAAAATGCATGTATATAATTTTGTTGTGGAGAATATAACACTGAAGTGCTCTAAATTTGGCAACAATGACACAATGAAGATAAATCAGAACAAAGCTGTATTAAAGTAAGTATATTATATTAAATAGTAATCTGAAGTGATAGGAAGAAATGAAGACAAAAATGGGCAATAAAAAGGTTAACAAACTCTGTCAATATATACTTGCTATAATTTCTTCTCTAAAAGTGTCTAAAATACATAAAATTATATGTCAATAAATATAACAAGGCATTGTTTGGAGCATAACATTTACAGATATAATATTTATAACAATACTAGTATAAAATGGAGAAGAAATAATCAAGGTATGTTGAAATAATATATTTATATCTCACTGGAACCAATTAGTATAAATCTTATTTTGTTACTATATATTAATATGTATTTTTAATCTCTAGAACAACACTTGGTACATAGCTCTAACAGTAAAACAATCATTAAAGGACTTAAAACATTATGCTAGAAATAGTCAACTAATGCAAAAGGAAGCAATTAAAGAAGAATGCACAACAAAAAAGGATATGAAGTATATGGAAATAAAAAGTAAAATGGCAGAAGTAAACACAAGCCAATTAACACATTTAATAATAACATTAAAAAGTGTGTATTATAGGCTAGAGTTTTGACTCAGTGGTAGAGCACTTGCCTACCACGTTTGAGGCCCTGGGTTCTATCCTCAGTAGCACATAAAAATAAAATAAACATATCGTGTCCATCTACAACTTTATATATATATATATATATATATATATATATGTTTTGGTGTCTTTTGGGGCTTCTATAAAAGAATACCATTACATTGGGTGAGGTAATTAACAGAAATTTATTTCTCACATTTCTGAAGACTGCAAAGTGTGAACTCAAGTGACAATCTAGTTCTCTGGTGAAGCATTTCTTCCTGGCTTACCCTCACTTGCCTTCTAACTGTGTCCTCATACAGTAGAGATAAATGTAAAGTTCTAGTTTCTCTTATTCTTTGATTGTTACTGATGATTGAACCCAGGAGTGCTTAACTGCTAAGCCATATCCCAAGTCCCTTTTTATATTTTATTTAGAAACAGGGTCTCCCTAAGCTGTTTAGGTCCTTTCTAAGTTGCTGAGGCTGGCTTTGAACTCAGGATTTTCCTGCTTCAGCCTCCCAAGTCACTGAGATTACATGCCTGGCTCTTCTTCTTCTTATAAGGACACTAATACCATCATGTGAGTCTCACCTTCTTTTTTTTTTTTTTTTTTGGTACTGGGGATTGAACTCAGGGGCACTTGACCACTGAGCCACATCCTCAGCCCTATTTTGTGTTTTATGTAGAGACAGGATCTCACTGAGTTGCTTAGCACCTCGCCATTGCTGAGGTTGGCTTTGAACTCGCGATTCTCCTGTCTCAGCCTCCCTAAGTGCTGGGATTACAAGCGTGAGCCACCGCGCCCGGCTAGAGTCTCACCTTCTTGATTTCATCTAAATCTAATTACCTCCTTAAATTTTTATGTCCAATACCATAATATTAGGGATTAGGAATTTAACATACAGATACTGGAGAGATACACTTATCTATAAAAATATTAAAGGTTTTAGCAATCTAATCCAAAGGCAGAGATTTTTCAGACTGGATAGAAAAAAAAAAAGATCCAGTGATGCACTGTTTACATGAGCCATACTTTATATTGTAAGATATAAATTGGTTAAAAGTAAAAAAATGGAAAATATATAAACAAATTATAGCAAACTGGAAAATATATACTAATATCCAACAAAACTGACTTCAAAACATGTAACAAAGAGGGACTTTTTAAAAATTGTTTTTTGGTTGTAGATGGACACAATATCTTTATTTATTTATTTATGTGGTGCTGAGGATCGAACCCAGTGCCTCATGCATGCGAGATAAGTGTTCTACCACTGAGCCACAGCCACAGCCCAAGAGGGACATTTTATAATGGTAAAAAGTCAATCCATTAGAAAGATACAGTGATTATAACTATATATGCATTTAATAAGAGAACACTAAAATATGTGAAGCAAAAAATAACAGAATTTAAAGGAAATGGATATTTAAGAGAATAATCTTTGGTGTTTTGAAATCTTATTTTAAAAAACTATAGAAAAATAGGCAGAAAATAAAGAAATAAAACTTTTTGAGGGTCTATGGTAGTGGCTCAGTGGTACAGCGCTTGTCTAACATGTGTGAGGCACTGAGTTCAATTCTCAGCATTGCATATAAATAAATAAAATAAAGGTCCATCAACAACTAATAAAAAATTTTAAAAAAGACTTTTTGAGAATACTATAAACCAAGCAATCTTAAGAAGTACATTTACCCCATATAAGAGCACCAAAACACACTTTTTTTTTTGTACCAGAGATTGAACCAAGGGTCACTCAAACACTAAGCCAAATCCCCATCCCTTCCTTCCTTTTTTCCTTTCTTTCTTTTCTTTCTTTCTTTCTTTCTTTCTTTCTTTCTTTCTTTCTTTCTTTCTTTCTCTATTCATTTATTTATTTTTGATAAAGTGTCTAGCTAAGTTTCTAAAGGCCTCACTTAATTGCTGAGGCTGATTTGAAGATGTGATCCTCCTGACATATCCTCCTCTGTCACTGGGATTACAGGCAAAGTGCCACCAAGCCCATCCCAAAATATACATTCTTTAGTGTGCATGAATTGTTCTATGGAGTAGATCATATCCCAGAACATAAAATAAGCCTCAATATAGAAGATTTATAATTCAAGGACAGCCTTTACAAATTCATGAGAGCATGTCACAAAGTAAAAATTTTAAAAATGGATGGAGATATAACTCAGTGGGTTCAATTACAAGTACCATTAATTAATTAATTAATTAATTAAGCTTCAATAAATTTAAAGTAATTCAATAATACCAATTATGTATTTAGATCATGAGAGAATGAAAGCAAAATTAATAAAAATAAATTTGAGTAATTTACTAATATATGGCAACTAAAGAACATATTCTTTTTTATTTGGGTTCTTTTTGACATAATTATACAAGCATATTTTTAATTAGTGAATTATGGATATAAATAAAAGTGAAATTTTTAGGCTTGATGGTGCACAAACATAATCCCAGTGGCTTGGGATGCTGGGGCAGGAGGATCACAAGTTCAAAGACAACCTCAGAAACATAACAAGGACCTAAGCAACTTAGAGATACCTGTTTCAAATTAAAAATTAAAAAAAAAAAGCTGGGGATGTTGAACCCAGGAGCACCCAGTGTGCCCAACATGCATGAGGCCCTGGGTTCAATCTCTAGCACTGCCAAAAAAAAATCCAAAAAAAACCAAAAAACAAAACTGTGGCCCAATGGCCATATCCAACCAGAAACACACAGTGGTTAAGCATCCCTGGGTTCAATCCCTGGTACAATTTTTATTAAAGTGAAATTCTCTGTGGTATATTCATATATGTACATGTATATGGGAAAGTTTAGTCTCATTTATTCCATCAGTCCTCCATTTTCCCATCCCTCCTGTCTTCTCCTTTATTCCCTTCCTCTATGAAACTGATAAAGAACATGTTCTAAAATAACAAAATTTTTAATAAAAAATAACAATTATGGCACACTATGTGAAGAATTAAAAGGAAAATAATCATATAGATTTCTGATATGAAAGAAAACAATGTTCAAAAGAAATTTATATCTTCAAATGCTTAAAAAGATCACAAAATTATAAACCAAACAATCATAGAAAACTGAAAATGTGGCAAACTATCTGAAGTAGCAGGAGTAAGAACATAGCAAATTTAGGGTGTCATTTGAGGAAACAGAATAGAATGAAAGTACACAAAAATACATGAAATTTAAACCTGATTCTTCAGGATATAGAGCAAGATGATGCCTTAGTAAGACCTTGCAGAGACTGTATCCCCACAGATATACCAATGTGAATAGGTATTCACTCACCAAGCTACATTTACAAGAGTTGAGACCAATTGAGACCATGGTTCCTGGGTTTGTAGAATAAAAATAAATGACATATTAAAGAAGCCAGGAAGGAAAGAGATGCCTTTGTCATCCCTTCTCTAACTTCAAGCATCAAATGTGGAGTGAGACAGGACTCACTGTTGGGGAGCAGGGCTCAAAATCTAGCAAACGACTTTGACTTGGAGCTCAGAGCCAAAGTCAGCACTGTGAGATCCAATACTGAGTATAAAACAAGAGCCATGTACACAGGCTGCAGCTTGCAGATGGAGCCTTTAGACCCATTCCACCATCTGATACAGACCTGCATCACAGTGGGTATATATGTTTGGGCTGGCATCACTGTCAACTGTGGTGTGAGCCTCAATCCATGCCTGGTACTATTCAGGTACTAAAGGCTATGATATTCATGCATGACTCAGCATAGTGTCAGCCTAGGTGGATAATGTACTGCCTTCATCAAAACTACTCCAAACTCAGACAGCATAGCTTGCAACAAGATCCCATTAATGGGTGGTAGGACAGTATAATGGACATAGGACACTAATGCTAAGTTGGTGAAACCAAACACTAGCAATTTTCTAACAGCCCCTGTGCCTTGGCCTGCCTGTAGGTGAAAGCTCTACAAAAGCCTTAGTTCCAGGGGAGCACACAGGCACAGTATATAATATAATAAATAATATGTAATATTATATATTAAGATTTACATATAAAATTCATATCATATAAGTTTGTATATATTAATATTTATACATTAAATAATATAATTTATATTATGGATAATATTATATATTACATAGTACAGATAATATAATATATAATATATAACATTAAATAATATATAATATATGATAAAATAATATATTTAATATTATATATAAATATATAATATTTAACATAACAATGTATTATAATATATTATATAATACATGATGTATTATATTATAATTGTATATATTATATATATATATATTTCATGTGACAGTTGCAGCATATGCATTCTTTTCATCAGAAAATAGAACATTTGACGTGATAGACCATGGTAGTCCACAAAACAAATTAGAACAGGTATAAAAATATCGAAATCTTACCAAGTACTTTTTCTGAGTATACTGCAATAAAAGTAGAAATCAATAACAAGAAAGATTTTGGAAACGATATAAATACATGGAAAATAAACAATGTACTTTTTTGGGGGGTGCCAGGGATTGTACTCAGGGGTACTTGAGCACTGAGCCACATCCCCAGCCCTATTTGTTTTTTATTTAGAGACAGGGTCTCACTGAGTTGCTTAGCACCTTGCTGTTGCTGAGGCTGGCTTTGAACTCATGATCCACCTGTCTCAGCCTCCCCAGCCACTGGGATTACAGGTGTGCAACAATGTACTTTTGAACAAATCATATATCAAGGAAGAAATCAAGAAGAAAATTTTAAAATTTCTTAAAACAAATAAATGAAAATGAAGATGCAACATGCCAAAACTTATAAAATATTTGAAAATCAATAATAGGAAAGAAACATATATAGTAATCAATTCCTACATAAAAGAGCAGAAAAATGTCAAATAAAAACAACTATCCCTGTATATCAAGGAATAGAAAAGAAAAAATCATTAATAAAAGGAAATAAATAGTAAAGATCAGAGCATAAGTGAAAAGACAATAAAATATAAAATATAAAAAAGTATAGATTCTTTGAAAAAATAAACAAAATAGAAAAAACTTCTGCTGTTTTAAGAAAACAAAAGAAGACTCAAATAAATAAAATCACAGCTGAAATGGAAGACATTACAAATGACACTGCAAAATTTGTATTATCATTAGAGATTATGAGCAGTAAAACATCAACAAATTTTAAAATCTAGTTTAAATGAAAAGTGCCTGGAAATATACACCTTTCCAACATTGTATTATGAAGAAATCGAAAACTTAAACAAACTGATAACAAACAAGTGACAATACTGAATCATTAATAAAACATCTGTTATCAAAATCTAGAAGCAGATTGCTTGATCACTGAGTTCTACCAAACTTTTAAAAATGATATAATATCAACACTCTTAAAAGTATTCCATATTATAGAAGAGAAATGCATTTTTAAAGCACATTTTATAAGTCTAGCATTACCCTGAAACCAAAACTATAAAAGAACACAACAACAACAAAAACAGGAAAAAATAAAAGGTAATATTCTTGATTATATTGGATGCAAAAGTTTTGAACAAAATCCTAGCAAGCTGAATATAACATCACATCAAAACCACTATTCACATCCTCATAGTACAAGACAGGTTCAGCATCTCCAAATCAATAAACTTTATACACTACAATAGTAGAATGAAGGTCAAAAACCGTATGATCATCACAATAGATGCAGAAAAGACATTTTGTAAAATTCAACATAACATCATGACCAAAATACTAAACAAATTAAGTACTGAAGGTATAAAACTCAAAATAGTAAAGGGTATTTATTATAAATAAATAGTTAATATTGTACTGAATGAGGAAAAGCTAAAAGCTTTCTACATTCTGGAAAAAGACAAAGATGCCCAATTTTAGTAGTTTTATTTAACATAGTGGTGAAAAACCAAGCCAGAGCAATTAGGCAAGAGAAAGAAATAAAGGATATCCAAACTGGAAGACAAGTGCAATTCTCACTGTTTGCAGATGACATAATCTTATATATAGAAATGCCGAAGACTTCAACAAAAGCTATTAGAACTAAAAAGGAATAGAGGAAATAGGAAACAAAACCAACATTTAAAACTTGGTAATGCTACTGTATACAAAGAGTGAATTCTAAAAAAATATAAATTTTAAAACATTCTACTTACAATAAATACAAAAATTAAAATAAACTATGTAAGGAAAAGTTTAACAAAGAAGTAAAATATTTCTACAACAAAAATTATTAAATTTTGATGAGGGCTGGGGTTGTGGCTCAGTGGTAAAGTGCTTGCCTAGCTTGCGTGAGGCATTGGCCTCAGCACCACATAAAAAAAAATCAAACAAAAAAAAAACCAAAACAAATACATAAATAAAATACATAAAGTTATTGTGTCCATCTACAACTAAACATATCTTTTACAAAATTTGATGAAAGAAATTGGAGAAGAACAAAATCAGAATGACAACCCATATTAATGGATTGGAATAACCAACATTGTTAAAATGTCTATAATATTGAAAATATTCTACAGAATTTATATAATTCCTATCAAAATGTCAAGGGTGTTCTTTGCAGAAGAAAAACAAATTCAAAAATTTTTATGAAACTACATAAAAATCTCTAACCAGAATACACATTGAGGAAAAAAAAAAAATACAACAAGAAGGGCTGGGGTAGAGCACTTGCCTAGCACTTGTGAGGCACTGGGTTTGATTCTCAGCACTAAATATAAATAAATAAAATAAAGGTCCATTGGCAACTAAAAATATTTTAACTAAAAGAACACAGCAAGAAGCATTATATTTCCTGACTTCAAAACATACTATACAGCTACAGTTATTAAAACAGTATTGTATGGTTAAAACAAAACAAAACAACACAAAACAAAAACAGAAATACAGACCATCATGTAACAGAATAGTTAACTAAAAAGTGAATCCACACTTCTCCAGCCAACTGATTTTGAAACAGTTTTAATTAGTGCATTCTAAGCGCACATAACAATGGGGTTCATTTTGACATAAATAAACATGCATATAATATAATTTGCTCAATTTTAATCCCCTCTATCCCCACTTTCCCTCCCATCCTCCTTCCTCATGGTCCCCTTTTTTAATAGTCTCCCTTCTATTTATTTATTGTTTTTTAAAATTTGTACTTTAGAGACATACATAAAGCTAGAATTTTCTGATATATCTATACATGAAGACATCATATTTTTTTCAATTTCTTTCTATAGTTCCCTTCATTTTCCATCCTTCCTTCTTACTCCTTGATTTCCTTTCTCTACTCAAATGCTCTCCTTTCATTATTCATGAGATCCCCCTTTTATTATATTCCTTATTTCTCTATTAATTCTGGATATAAGAGAAAACATTAGATCTTTAACATTCTATAAACTGGCTTATTTCATTTAGCCTAGTGTTCTCTTGTTCTATCTATTTGCCATCAAATGCCTTAATTTCCTTCTTCTTCAAGGCTGAATAAAACTTCATTGTGTGTGTGTATTTCACATTTTTTAATTTCAGTAATCTGCTGATGGGCAACTGGACTGGTTCCATAACTTGGTTGTGTATCTCACATTTTTTAACTCCAGTAATCTGTTCATGGGCAACTGGACTGGTTTCATAACTTGGCTAGTATGAATTCTGTTGCTAAAAATGCTGATATTCATGATGATATTATTTTGTTTGAATAAATACCAACGATGGGATAGCTTAGTCATATTGTGGTTCTATTTCTAGCTTTTAAGAAATTTCAATACTACTTTCCAAAATGGTTGCACTAATTTGCAGACCCAACAATAATATATGAGTATACACTTTTCCCCACACTCTTACCAGCATTTATTATTTGTATTCTTGATGATTGTCATTTTAATTGGTGTGAGATGAAATTGCAATGTTATTTTTATTTGCATTTTCCTGATTGCTGGGGATGCTGAACATTTTCTTCATATATTATTTGACCATTTATATTTATTCTTTTGAGAAGAGTCTGTTTAGTTCTTCAACCATATGTTGTTTTTTTCTGATGTTAAGTCTTTTGAGTTCTTACCAAAGTGTGGATATCAATTCCTGATCAAAAGAGTAACTGGAAAGATTTTTTCCCATTCTGTATGCTCTCTTAATATTCATAATAATTTCCTTTGCTGTACTTTTAATTGTATGCCATCCAACACTGATTTTTGATTTTATTTCTTGAGCTCATTTTTCCTGTATAGTAATGATTTTCTGAGAAAGAAATCATGAAAACAATTCTATTCACAATAGTCTCAAAAATGTAAAGTATTTGGGAATAAATCTAACCAAAGAAGTGAAATATACAATAAAATCTATAGAACATTGAGGAAAGAAATTGAAGAAGACCTTAGAAGATGGAAGGACCTCTCTTGTTCTTGGAAAAGCAGAACTAATATTGTCAAATGGATATATTACCAAGAGTGATCAACAAATTAAACTCAATCTCCATTAAAATGTCAATGACATTTGTCAGAAAAAATGGAAAAGGGTCCTAAAGTTCTTACGGTAGACTAAAACAGCCCTTATCTCTATTCAGTTACTAACATCAACTCAAAATGCATTAAATAATTTACAATAAATTTACAAAGAAATGCTGAGCAAGAAGAGTGATGGTGGAGATATCATAAAACCTGATCTTATATTATACTGCAGAGCTATAGTAACAAAAATTGCATAGCATTAGCATCAAAACAAATATAAAGACTAGTGGAATAGAAAAAAGACATAGAAACAAACCTGCATAGATACAGTCATCTGATATTGTTTGAGGGTGCCAATACTATATGTTGGAGAAAAGATAGCATCTTTAGTTCTGGGAAAACTGGATATCCATGTGTAGAAGAACAAAACTAGATTTACACACAAATGATTTTTACAAAGGTGCTAAAAAATTAAAGACACCATTTTCAATAAATGGTTCTGGAAAAACTGTATGTCTGCATTCATAAGAATGAAAACAGCCCTTATCTCTATCCAGTTACTAACATCAACGCAAAATGCATTAAATAATTTACAATAAATCCTGAAATTATGAAACTAGTAGAAGAAAATGCAAGGGAAAAGCTTCAGGATATTGGAATTGGGAAAGGTCAGTCGGAAGAGACATCAAAAGCACAAGCATCCAAAGCAAAAATAGACAAATAGGACAACATTAATGTAAAAATCTTCTGCACAGCAAAGGAAGCCATCCATAGAGTAAAGAGACAACCTAAATAATGGGAGAAAATATTTGCCAACTATACATCTTTTTTTCAGCAACTCAATACCTAACTTATTGTAATTTGAAACAAAACAAATGTTCAAAGGGAAAAAGGCTGTATTTTAATGTTATCTAAATTTACTTTCAGTAGAGTGACATCTTCCCTTGGCCCATACAACATTCTCTTTTTACAAGACTGTTCCTGTATGACAGAGCATTTAAATAATGAGAGAGTTAAGTTACAGTAATTACTTATAGTTTAAATAAGATAATAATTATTTACTTCTTTTCAATATGTTAATGCTTTTCAAACTATACATGTCATAGAGGTTGATATGAAGAATATATAAAGAAGTCCAAACAACTCAATATCAAATAAATAATCTGATAGAAAAATAAGCACTAGACATAAAAGAACATTTTACACACACACACACAAAAGTAAGTGGCCAACAGGTATATAAAAATGCTTAACATGCCAGGCACGGTGGTGCAGGCCTGTATTCCCAGCGGCTCAGGAGGCTAAGGCAGGGGGATCATGAGTTCAAAGCCAACCTCACCGAAAGTGAAACCTTGTCTCTAAATAAAAGCAACAGTGAAACCCTGTCTCTAAATAAAATACAAAATAGGGATAGGGATGTGGATCAGTGGTCAAGTGCCTCTGAGTTCAGTCCCTGATACCCTTCCAAAAATACTTAGCATAACTAATGATAAGGGAGATGCAAATCAAAACCACAGTGAGATATCTCACCCCAATAAGAATGGTTCTTATCAAAGAGACAAAATAATAAGTGCTGGTGATGATGTGGATCAAAGGAAACCCTTACACACTGTTGATGGAAAAATAAAGTAATATAGCAATTATAGCAAATAGTATTGATGTCCCTCAAAAAATTAAAAATAGAACTACTATAATATTCAGAAATCCAACTCCAGGGTATATATGAAAACTATAAAATCAATACAAAAGCGATACATCTGCACTCTCATATTCATGACAAAACTATTAACAATATCTGAGAAATGGAAATAAGCAAATTGTCTCTCACTCAACAAATGGATAACAAAAAAGTGATACATGTACACATTGTAATATCATACAACCAAAACCAAGAGTGAAATTATTTTCTGCATCAATATAGATGTAAGTGAAGATCATTATATTCAATGAAATAAAACAGGCACAGAAAGACAAATACTGTATTATCTCACCCCTATGTAGAATCTCAAAAAGTGATCTCATAGAAGTTTAGAGTAAAATAGTTGTTATCAGAGTCTGGGGGATTTAGTGGGGAGAGAGAGATAGGGAAAGTTTAATCAGTGGGTATTAAGCTATAATTAGGAGTGGGAAATTTTGGTATGCTATTTTAGAGTATAGTGACTATGGATAACATCAATAAACTGTACATTTTATAAGCTGAAAGAAAATGTATTGAAAATTTTTAAATAAATGACTAATCTTTGAGGAGATGGACATATCTAACCTGATTTAAATATCATACAATATATAAATGTATCAAAACATCATGTTATGTCAGAAATAGGTACAATTTTATGTTTTATGTTTTTATTTAAAGTAAATTTCTTTGAAATGAAAAAGCTGGTTCTTTGAAAATATAAAAAATTAACAAATTTTTAACAGATCTAAACAAGAAAAAAGAAAGATGACTTACTTTACTAGAATCAGTAAGCAAATGTGGGACATTGATAATAACCTTAACAACAAAAATGACAAAGGATTAAAAGGATTATGAACAACTGCATGACTAATAATGAGATAACACAGATGAAATGGAAAAATTCTTAGCATGGCACAGGAGAAAGAAAATCTGATTAGACCTATAAAAAGTAAAAGGTAAAAATTTTAAATTTTTAAAATTTAAAAAAGAGAGAAAGATAATTTTTTAAATTTCTTACAAAGAAAATATAGGCCTAAAGACCTTCATTGGTAAATTTTTTTTTTTTTTGTACCGGAGATTGAACTCAGGGGCACTCGACTACTGAGCCACACCTCCAGCCCTATTTTGTATTTTATGTAGAGACAGAGTCTCACTGAGTTGCTCAGCACCTCGCCCTTGCTGAGGCTGGCTTTGAACTCGCGATTCTCCTGTCTCAGCCTCCCTAAGTGCTGGGATTACAGGCTTGTGTCACCGCGCCTGGCTATTGGTAAATTTTTAAATTGGAAAAAATATCAGTACCAACTGTTTCCAAATATTCACCCACACACACACAAAAAAAAAGTGGGGAAAAGTGTATTTCAAGAAAAGAACACTTTAAATTTCATCCTATAAAGCCAGTATACCAAAACCAGAAAAAAAAAAAAAAAAAAAAACAAAGGAAAATGAAACTACAGATCAATAACTTTTATCAGTATAAATGCAAATACTCTCAATAAAATACTTACAAAACAAACCTGGTGTATGTAGAAAGGAGGATATACTGTGACCCAGTGGGAAATATGGGTATGCCAAAAAAGCATTTGACAAAATCTAGTATCTTTTTTTTTTTTTTTTTTTTTGTGGTACCAAAGATTGAACTCAGGGGCACTCGACCACTGAGCCACATCCCCAGCCTTATTTTTGTGTTTTATGTAGAAACAGGGTCTCATTGAGTTGCTTAGCACCTCGCTGTTGCTGAGGCTGGCTTTGAACTCGCTATTCTCCTATCTCAGCCTCCCAAAGTGCTGGGATTACAGGCGTGAGTCACTGCGCCCAGCTAAAATCTAGTAACTTTTGATGTTTTTAAAAATCTGAAACTACTAGGAAGAAAAGTGAACTTCCTTAAGCTGATAAAGGAAATCCACACAAATGACTTTAATGGCTTAATAAATTAATGCTTTCACCAGAAGATTGTAGATCAGAAACAATAGAAGTAGCCTCCTCTTACTACTTCTCTACAATTTGGTTCAATTAAGAAAATGCCAGTCTTTCAAATTTTTATCTGATAAACTTAATTCAAATGTCTTGTATATGAATCTTTTTATATCAGATAGACACATATTTCTGTGTTCTGAGTTTAACTCCCAATCTATCAGTCAAAAGATTCTTCCTTTTATTTAAACTTTCCATGCAAATTGGAAAATTGCTTTTGAGCTTCTTGGGCCAAGCCCTTTCCTAAGCAGACTCCCAGTTGCTGTCAATAAATCCTGATGGGAGAAAAGAGCTTCGTTGAGAATCCACCTTTTTTTTCATCCTGCAATTTGAGGTTATATTATAATAATAGCTAACAAGGAAATAATGACAGTATTTTTGTTTCTCTGCAGGTAAAAATCCCTTTAAGAAATTCTGCTAGATCAGTTATTATCATCCTCAGTTGGTGTTGAGCTAATTATCTAGCTGTCAAGGGGTTAATACCAATTTTAGAAGAGGCTTGTTATTTCATTTAAAGAAATTAGTTGTGTGAATTCTCTTTTCATTTTAAATGTGTGGTTGATGGTCAGCAAGGTGCTGAACATAGAGATTAAGCATGTGTCCTTTTTTAGTTCAAATCTTTCATTTCTGTTTTGTGCTCCAGGACCCATGATGAATGTTTGCACCCAAAACTGGCTAGTGAATTAAGGAGCTGCCAGCAATGTCAGAGGAAATTTTGGAATTCAGATGAAATAGACTAATTTGATTTTAAGGAACTAAAGAAGATATATATATAGTTTATATACATATATTACTTATTCATCTACAGAATATAAATGTATATATTCTTTGTATAGACGATGTATTTACAAAATATTTTATGTATATAAATATATACATCATACAAAATATCATGTATACATACATGTATACATGTATTTATGTATACGTATGATATAACCATATATTTTATATGATGTATATATATATTTTTGGTATTTTGTATAAATTGAAATTTATATTTGCTGCACATTAAAATGACATTACCATTGCAACTTCATATACTGATACCGCCAATCTAATTACCATGAATGTTTTGAAGGAAGACAATGTGACCATAGCTCAAAAATAATAACATTGTTTTTAATCAAGAAATAGAAGTCTGAAGGAATAATAATTTTGAATTACACAACAGGCAGAATTTTATGCCAAACTTGTTATTCCGAAATTTTACAAAGAAAAGCAACACTAATGTGCATGAACATATGTAATCTAAGACATAAAGTTTTGACTATACTCATTTGGGGTCTATCGCTTCTATAGCTTCTAATTTGTGTTTGTGAAATAAATAAATAGATATAAAAATGTACTTTGGATATACCATCAGAATAACTGTAAACAAGAAATTTGACTATAATTAAATGAAAATTTTAATGTCTTGAGAATAAGAATTGTATTTGAATTACTGCATTCTTCAAGTAAAGTGGGTTTTTACTTAGTATTGTGGTTTAACATAGACATGTTAGATGTATTTCCAGCCATTTTCTATACATTTGCACATATACAGATTCCTTTCAATGACATTCTTAAAACAAAAGCAAAATTGTACTTCCCTATGTTTTGTAGCTGTTACAGAATTAAGTAAAGAGAAAACAAAACAGTGAATTTTTTTGTGGTCTGAGTTCTCAGAGGCTCACTGAAGGTTTCTTATAATCAAAGTTCTGACACTGAGAATGAATTCTTTGAGACACCAAGGGCTCTGTTCTGCAACAGTACTATTGAGTTAAATACTTTACATTAGCAGATGGAGAAAAAGCTTAAAATATAAAAGTAAAATGGAAATTAAATGTAAATGATAGGGGTAATAGCACATTTATTGTATTTTCCTGCTGAAGATACTTATCAAATCAGGAGGGACATGAAAGAAAAGAGCTAAAAGAGAAGCCGGGCACGGTGGCTCACGCTTGTAATCCCAGCTCTTTGGGAGGCTGAGACAGGATAATCGCGGGTTCAAAGCCAGCTTCAGCAAAGGCGAGGTGCTAAGCAACTCAGTGAGACCCTGTCTCTACCTAAAACATAAAATAGGGCTGGGGATGTGGCTCAGTGGTTGAGTACCCCTGAGTTCAATTCCTGGAACCCAAAAAAAAAAAAAAAAAAAAAGAAAAAAGAGCTAAAAGAGAAAGTGGTAGTTAGTTTAGCCAGAAAAAACACAGTTCAGAGCCAGGGGATGTAATAACATCTGAAATTTGAAGGGAATTTAAAAAGCTAATGGCACAGAGACAGGTGACCCAAAATTTATTTACAAATTGTCTTCAAATTTGTGGCTAAACTGTACACTGTGGTATAAATATGTAATCCCACTGGTTTAGGAGGCTGAGGTAGGAGGATCACATATGCAAAGCTAGCCTCAGCAACTTAGAAAGACACTGAGCAATACAGGAAAATCCTGACATACATACATACATGCATACATACAGGGCTGGGGGTGTTGCTCAGTGGTTAAGGACACCTGAGTTCAATTCCTAGCACCAAAAATAAAAATCTGTGACTAAACCTTAATGTATAAACTATATAAGATTTAAAGGAGCTCAGCAGAGTGTAGCAGTTGAGAGACACTGATTCCACAAGCTGCCTTGTTCTGAAGGTACCCAATTTGCAGTTCAATCTTGCCAAGTTAAAGATGCTTAGAAAATACCTAGAACTTTGTTTTTAAAACCTAGTGAGATTTTGTGTTATGAGTAATAACAAATTGAAACACAAATGGAGAAAAGCTAAGAATAAGATTAAGGGATATGAAATACAAGCAAAAACAATTGCAAAATCAAAACCCATGTATGCATAGGACCAAGATTACATATTAGATATTTAACTTCCTAAGAGAAGCAAAATATATTATTTGTAGAAAGATATAATCTACAAATACAATGACTCATCATCAAATATAATAAAATTTGCTAGATGTGAGAAGAAAAAATATGATTCATAATCTGCAAAATAAAACAGTTAATAGAAATATACTTTGTAAATAAAGATACTGGAATTTGAAAAAAATTTAAATTTTTCAAATAGATATAAGAAATGTTTGCAGGAAATGATGAACGGAATGGATGAATGATGTAGAATATGAAGCAAGGAAAGATAAATAAAACCATCAAATGTAAACATCAAAAGTAATATATCTGGAATAACACAAGATTATTGGAGACACTTAACAACAGTTTGGACACTCCAGAAGAAAAGATCCATGATTATGAAATTTCTCAATCTAAAAAAAAAGGAAAATATCAATAAAAATGGCACCAAAATGACAGATAGACCAACAATACAGAATAGAAGACACAGACACAAACCCACATAAATACAGTTAACTTATACTACAAAAAGGCACCAAAAACATACACTGGAGAAAAGATAGTCTCTTCAACAAATGGTCCTGGGAAAGCTGGAAGTCCATATGCAGCAAAATAAAATTAAACTCCTATCTCTCACCATGCACAAAACTCAACTGAAAGTGGATCAAGGACCTGGGAATTAGACCAGAGACCCTGCACCTAATAGAAGAAAAAGTAGGTCCAAATCTTCATCACGTTGGATTAGGTCCTGACTTCCTTAACAAGACTCTTAAAGCACAAGAATTAAAATCAAGAATCAATAAATGGGATGGATTCAAACTAAAAAACTTCTTCTTAGCAAACAATCAATAATGTTAAGACAAAGCTTACAGAGTGGGAGAAAAATCTTTACCACATGCACAACAGATTGAGCACTAATTTCCAGGATATATAAAGAACTTAAAAAAACACCACCAAAGAACCAAATAACCCAATCAATAAATGGGCTAAGGAACTGAACAGACACTTCACAGAAGATACAATTGATCAACAGATATATGAAAAAAGTTCAACATCTCTAGTAATTAAAGAAATGCTAATAAAACTTACTCTAAGATTTCATCTCACTCCAGTCAGAATGGCACTTATCAAGAATACAAGCAACAATAAGTGTTGACACGAATGTGGGAGGGAAAGGTACACTCATACATTGCTGGTGGGACTGAAAATTGGTACAAACAATCTGGAAAGTAGTATGGAGACTCCTTAGAAAACTTGGTGGGACCCGGCTATCCCACTTATTGCTCTATACCCAAAGGACTTAAAAACAGCATGCCATAGTGATGCACCAACATCAAAGTTTATAGCAGCTTAATTCACAATATCTAAACTGTGGAACTAACCTAGATATCCTTCCACAAAGTAATGAATAAAGAAATTATGGTATATATACACAAGGAATATTACTCAGCATTAAAAGACAATAAAATTATGGCATTTGCAAGTAAATGGATGGAGTTGGATAATATTCATGCTAAATTGAAGTAAGCCAATCCCCAAAAACCAAATGCTAAATGTTTTATCTGATAAGTAGATGCTGATCCATAATGAGGGGGTATATGGGAAGAATGGAGGAACTTTGGATGGGGCAAAAGGGGGGAAGGGAGAGGAGAGGGCATGGGGATAGGAAAGATGGTGGGATGATATGGACATCATTACCCTAGGTACATGTATGATTGCATGAGTGGTGTGAGTTTACATCATGTACAAACAGAGAAATGAAAAGTTGTGCTCCATTTGTGTACAATGAATTGAAGAGCATTCTGCTGTCATGTATAACTAATTAGAATAAAAATGCATAGTGACTCTGCAACATTTGAGACACTGAAGTATGCTCTAATATATTTGTATTTGGAGGACCAGAAATGATATGAAACACAAAGAAGCACAAAATACTTGAAAAAGTAATGTTTAAGATGTTTAGTTCAAAACATCAACTCAAAATTCCAAAAATTCAATAAGCCATAAGCAAGACTATTATAAATTAAGGCACCTATATTTATTTCAGTCAACCTGTTAAAAAATAAAGAGAAAGAGAAAATGTTATAAGACAGAAAAATACATACAAAATTAATTCATAGGAATAATGTCATAACAATAACTTTTTTTTCATAATAATCTGTGGAATCTAGAAGAAAATAGACTGACATTTTTAAAGAGCTCAGACAAAAGAAAAGACAATATCCAACAAAAATATCCTTCAAATGCAAAAGTAAAATAATTTTCATAAGAATAAATGTTAATATAATATGTTGCTAACAAGTCTCATTTACAAAATATACTGAAGTAACTTCCTTAAATTAATATCAAGTGTCTAACAAATAAAATAGAAGAGAATCAAAATCAGAGACAAAAAAGGAGATATTACAATTTATACCACAGAAATACAAAAGATCATTAGAGACTATTATGAAAAATTATCTTAACAAATTGGAAAAGCTAGAAGAAAAGGATAATTCCTGGATACATGCAATCTACAAAGATTGGACCTTGAAGAAATAGAAACCTGAACAGACCTATCATGATCAATAAGATTAAATCAGTAATAAAATGTCACCTAGCAAAGACAACTCAGGACCTGATAATTTCACTGCTGGATTCTATCATTTATTTTTTAAAAATCTAACACCAATACTTCACACATCATTACAAAAAAAACTGAAGATGAGGAAATTCTTCCATACTCATCCTAGTACACCAGATATCAAATCCAGAGATAAAAAAGAAAGAGCCAGGCACAGTGGCACAGGCTTGCAAACCCAGCGACTCGGGAGGCTGAGGCAGGACAATCAGGAGTGCAAAGCCAGCCTCAGCAACAATGAGGTGCTCAGCAACTCAGTGAGTTCCTGTCTCTAAATAAAATTTTAAATAAGGGCTTGGGATGTGGCTCAGTGATTGAGTCTCTGACTTCAGATTGTGTCTCTGACTTCAATTCCTTGTACTCCCCCCAAAAAAGGAGGAAGGAAGATGCAAACCAATATTGGTGATGAATATAGATACAACAAAATAGCAAATTTAATACAAAACCACCTCAAAAATATACACCACCACCAAGCAGCATTTATCACAAAGATGGAAGGATACATCAACATACGCTAATCAATAGAACCACATCAACAGGATTTAGGACAAAAAGAACATATGGTAGAGGCTCCCACAGAAGGACTATGGTTGCTTCATGCAGCCACATTATGAGGCTATACAAAGGTGCCCAGGATTAATTTTTGATGACATTAAGGAGAAAATTGACAATAGTCTTTGATATCTTCCATGTAGTGAGACAAACAAGTGGTAGAAGATTTCTTTCCACTTGGTCCCATGTGCTTGGGAGTATAGCAGCCAACCTGTGATCACCATAGCTGTTGTCCTGGTTGCAACCTTAGAAGTACAGTGTGTGCAGTGCCTCTCCATGCTTGCTGACTTCATGCTCCTTACTTGGAACCTGCCAGTATCACTCAGATCCATGATCTTCTTCAAAATCACAAATAATGTTATTTTGGAAATATCCTTTCAAGTTGACATTGAAGGTTCACTCCAATATAGCACTTATACCTTTTCATTTCGTAGCTTCTATGGGATTCCCGTTGCTCTCCAACTATATTTCAATCATGCTTCCCTAGTTGTTTTACAAGTCACTTCCTTCTTTCCAGTGATAAAATGTTGCAATCCTTTTTACAAACAAAAGCCATAATTAATGCAGATAAGATAAGTATGTATCCACAATGTTACTCTAGCAGAAAATATTGCAGAGCTGAAAGAGACATTAGGGGGCATGTCTTAGAATTGTATATATTGTTCCTAACCTCTTGCTCTCTTTCTCTCTCTGCTAGCTGGCCAACATAAGGTGAGTAAATTTTCTCTACCACACCCTCCCTACCCGATCTTTTACCTCACCACAGCCCAGAGACTATGGAAGCCAGTAATCATGGACTGAAATTTCTAAAATCATGAGCCAAAATATTTTTTTCTTTAAGTATTCCCAGAATTTGTATTGCCAGAAATTTTTACCATGTTGAGATATTGATTCACTCAGAACCCTTCTAAATTAAGTTGATTTTCTCAGGTATTTTGTCACAGTGACAGAAAACTAATATAGAAAATTGGTTCCAAGTGTGGAGTCCTTGTTGTGCGTATACCAGAGGATGGGGTTGAGAAGCCTTTTGAACTGGTCTAAGGAAGGAACTTTGAAAAATTGGAGACACAGGCTGGAACATTGAAAGCAGAGCTTAATGGGTGCTTCTGGTAGGAGCTCAGAAGACCAGAATATTGACAGAAATGTTTAGAGTAAAGGCTGTGCCAATGATGCTTCAGATGGGAATAAGGAGTCTTTGGGGAATTTGACTAGAGGCTGTGCATATAACAGCCTGGCAAAAAACTAAAACCAAAGCCTTGCCTACATTTTTAATCCATGTACTAAGACTTTGTGTTAGGTTGAGTTTAAACTCAACCTTTAAAGGTGATAGACTAGTTTAACTGGCAGAGGAAAATTCAAGGCAGCACATTTGGGCTATGACATGGATATTGCTGCCTGCTGTTAGCCAGATTTATAGTGAGAATCAGGAGAAAAAAAAGAACATAAAGATTTTTAAAACTTGCAGGTATCTGAAAAATATGTGAGTCATAAAATTGGGGCCTTGTGAGTATAGTTGCTGAAGATATTAACATCATTAAAAAGAAACCAAGTACACTGTACCAAGACAATAGAAAAGATGACTTATGGGCATTTTAGGAATAAACAAGACCACCACTAATGGGCTCAAGGAGGAGAAGAAAATTGCAGATGAGGCAGAGAATGGAAGAGATGCCCCTGTTAATAGGAATGCTAATGAGGAGCAGGAGGCTGACAATGAGGTAGATAAAGAAGAGGAAGAAGGTGGTGAGGAAGAGGAGGATGTGAAAGGTGTTGTTGAAGAAGAGAATGGAGATGAAGATGGGGAGGCTGAGGCATCTACAGGCAAACAGGCAGTTGAAGATGATGAGGATGATGATGTTGATATCAAGAAGCATAAGACAGATGAGGATAACTAGAGAACAAAAAAGGAAAAGCTAAACCTAAAAGGCCAACGTGACTTGTTCACCCTCCACTTCTCATCTCAAAATCTAAACATGGTCACCTTCAAGTAGAGTGGCCCACCTGGTCACCCACCATGGGCAGTATCACCCACAGAAGACACCTCATCTCCACTACCTAATCAAAACCACAACATGTATTTTCACTGGGGAGGAAAAAATAAACTGAAATTACTGAAGGTCTGCTTTTTTTTAAGTAGTATGAAAAAGGAAAATTTATATCTTTTATTTACATTTTATAGTTTTGTACATAATGTTAGGTTTCAGCTATTTTTAATGATCTTGGATGACCAAACTAGACTTTGAAGCATTCTCTCTCTTACTTCTGCCTTTGTTTGTGTTGTGACCATGTTCATTATAATCTCAAAGGAGGAAAAAAAAACCTAGTAAAAAAAGCAAAACAAGAATAAAAAAAAACCAGTTTTATTCTGAGAATTCCAGTAACTTTTTTTGTATATGTACTTTAGCTCTCCTGTTAAAGTAGTTTGTATGAGATGGTTAAAAAGGCCAAAGATAAAAATCTTTTCTTATTTTTTTTTGTCTATGAAGTTGCTGTTTATTTTTTGCCTCTTTGATGTATGTGTGAAACAATGTGGCCCAACAATAAACCAGAATTGTATTTTTCTGAGTTGTTCTAACAACAACAACAACAACAACAAATCCTAAATTACAAAGGGTAGAATTTTAAAAGCCTTTAGAGGAAATATGTCATGTCACATTGGAAGGCAGACCAATCAGAATCACTTCTGAATTATCGATACAAATTGTAAAATCCAGAAAAGCTTAGAAATGATGTGTTGCAGACCAGGAAAGTTAATATCCATCAACTAAGATTTTACACGCACACATACACACACACACACGTATATATAAAAGCTAAAGTCCATAATCTAAAGAGAAATTTAAAAGCTCATAATAAGGAGGAATTTAAAAAATTCATGCCCACTAATCCAGCACTAGAAACAATATTTAAAGAAATACTACTTAGAAGACACAAATCAAACCACAGATTTTTCAAAAATGGGCAAATCTCATTTGAAGAGTAGCTAAGGAGAAATTGTACCCAATTAAACATAATGAATAAATCAAAATGGCAGAAATTAATAAATATCTCTAGTAAGTATGAGTGGTCTGAACTCTCCAATTAAATGATACAGGCTAACAGAATGGATTAAAAGTAAATACCCAACAGTATATTGTTTACAAGAGCCTAACTTTACAAAGACAGTCACAGGTTGAAAGTGAAAGAATGGAAAATGATATTCCATGCAAATGGAACCTGAAAACCAGCAGGCATAGCTAGTGTCATAGCTGATAAAGCATAGTTTAAGTAAAAGTTAATTAGAAGATACAAAGAAGATCACTTCACACTAGAAAGAGAAACAATTCAACTAGAGGATAACAACAGCAAATATTTATACCCCAAAGATATAAAAACATTATAAACCAAATGGACCGAACAGACATGTATAGAATATTTCATCCAACAGCGGATATCACTTTCATCTCAGCTGCTTATAGAATCTTCTCCACAATGGAAGATATTTTATACTATGAAGACACTTAACTAATACAAAAATGATATAATTCTTACATCTTATCATATAATAATGGAGTGAAGTTAGAAATCAAGACACACCAAAAAAACAAAACCTACAGAGGGGCTGGGGCTGTAGCTCAGTAGTAGAGTGCTTGCCTAGCATGTGTGAGGCACTGGGTTCAATCCTCAGCACCACATAAATATAAACAAATAAAATAAAGGTATAAAAATACAAATAACATTATTTTAAAAACTCTACAGAAACTATATAAACATATTGAGATTGAATTATATCCTATTGAACAGTGAATAGATGATCAAATAAACCAGGGAAGAAATTTTTTAAACTCATAGAATTAAATACCATATTCCAGAAATTTTGGGACACTATAAAGGCTGTTTTAAGATCAAAATTTATAGCCTTGAGTTCCTACATAAGATTCTAAATAAATAACCTAATGATGCATCTCAAGGCTCTAGTAAAGTAAGAGTAAACCCAGTGAAATGCCAGTAGTCAGAAGGAGATAATTTATATCAGAGTCCAAATCAAAGAAATATAGAATATAAGAAAGGAAGAGAAATGTTCAATAAAATAAGGACTTGGCTGTTTGAAAAGATAAACAATATTAATAAACACTTAGCCAAACTAACCAAATGGAAAAAATACATGACCTTAAGTAATAAAAATAGTGATGGAATAGGAGATATCACTACAGATATTGAAGAAATTCAAAAGATCATTAGGGACTATTTTGAAAATGTATACTTCAACACATTGCAAAATCTAGAAGAAATGGAGATGTTTCTAGACACATATGTTCTTCCAAAATTGGAACAAGGGTATAGAACACTTAATCTTACCAAATAAAAGCAATGATATTGAAGCAGCAGTAAAAAGTCTTCCAAAAAAGAAAATCCTGCAAATAGATGCATTACAAGCTGAATTCTACCAGACCTTTAAATTATCCTATATTAGAAGATCAAAAAGTTCCATCAGAAGACTGCTTATAGCTAATAAATAAATTTATCAAAGTAACAGTATATAAAATAAACACACAAAATGGGGCTGGAATTGTGGCTCAGAGGTAGACTGCTTGTCTAGCATGAATGAGACACTGGGTTTGATTCTCAACACTGCATACAAATAAATAAAATAACAACCAAAAAAATTTTAAAAGTAAACACAAAAAAATGGATAGCTTTCCTAGGCCCCCCTTTAAATAACTAAATGCAAAAGATCCACAAATTATTTCATTTAATAGATAGGGGTGTAAACTTCCAAATTTATTCTATGAAATCAATATCAACCTGGGCTGATGTTGTGATTCAGTGGTAGAGTGCTTGCCTAACATGTATGAGATATGTGAGGCGATGAGTTCGATCCTCAGCACCACATAAAAGCAAATAGATAAAATAAAGGTATTGTGTCCATTTACAAAAAAAGAAAAAGAAAAGAAAAGAAATCTGTATCATCCTAATACCAAAACTAGAGAAGGAACATCAAGAAATCTATAGTCCAATATCCCTGATGAACACATTTTCAAAAATTATTCATCAAAATTTAGCAAAACATATTCAACAAAACATTAAGAAGATTGTACATCATGGCCAAGTTGGTGTTATTCCAGGGATGCAAGGATGGTTCTTACAAACTAATAAATGTAGTTTGTAACATAAGTAGAATCAAAGTCATCTCAAAAAATGCAGAGAAAGCTTTCAGCAATTTTCAACATCCTTTAATGATAACACCTTAGAAAACAGGATCAGAAGGACCTTATCTCAATATAATAAAGGCTGTATATAATAAATCTAAAGGCAAGATCATAGCAAATGGATAAAATGAAAACATTTGCTTTAAAGCTCAAAATAAGAAAAGGATGTCCACTTTTAACACTCGTATTGAATGCAGTACTTTAAATACTTGCTAAAACACTTATACAACGAATTAAAAGATAAAAAATAAGAAAGGATAAAGTCCAATTATCACTGTTTTAGATTACTGAATACTATATAAGAAGATTAAAACATTCTACCTGAAGATTTCTATAGCTAATAAATTTAGCAAATTTTTGGCATATAAAATCAGCATACAAAAAAATCAACAGCTTTCCTATATGCCAATAATAAAATCACTGATGAAGAAATCAGAAAAAATAATCCCATTCACATCAATCTTAAACAAAATAAAGTATCTATGAATAAATCTAACTGAGGAGGTGAAATACCTACAAGGAAATTTATAGAACATCCAAAAAGAAATTTAAGAAGACACTGGAATATGGAATGATTTCCATGTCCCTGGATAGGCACAGTTAATATTGTTAAAATGGCTATATTGTTGAAGTGATATACAGATTAAATGCAAAACCCATCAAAATACAAATGGCATTCTTCACAGAATTAGAAAAAAATACCTAAAATTCACATGGAGGAATAAAAGATCCAGAATAATCCAAGAAATTCTGACCAGAAAAAGCAATGCTTGAGACACCATAATTCCTGACTTCAAATTGTGCTGCAGAGTTATAGCAACAAAACTGCATAGTACTGTCATAAAAAAAAAGATGGACACATATTCACCTGGAACAGAATAGAAGACACAAGGGCAAACCCACACAGATGCAGTCATCTGATCCTTGACAAAGACTCCAAAATTGTGGTGGGGAAAAGTTAGTATTTTAACAAGTGGTGCTGTGAAAACTGGTTATCAATGTGTATAAAAGTGAGAATGCATCCTTGTCTATCACTCTGCTCAAAAGTCAACATGATGCTTTCATCAAGAACCTGAAATTAGACGTAGGTCTTTAAGACAGTGAGAAGAAAGTGTAAGGTCAACATTCTAACATGCGGATGCAGACAATGACTTCTACAACAAGAATACTGAAACTCAAGAATAATACTAATAATTAATATTTTAATCAAATAAATAAGCTTCTTCACAGAAAAGGAAAAAAAATTAAAGAATGAAGAGAGGGATTACAGTATGAGAGAAAATATTTGACAGCTAAGTCTTCTGAAGGATAATTAATATCCAGAATATATAAAGAACTCCAAAACTTATCAGCCCAAACCAAAATATTCTAATCAGTAAATGGGAAAAGAACTAAACAGACACTTCTCAAAAGAGGAAACACAAGTAGCAAACAAACACAAGAAAAAATGTTCAACACCTTGAGCAATTAGGAAAATTGAAAGCAAAGCTATACTGAGATTTCATCTCACCCTAGTTAGAATGACAGTCATCAAAAGTACAAATAGTAATAAATAACTGGATAAGATGTGGGGAGGAAAGAATATTTGACACTGTTGATGGGACTATAAAGTAGTATAACCACTCTGGAAATCAGTATAAGGATTCCTCAAAAGAGAATTAATGGAATGTCCATATGACCCAGCTATATCACTCTTTAGTATTTAACTTAAATAATTAAAAGTCAGCCTACTATGGTGATAAATACATACCCATGTTTATAGCAGGAAAATTCACAATAGCCATGCTATAGTATCATCCTAGATGCCCATCATTGGATGAATGAATATATAAAACATGGTATTTGAACACAGAATTTTATTCTCCATAAAGAAGAATGAAGTTATGTTTTTTGCAGAAAAATGGATGGAACTGGAGGGCAGTATATTAAGAAAAATAAGCCAAACAGAAGGTGAAGTGTTGTATGTTTTCTCTAATACGTGGAATGCAGAGACAAAAAAAGGGGTAAAAGAAGGTGAGAGGGCATCACATGAAAATTACCAGAGACCAGTAGAGTAGAGGAAAGGGACCAGGGTGAGGGAGGAGTGGAGAGAAATGGAAATACCTGGGAACAATACTGACCATGTTACATTGTTATATCATGTAACTGTAGGAATAGTTAACAATGAATTACACTATTATGTATGATTATAATCTATCAAAAATATAGAAAGTTATGCTATTAGTTGCCTGGCTAACATAAAAAATAGATATTAGTGATTTTGCATGAAGTCCTACCTCTCTTGTTTCTTCCTTCTCATCTTATAGGCAAAGACATCCATAGATTGAAGATGAAAGGATGGGGAAAAAATGCATCATTCAAATGGATTTCAAAGCCAGGCATGGTGGCTCAAGACTGTAATCTCAGCACTTAGGGAGGCTGAGACAGGAGAATCATGAGTTCAAAGCCAGCCTCAGCAACGGCGAGGCGCTAAGCAAGCAACTCAGTGAGACCCTGTCTACATAAAACACAAAATAGGGCTGGGGATGTGGCTCAGTGGTCGAGTGCCTCTGAGTTCAATCCCCAGTACCAAAAAAAAAATGGATTTCATAACAATCAGGGGTTTCTATCCACATGTCAGATAAAGTGGACTTCAAGCCAAAGTTAATCCAAAGGGGCAAAGAAGGACATTTTATACTGCTGAAGGGAATTATATTTCAACAAGACATAACAATCATAAATATTTATGCCCCAAACAATGAAGATTCTATGTATATCAAAGAAAGACTTCAAATGGACCACAACACAATAACACTGGATGATTTTAACACACCTGTCTCACCACTGGATAGATCCTACAAACAAAAATTAATAAAGAAGCTATGGAAATAAAAATAACAATTAATAATTTAGATTTAACAGAAATACATAGAATGTTTCATCCACAAATGACTAAATACACTATATTCTCAGCAGCATGGATCCTCATCTAAAATAGACCATATCTTTTCTTTCTTTGTTACCAGGGATTGATTTCAGGGGCACTTAAACATGGATCCATATACCCAGCTCTTTAATTTTTGGGATTTTATTTAGAGACACAGTCTCGCTGAGTTGCTTAGGGCCTCACTAAATTGCTGACGCTGGCTTTGAACTAGTGATCTTCCCGCCTCAGCCTCCCAAGCCATTGAGATTACAGATGTGGATCACCACACTCAGCTAAAATAGACCATATCTTAGGCTACCAAGCAAGTTGTAGCAAATACAAAAAAAAATAGAGATAACACCTTGTATTCTATCACCATTGCTGAGGCTGGCTTTGAACTTGCGATTCTCCTGTCTCAGCCTCCCAAAGTACTGGGATTAAAAGCATACGCCACAATACCCAACAAAATTTTAATCTTAATTGGACAATACAAAGTCAAATTTAAGTTTATGATCTTCAGAAATTTTATGCATTATTAGATTTTCCTCAGCAGACATGTATACATTTTATCTCTTTCTTCAATGAGAAAATGCTGTGTATGAGTTACAAGTTACTTCAATGTCAACTAAAGCTTGACACAGTAAAAGTTTTAACAGAAAAAGAGTTGAGTCCTAATTGCATTTGCATGACTTTTCCACCTAATAACTGTATTTTTGTGTGATTAAGCTATAGGATACAAATTTCTAAGAAATGTGTTAACAACCAAAACTGTATGAGTATTTGAATTTCCTCCCACGTTTTTTTTTCCAACAATTACCGTTTTGTTTGCATGTGCCCAGAAAATTAGATTTGAGTTAACACTGAATTTCCATTGGGATAAATAGGAGACCCTGACATTTTGAATACATATAATCTATGAACACAAGGTCAGAATTAAGAATCTATGTTTGATATTATGTGTATTTGTTTTAAATGCAAGTAACAAAAGGAGTTGGGGAAAATTGATTATGTATCATATAAGACAGGCAGTTAAAATTCAAGAAAAAATGCTCACAAAAGTAATGGATGGAGAATTAGAAAAATTGATGCTAAAATAGAGCTGCTTAAAATTTTTGCCACATGCATATCAGAACACTAATTTCCAGGATATATAAAGAACACAAAAATCTTAACAAAAAACCAAACAATCCAAGCTGAACAAACACTTCTCAGAAGATATAAAATTGATCAACAAACTCATAAAAAAAGTTCAACATCTCTAGCAATTAGAGAATGCAAATCAAAACTACTCTAAGATTTTATCTCACTCCAGTCAGAATGGCAGTTATCAAGAATATAAGCAACAATAAGTATTGGCAAGGATGTGGGGGAAAATGCACGCTCATACATTGCTGGTAGGACTGCAAATTGGTGCAACCAATCTGGAAAGCAGTATGGAGATTCCTTAGAAAATTTGGAATGGAACCACCATTTGACCCAGCTATTCCACTCCTTGGTGGACTTAAAAATAACATACTACAGTGACACAGCCACTTCAATGTTTATAGCTGCTCAATTCACAATAACTAAACTGTGGAACCAACCTAGATGTCCTTCAATAGATGAATGGATAAAGAAACTGTGGTATATATACACAATGGAATATTACTCAGCATTGGAAGAGAATAAAATTATGGAATTTGCAGGTAAATGTATGGAGTTGTAGAATATCATGCTAAGCGAAGTGAGGCAATCCCAAAAAACCAAAGGTCAGATGTTCTCTCCGATAAGTGGATGCTGATCCATAATAGGGGAGGGGGCATGGGAAGAATGTAGGAACTTTGGTTAAAGGGGAGAGAGAGGAGGGGAGGGGACATGGGGGAAGGGAAGATGGTGGAATGAGATGGACATCATTGGCCTTGGTTCATGTATGACTGCACATATGGTGCAACTCTACATCATGTACAACCAGAGAAATGAAAAGTTGTGCTCCATTTGTGTACAATGAATAAAAATGCATTCTGCTATCATGCATACCTAAGCAGAATAAATAAATTTAAAAAAAGAAAAAGAAAGCTAGAATACTGGGATTAAAATATGGCAATGGTTAATAAAAACCCTGAGCAATTTAATTAAAAAAAAACCCAAAGGATAGTTTGTAATAAACTCAAACATTTTATCATATGGAAAGAAACTCAAGGAAGCTATAATGTACTAACATAGATAATTTGCTTTCTAAAAGTAATTTTAAAAATGTGTTAAATTGATTTGGATTGCATCACTACATAAGATTCACATGAAACTTAAAGTACATCTGAGTTTGGAATTGTGATTCTTGCAGAGTCAATTTTATTAACCAGTTGAAAAAATTAATTCACTAAACATCCACTTAACGGCCCAGTTATGTTTACATGATAGTTTAATTTGCTTCAACCATTCTGCTATACTGTTTTTTGTTTTATTTTCAAACTTGTTCAACTTTTAACCAAATCTGTAGTTATATTTTCTTTTATTCATTTATGTATATAGCTAAACTTTTGTGACTTCTAACGACTTTTCCCAGTATTTCCCATTGTCATGTTCATTTAGCAAATTCTCATGAGATTGAATAAATTGGTGTTGCTTTGTATATGTATTTGTATATTTTACCCTGTTTTGATCTTTGTGTTTGAAAATTCAATATAAAATAAATGTGACTTGGTTTTGAAAAATCAAAATAGAGCTGCTTAAAGCTAGAGTTAAAGAAATCATGGTTTTAATAGTGATTGTATGGGATGAGATGTAATCTTGTGGGATACTGATGTTCTCTTACCTATTTTAAAAATTTCCTGTAATCTAGTAAAACAATAATAATATAGGATTATAATTTTGACTTATAAATTGTTTTGCTGTTTAAATTTTCATTTTTTATGCATAACACATTCAGAAAAAGAAGAAATATTTTATTACTTCATTTCCTAAATAATAAATTAATTACCTACTTTGCTTGATAAGCCTTGATGTTTCTGTATGCTGTGCATTGGAGGTGTGTGCAAATACATTTATATGACATAAAATCCCAATTTTTCTTTAAAAAATTTGCAACATTTTCAGCCAAACACATCACAAAACAGCACTGTCTATTTCTAAATGCTTTGCATTTTAATATGGTTGAAGTTAAGGCAGTGAGTAATTTCAGAGATTTTCCCTTGAGCTTCATAGTTCTTTTCATATGTAATTATTCTCTCAGTGCATTAGATAATGCTATGGTTCCCACAGCTATATACACATCTATAAATCATTAATGAGGCAGTTAGTTGAAACAAAACTATAAAAGATTTGCATTACCCAGCAGAAGCCTGCTTTAATTGACTTTTAGTTATTTACAAGTAATTTTTCCTTTTGGAATAATAATTGCAAGTGATTTAGGTTTTCTCTTTTCACAGAAATTAAACATTGTGTCTTCTTCAAAAGTTTTCTATATAACAGAGACTGTAACAATGACCATTAGGAAAGCTGTGGTAAAATATTTATTAAATGAGATCCCTCTTAACTCTCCATTCCTAATCCTGGACTTGTGCCTCTCCCATCTAAAAGGGCAGGGAAAATTGGGAAAATATGAAAAAAGGACAACCACAACTTTGCACAAAAATGTAAAAATGATAGTGAGATCAGTGAAACACATTTTGGATATATCTATTGATTATGTTTCTGAAGAAATATATATTAATTGTTTTTTTTCATAAAAACAAAGTGAAAGTTTTTAAATCTAAGTTCAAAGAAATCATACTATTTAATAATGAGCACTACCTGTAAAATAATTTCTTTTCAAATATAGTAAAATGCTTTAACATTTATTATATCATTGCATATTTCTGTACTTGTATGCTGTATTGCAATTTTATTCATTTTCCACATTTTCATATTACTATTTCTCTGCTCATCATCAACTTTTATTGCTGATAAGCAGTAAGTGGTCTATTGATGCCAACGGGATTGTTATTCCCCCATTTATCATTTGTTGATGATGTATCCATCATGGAAAAGGGAAGCCAGATAGACAAACAATAATTGTTAAGACATATCTAAGGAAGGTATCCAAATAATTCAAACTTTCATTGCAGTTTCAATATAAACTCTAAGAAAAATATTTCTCCATTTAAAATTTGTCCTTAATGACTATGAGTATTTGAAATCTTACTCCTAGATTTCATACATATGAAATTTTAATAGTCTTCCACTTGGCCTAAAATGCAATGCCAAATTTAGCACCTCCAGCAAGTAAGAATTATGTTAGGAAAGCAAAGGACTAGGTGGGATGTATCTTAGTTTAAGAATTAGCTTCCTACCCTGGAAATTTGAGTGAAATATGGAAACACTTAGGCATTCACTGGAAGCCTCACAGATGCAAAGGATTTCCTTATGTGAAGAGGTGGAATGGTGAATTGCTTTCCTTTATACATACCAGTGTTCAATCACCTTCATAAAAGTCCAAACATTGGGTTCCTCTACTTTGTTTATTTTTTTGGTGTAATTTTCAATTCAGTTAAAAAAAGTTTTAAAACAATACCAATTATCCTTGACTGAAAAAATATAAAAGCATCACTTTAAACATGGCTGTTTTATGGAAGCAAGTGTGAAGAAATTATCTTTTAAATTATTACCACCAATATTTCCACTCTACTCTCTTCAGTTGGACTCAGTAATAACAATGTCTTCAGTGTCTGCATGTATGATTCTTCATAAGTTGTGAATTTTCTCTCATTTGTTTTCTTTGAGTAAAATCCAAAATTATTATACAACATGATAATTTTAACAGACACTGATGCACTGAGCCTTACTTTCTTGTTCCATTTGGGGTCCTTGAGACTAGATTATTTAAAAAGTGGTAGAACTTGTTTTGCTTTTGTTTGTTTTTCTGTTTAATGTTTTGCATGATTTTCATTTCTAGAGCAGTTTTAGGTTTATAGCAAAACTAAGTGGAAAATACAGAAATTTCCCATATGTCCTTTGTTCCCATACATGCATAGCTTCCCCAATTATTATCATACTGCACTATATAGGTTTCAGAAAATTTTATTTTTGTTGTTGTTGCTGGGGATTGAACCCAAGGCCTTTTGAATGCAAGGAAAGTATTCTACCAACTAAGCTAGATCCCCAACCTGGTTTCAGCAAATTTATAATGATGTGTGTCTGTGCTTTGCCTATTAACCCTTTCCTCTTTTCTTTTCTTTTTTTTTTTTGTACCTAGGATTGAACCCAGGGGTACTTAACTAATGAACCACA
Source organism: Xerus rutilus (assembly GCA_028644305.1). NCBI lineage: Eukaryota > Metazoa > Chordata > Mammalia > Rodentia > Sciuridae > Xerus > Xerus rutilus. Next base: position 58,887,141 of record CM053417.1, read on the forward strand.
TCCCCAACACTTTTTATACTTTATTTAGTGACAGGGTCTTCCTGATTTACTTAGAGCCTAGCTAAGTTGCTGAGGCTGACTTTGATGATCTTCCTGCCTCAGCCACCCTAGTCACTGGGATTATTGCCCTGCTGCCCTGAGACCAGCCTCCTTCCCTTACTTCTAACCCATGACAAACATTAATCTTTTTATTGTTTCATAGTTTTATCTTTCTCAGAATGGAATATTGTTGAAATCTTACAGTATGTAGACTTTTCAGATTATCTTCTTTCACTCAGTAATATCTAATTTATGTTTCCTCCATATTTCATGGCTTGACAGCTAGTCCTATTTAGTGCTGAATAACACTCAATTGTATGGATTTTTTAAACACTATTTTTTACTTCAGGATTTATTCCATGGAAAATATATGATAAATAAAAACTAATAATATTAAGATCAATATAAAATACAAAGTATTCTTACTTTTACTTTCTTGTATTATGGTTAATCTGAATTGTCAACTTGATTAAGAGATGCCTAATACTAAGAGGTTTCTGGGTGTGTCAATGAGGGTGTTTCTGGGAATATTGGCATGTGGGAGAGCAAAATGAATCAGAGACCCACCCTAGGTGTGGGCAGCATAGTCCATTAGGTTGGAGGATTGAATGGAACATAAAGTTGGAAAAACAAGAAAGCAGCAGAAGCTGCATCATTTATCCCCCTTGTTTTGTGGCTTTAGCTTCTTGGACTGAGCAGCTACTGCCAGGTCTCCAGCATATAGGTGGCCATTGTGGGGCTATTTAGATTCTGTTTGTTTAAGTCGATCTAATAAATCCCCTTTTCCTATATGTATACACACACTCACACATATTTATATATAAATATATATGTAAAATATATGTATACATAATATATTCATATATAAATATATGTAAACATACATAAATAAATATTGCACATATATTTATATATAATGTATTTTATGTATACTTTATATCTATATTTTATCTATCTATGCATATGTCTAACCATCCTGTTGGTTCTGTTCCTCTAGAGAATCCTGACTAATACAGTTTAGATCTAAAATAACCTCTAAAGACCAAGTGAAAGGGCTCGTTTGCCATCCTATGATACCATGAGGAGGTGGTGCTACATTTAGAAGGTGCTTTTATAGTCATGCAATCTGCAAGATTAGTAGAGTGATGGAGGCTTCCAGTGGGATTTCAAAGGAATCCCTAGGAGGCTAGGTAGTATGTGGAATGGTAAGAGTCCCTACCAGCAGCCCATGAGCAGGTGATGAATGAAACTATGAGAGTTAAGCTAAATTTGCAAGGAAGACCACAGAAATTTGGAGATTCCAAGAACATGGAAAATCTCCCAAGGGGAGTCATAGGCAATGAACACAGCCAGCCCAACAGAGCACCCATTTGGTCTTCAGCTGGCAAGGATGTAGGGGCAGGGTTGACCTAGTCCTTTGCAGTTCACAGCACATCACTGTGTGTCTCACATGTTAGAAATGGAGCTAGAGGATTTAATGTTTGCCCCACTGGATTTTGGTGTTGCTTTGGTCCCATTCCTCCTTTTTACTCCCCCATTCCTCCATTTTGTAATGAAAGCAGTTACTCTGTGACTATCTAACTATTGTATGTTTGAAGTATGCAGCTTGTTTTTTAATTTTTACAGAGGTTCATAGGAAAGAACTTGCCTTGAATCTCAAAGGAGATTTCGGACTTGAACTTTTGAGCAGTGATGGGAATGTAGAGCATTTGGGGGGATTCTGGAAGATGAACTGAATGTATTTTGCCTTATAAGATGGACATAAACCTTCAGAAGTCAAGGAAGAATTTTTTGGCTGGATATGAAAAACCCATGAGCTAAAGTCTTGTTTGCAAGCCTGTGACACTATTAGGAGGTGATGCAACATTAAGGAGGTGAATTAAACCTGAAGAAAGTACATCTTAAGGGGGAAGGAATTTGAATGATATTTTCTCTTCTCCTATCTTTCTTTCTTTTCTTTCTTTCTTTTTTTGAGGGGAGAGGATACTAGGTGTTGCACTCAAGGATACTATACAACTTAAGTACATTCTCAGACTTAATTAATTTTTTTATTATATTTTTAATTTTATTTTGAGACAGGGGTTCAGGGGCTTGCCTCAATAGAAAGCATCACCAGAAGACTAGATCATTTGGAAGACAGAACCTCAGATAATGAAGACAAAATATACAATTGTGAGAATAAAGTTGACCATACAGTGAAGATGGTAAGAAATCATGAACAGAACATACAATAATTATGGCATAGCATCAAAAGACCAAATCTAAGATTGATCAGGATAGAAGAAGGCACAGAATTTCAAACCAAAAGAATGCAAATTCTCGTCAATGAAATAATATCAGAAAATTTCCCAAACATTAAACATGAATTGGAAAATCAAATATATGAGGCTTATACGACACCAAATGTACAAAGTTACAACAGATCTACACCAAGGCACATTATAATGAAAATGCCCAGCATATAGAATAAAGATAGAATTTTAAAAGCCACAAGACAGAGGAATCAGATTATATATAGGGGGAGATCAATTCAGATCTCAGCAGATTCTTCAACCCAAACCATAAAAGCCAGGAGATCATGGAACAACATATACCAAGCTTGGAAAGAAAATGGATGCCAACCAAGAATCTTATACCCAGCAAAATGGAGCTTCAGATTTGATGAGGAAATGAAAACTTTCCATGATAAACAAAAGTTAAAAGAATTTACAGCAAGAAAGCCTACACTACACAACATTCTTGGCAACATATTCCATGAGGAGGAAATGATAACCAACAATGAAAATATACAAAGAGAGGAACTACACTAAAAAAAGGCCAACCAGAGGAGAAACCAAGTCAAGGTAAAAACCAAAAATAAACCAATCAGGCCAGAATTACAAATCATTTTTCAATAATAACCATGAATGTGAATGGCCTAAAATCATCAATTAAAACACATAGACTGGGGCTGAGTTTGTGGCTCAGTGGTATAGCGCTTGCCTAGTACGTGTGAGGCACTGGGTTCAACCCTCAGCACCACATAATAAAAAATACAATAAAGATATTGTGTCCATCTACAACTAAAAATTAAAAAAAAAGATTTAGATGGACATATTGGATAAAAAATAAAGGCCAACAACATGCTGCCTTCAAAAGATGCATGTCACAGGAAAAGTCATCCACACACTGAAAGTTAAAGGATGGGAAAAAACATATCACTCACATGGACCACGTAAACAAGAAAGACTTTCCATCTTCATATCAGATAAAGTGGACGTAAAACCAAAATTAGTGAAAAGGGATAAAGAAGGACATTTCATACTTCTTAAAAGAATCATACATCAACAAGACATAAAAATCATAAATATCTATGCCTCAAACAATGGGGCTTCTATGTATATCAAAAAAATCTTTCTCAACTACAAGAATCAAATAGACCACAACACAATAATTTTGGTGACTTTAACACAGACCTCTCACCACTGGATAGATATTTCAAATAAAAACTAAAAAAACAAAACCATAGAACTCAATAAAACAATCAATAATTTAGACTTAACATATAGTATTCCATTCATCAATGAGTGAATACACTTTTTTCTCAGCAGCACATGGATCCTTCTCCAAAATAGACCATATTTTGTGCCACAAAGCAAGTCTTAGCAAATTAAAAAAAAAATAGAGATGCAACACTGCATCCTGTCTGACCACAATGGAATAAAATTAGAAATCCAGGACAGGTTAAAAAATCAAAACTACTTCAACACCTGGAAACTAAATAATATGCTATTGAATGATGCATGGATAAAAAAAGACACCAGGGAAGAGATAAAAACAATTTTTAGAGGTAAATGAAAACTCTAAGACAACATATCAAAATCTCTGGGACACCATGAAGGCAACGCTAAGAGGAAAGTGCATTACATTAAGCTCATTCTTTATAAAAAGAAAAAGTCAATAAATAAATGACTTGACTCTAAATCTAAAAGCCCTAGAAAAAGAAGAACAAACTAACACCAAAAGAAGTAGAAGACAGGAATAATTAAAATCAGGGCTGAAATCAATGAAATTGAAACAAAAGAAAAAATTCAAAAAAATGACAAAAAAAAGGTAGTTCTTTTAAAAAATAAACAAAATGACAAACCCTTAGCCACCATAATGAAAAGAATGAGAGAGAAAACCCAAATTATTAAAATTTGTGATGAAAAAGGAAATATCACAACAGACACTACTGAAATACAGAGGATAATTAGAAACTATTTTGAAAATATATACTCCAGTAAAATAGAAAACCCTGAAGACACTGACAAATTTCTAGAGGCATATGACCTACTCAAATGAACCAGGTCATACACAACATAAACAGATCAATTTCAAGCAAGAAAATAAAAGATGCCATCAAGAGCCTGCTGACCAAGAAAAGCCCAGGAAAAGATGGATTCTCAGCCGAGTTCTACAAGACCTACAAAGAAGAACTAATACCAATACTCCTCAAACTATTTTATGAAATAGAAAAGGAGGGAACCCTTCCAAACTCATTCTATGAGGTATCACCCTGATACCAAAACCAGAAAAAAACACATCAAAGAATGAAAATTTCAGACCAATATCCCTCATGAACATACATGCAAAAATTCTCCATAAAATTTTGGCAAATTGCATACAAAAACATATAAAAATAGTGCACCATGATCAAGAGGGGTTCATTCCAGGCATGTGAGGTTGGTTCAACATAGGGAAATCAATTAACATAATCCATCACATCAGTAGACTTGAAGATAAGAATCATATGATTTTATCAATTGATGCAGAGAAAGCATTTGACAAAATACAGCACACTTTTATGTTCAAAACACTAGAAAAACTAGGGATAGTAGGAACATACTGCAACTTTATCAAAACTATCTATACTAAACTCAAGGCCAACATCATCCTAGATGGAGAAAAAAATTGGAAGCATTCTCTCTAAAAATATAAACAAGACAAGGATGCCGTGTTTCACTACTTTTATTCAACATAGTCTTTGAAACACTAGCCAGAGCAATTAGACTGACAAAAGATACAAATAGGAAAAGAAGACTCAAAATATTATTATTTGCCAATGACATAATTCTATACTTAGAGATCCAATAAATTCCACCAGAAAACTTCTAGAATTAATAAATGAATCCAGCAAAGTAAAAGGACATAAAATCAATACCCATAAATCAATTGCATTTCTATACATCAGCAATGAATCCTCTGAAAGAGAAATTAGGAAAACTACTCCATTCACAATAGCCTCAAAAAATAAATAAAATACTTGGGAATTAATTTAACAAAAGAAGTGAAAGACCTCTACAATGAAAACTACAGGGTACTAAAGAAAGAAATTGTACAAGACCTTAGAAGACGGAAGAATCTCCGTTGCTCTTGGATAGGCAGAATCAATATTGTCAAAATGGCCATACTACGCAAAGCACTATATAGATTCAATGTGATTCCAACTCAAATCCCAATGTCATTCCACATAGAAACATAAAAGACAATCATGAAATTCATTTGGAAGAGTAAAAGACTCAGAATAGCCAAAGCAATCCTTAGCAAGAAGAGTAAAGGAGAAGGCATCACAATACCAGACCTTAAACTATACTACAAAGCTATAGCAACAAAAACAGCATGGTACGCACACCAAAATAGACATGTAGACCAATGGTACAGAATAGAAGACACAGAGGTAAACCCACTTAAATACAGTTGTCTTATACTAGACAAGTTACCAAACAGTTACATTGGAGAAAAGATAGCCTCATCAACAAATGGTGCTGGGAAAACTGAAAATCCATGTGCATCAAAATAAAACTAAGCCCCTATCTCTCATCATGCACAAAATTCAACTCAAAGTGGATCAAGGACCTAGGAATTAGACCAGATACTCTACACCTAAGACTAGGACCTTACTTCCTTAATAAGACTCCTATAGCACAAGAAATAAAATCAAGAATCAGTAAATGGGATGGATTCAAACTAAAAAGCTTCTTCTCAGCAAAAGAAACAATCAATGAAGTGAACAGAGAGCCTATATTCTGGGAACAAATTTTTGCCACACACACATCTGATAGAACACTAATCTCCAGAACATACAAAGAACTCAAAAAATTTAACACCAAAAAAATTAAACAACCCAATCAATAAATGGGCTAAGGAACTGAATAGACAGTTATCAGAAGAAGATATACAATTGATCAATAGACATATGAAAAATTGTTCAACATCTCTAGTAATTAGAGAAATGCAAATTAAAACTACTCTATGATTTATCTCACACCAATCAGAATGGCAATTATCAAGAATACAAACAACAATAAGTGTTGGTGAGGATGTGGGGGAAAAGGCACACTCATACGATGCTGGTGGGACTGAAAATTGATACAATCTGGAAACAGTAAGGAGATTCCCTAGAAAATTTGGAATTGAACCACCATTTGATCCAGCTATCCCTCTTCTCTGTCTATACCCAAAGGACTTAAAAACAGCATACTATAATGATGCAGCCACTTCAATGTTTATAGCAGCTCAATTCACAATAGCTAAACTGTGGAACTAGCCTAGATGTCCTTCAATAGATGAATCAAGAAAGAAAATGTAGTATATATACAAAATGGAATATTATTCAGCAATAAAAGAGAATAAAATTATGGCATTTGCAGGTAAATGGATGGAGTTGGAGAGTTGGAGATATCATGCTAAGCGAAGTAAGCCAATACCAAAAAAACCAAATGTCGAACGTTCTCTGATAAGTGGATGCTGATCCATAATGGAGGAGAGGACACAGGAAAAATAAGAACTTTGGTCAAAGTGGAAGGAGAGAGGAAGGCCCATAGGGGCAGTAAAGATGGTGGAATGAGATGGACATCATAGCCCTAGCTTCATGTATGACTGCATATATGATGTGATTCTACATCACATACAACCAGAGAAATGAAAAGGTGTGCTCCATCTGTGTACAATGAATCAAAATGCATTCTGCTATTCTGTATACCTAAGTAGAATAAATAAATAAATTAATTAAAAAAGACAAAAAAAAAGAGTTGGGAGATGGAAATATCAGAGCATTATATACATAAAGGAAGTATTAAAGGACCTAAGGGGAGAGAGAGACAGACTCTAATACAACAATAGTTGGGGACTTTAACACCCCACTTTTAGCAATGGAGAGATCCTCCAGGCAGCAAATCAACAAAAAATGGCAGAATTAAATTGCACCCTCGACCTAATGGATCTAACAGACATCAACAGAATTGTTAGCTAGGTGCAGTGGTGCTTGCTTCCCAGAAATTTAGGGGACTGTGAAAGGAAGATCACAAGTTCAAGGACAGTTTCAGGAACTGAGGCCTTAAGCAACTTAGTTGGGCTCTATCTCAAAACAGAAAATGAAAAGGGCTAGGGTCACTCAGTGGTAAAGTGCCCCTGGGTTCAAACCTCAGTTCAAAGAAAAACAACAAACAAAAAAGGAAACTACAAATGAATATCCTTGATGAATACAGATACTAAAGCCCTCAACAAAATAATAGCAAGTAAAATTTAAGAGTACATTGAAAATATGATCCACTGTGATCAAGTGGGATTCATCCCAGGAATGCAAGAATGGCAGTATATATGCAAATCAAAAAACATAAACACCATAACAATGGAATAAAGGACAGATGGACTTCCCAAATGATAGAGAAATACATTCAATAAAATCCAACATCACTTCATGATAAAAACTCTAAACAAATTGGGCATATAAGAATATGTCTCAAAATAAAAAAGGCCATTTATAATAAGTCAACAGCTAATTATATTGAACAGGGGATAATCTGAAATCTTTCTAAGATCTGGAACAACACAAAGATGATCACTTCCACCACTTTTGTTCAACATAGTGCTGGAAGTACTAGGCAGAATAATAAGGCAAAAGTAAGAAATGAGGCATCCAAATTGGAAAAGAAATCAAATCTTTACTGTTTGTATATAAAAATCCCCTAGAACTCCACACCAAAATGATTAGAAGCAAAAAATGGATTCAGCAAAGTTATAGGATGCAAAATCAACATACAAAAATCAGTATTATAGTTATATGCCAATAGTGAATTATCTGAGATACAAATCAAGAATGCAATCACATTTACAATAGCTACAAAAAAATCCCTATGAATAAATTTAACCAAAGGGGTAAAATATTTCTTCAATGAAAATTGTAAAACATTGATGAAAAAAATTGATAATATGCAAAAAAGGAGGAAAGATATCCCATGTTAATAGAAGATTTGATATTGTTAAATAGTCTATACTATCCAAAGCAATTTACAGACTCAATGCAATTCCTATCAAATACAAATAGCTTTCTTTATGTAACTAGAAAAAAATAATTCTAAAATTTACATGGAACCACAGAAAAACCCCTAATAGCTGAACTCATTTTTAGCAAAATGAATGAAGCAGGAGACATCACACTACCTGAGTTCAAATTTGTTATAGATGTGTAGTAATCTAAAGAGCATAGTATTTCTATGAAAACAGACACACAGACCAATGGAACCGAATAGTGTGTAGAAGTAAATTCATTATCTACAGCCAAGTGTTTTTTGTTTGCTTTTTTTTTACAAAGGTGATAAGTCTTCAATAAATGTTGTTGGGAGAATTGGGTATTTGATTTTATGCTGAAGAATGAAATAGTTATTTTTTAAATATTTTTTTAGTTGTAGATGGACACAATATCTTTATTTATTTATTTTTAGGTGGTGCTGAGGATCGAACCAATGCCTCACACATGTGAGGCAAGTGCTCTACCACTGAGCTACAATCCCAGCCCCAATGAAACAGTTCTTATCTCTTATCAGTCACAAAGATCATCTCATGATAGATTGAAGACATAAATGTAAGACCTTAAACTATGAAACTACTGAAAGAGAACAGGGGAAATGCTTAACGACCTTGGACTGGGTAAGGATTTTTTGGACAAGACCCTCAAAACATAGGAAATGAGAGCAAAAATAGTCAAATGGGATTACATAAAACTAAAAAGCTTCTGCACAACAAAGGAAACTCTTTACAAAGTGCAGATGCAACCTATATAATGTGGAAAATGTCTGCAATGTATATACCTGACAAGGGGTTTATATGCAGTATATATAAGGTACTCCAAAAACTCAAGAGCAAAAATCAAATAATCCAATTTTTAAAATGGACAGTAGATCTAAATAGACATTCCTCAAAAGAAGACATACAAATGGCCAACAAATACATGAAAAATGACTCAACATCACTAATCATTGGAGAAATGGAAATTAAAAACACAATGAGGTATTACTATACCTCAACCAGTAAGAATGGCTAGTATGACAAGTGCTGGCAGGGATGTGGAAAAAAGGGAACTCTTGCAAACTATTGGTGGGAATGTAAATTAGCATAGCCATTACAGAAAACAGTATGGAGGTTGCATAAAAAATTAAAAATAGAATAATCATATATTCCAGCAGTTCCCCTAGGGGTGTATAATCCAAAAGAAATGAAATAAGTATAGTATATCAAATAAAAATGTTCCTCCATGTTCACTGCAGCACTATTTACAGTAGCCAAGAAATGTAAACAACCTAAGTGTCCGTCAACTGATGAATGGATAAAGAAAATGTGGTATGCATGCATGATATAACACTATTCAGCCATAAAAAATGAAATCCTGACATTTTGAACAACATGGATGGAACTGGGGATCATTATGATAAATGAAATAAAGCAGACCCAGAAAGACAAATGTCACATAATCTCATTCATATGTGAAATCTAAAAAAGTTGATTTGAAAGAAATTGAGAGCAGAATGGTGGTTTCCAAAGGCCAAGAATAGTTGGGCAGGGGGAGGGATTATGATAAGTTGATCAATGGATCTAAGACTCAGATAGGAGTCACTGAGGTATTATTGAATGGTAAGGTAACTATAGGTGTACTATACATTTCAAAAACCTATAAGAAAGGATTTTGAAAGTTTTCACCACTAAAAAGTGATAAATGTTTGAAGAAATAAATATGATCAGCCTAATTTAAACATTATATGATGTATACATGTATCAAATATTATATGGTATCATATTAATATGTACATCTTATATGTTTTTATGTATCAGCAAATTTTTAAAAAAATTTAAAATAAAATTTGGAGGAGGATTTCTCATTTGGCAAAAAAAAAAAAAAAAAAAAACACTATCTGACCCAGCTATTTCAATCCTTGGTCTATACCCAAAGGACTTAAAACAGCATACTACAGTGACACCGCCACATCAATATTTATAGCAGCGTAATTCACCATAGCCAAACTGTGGAACCAACTTAGATACCCTTCAATAGATGAAAAGATAAAAAAAAAAACTGTGGTATATAAACACAATGGAATATTACTCAGCAATGAAAGAGAATATAATTATGTCATTTGCAGATAAATGGATGGAGTTTGAGAATATCATGCTAAGTGAAGTAATCCCAAAAAACCAAAGGCCCGAAAATTTTCTGATAAGGTGATGCTAATCCATAAGGGAGGGGGATGAGACAAGTACAGGAACTTTGAAGTGGCCAATGGGGAGGGAGGAGAGGGTAGGGGGAATAGGCATAGGGAAGATGGTGGAAAGAGATGGTGATCATTACCCTAGCTACATATATGATTGCATGAATGGTGTGAACCTACTTTGTGTACAACCAGAGATGTGAAAAATTGTGCTCCATTTGTGTACAATGAATCAAAGAGCATTCTGCTGACATGTATAACTGATTAGAACAAATAAAATTTTAAAAAAGAATAAAAAGAAACAACACAGCTACTGAAATGTCTAAAAATTAATGGAAAATACCCAGTGTCACTAAACATGCAGAGTAAGTGGAGCTCTCATTAATTACTTGTGGGTTGCTGAATGTCAATACCTTTTTGTAAAACATTTTGTTTTACAGAATTTACTCTAAAGAGTCACAGTTATTAGTCTCTGTCTTGGATATTTACACTAGGAAAAAATATTCACACAAAAACCTGTAAATGAATGATTATAGTAGTTTTATTCATACTTATCCAAAAATAGAAAGAATCTGAATGTTCTTTAGTTGATGAATGGATGAAACAACTAAAGTATATACATACAATAGAATATAATGTATCAGTAAAAAGAACTGTTGACATACCATATCAAGTTGGTGAAATCCAAAAGCATTGTGCTGAGTGTAAGAAGCCATTTTAAAAGAGTAACATATTGTATGATATAAACTATATGGTGCACTAGTCATGATATTAGTTATCCACAGAAACAGAACTAATGTGATACCCATGTATATATAAAAGATTTATTATAAGACCTTGGTTTGTATGACTGTTGAGGTGAGAAATTTCCAGTATCTACAGGATGAGTTAGATGGCTAAAGAACCAGGAAAGTTGATGGTTTTATATCAGTCTCATCTAAAGGCTTGAGCTCCAAGAGAACTAATAGTTTATTTCCTGTGTAAAGATGAGCAAGTATGAGACACATGAAGAGTTGATATCCTTGTTCAAAAAGAATCTGTCAGAGAAGAATGATTTTTTTTTTTTGGTACTGGAGATTGAACTCAGGGACACTCAACCACTGAGCCACATCCTCAGCCCCATTTTGTGTTTTATGCAGAGACAAGGTCTCACTGAGTTGTTTAGCGCCTCGCCATTGCTGAGGCTGGCTTTGAACTTGTAATTCTCCTGTCTCAGCCTCCCTAAGTACTGGGATTACAGGCTTGTGCCACCATGCCCAGCTGAGAAAAATGATTCCTTACTCAAGGAAAAATGAGACTTTTTTGTTCTTTTCAGGACTTTAACTGATTTGCCTAAATACATGCAGCAAAGCAGATTGGAGAAAGGATTTTCATAGTCTGCCAGTTAAAATGTTAATTTCATCACTAAACATCCTTACAGAAACACTTTAAATAATGTTTGATCAACTATCTTGACACTGCATGCCCGAGTGTAAAGGACTCATAAAATTAAACATCACCTGTCCTTCTACCTCTTGTCAACCTGCCATTCATATGTATCGCTTTAGCACATGATTACAGATAAAGGCAATATGAATATAGGGTTTGTAAACTGACTGATCTTAGGAATTTATTGAAGAATACAGCATTCTGTTTTTATGGTTCAAGTTAGACTTTTGCTCACTTGACTTTGAAAATTATAATTAAAGAAATCTAGCAAAAATTTACTAGATTTCACGTTTCAATTCTAAGAACAATATGATCCTCTAGTTATTGCCATAGCTCTTCACTGATCAGATTATTCTGATTGCTATTTAGATTCTGGTGTTCATTACAATAGTCAAGTCCACCTTGCTTCTGGAAGTTTACTGTCACCAGATTGTCCGTGCCACCTCAGGATAGAATTATTTGATTGCATTTAAATTTTCCAATTCAGCAGTAGTAGTCCCTACTTTAATTTCTGACTTAGAACAATCACCAAGTTCTTAAAACATGCTGGTGCTCCTCTTACAAACTTATTTCTCATCATCATGGTAAAGTTGTGTTATCTTAACCTTCCTAGAATGGATGAACAGGTGTTAAATAATAAATCCACTCTGACATTCAAACCTCCTTAAATCTTTGCATCTCTTTCTTTGTATTACGCAAAGGAAGTCCTGGCATTTCAACTTCATTTACTGTAGGCCAACTTTTGGTTCATGCTTCAGCTATGTAACCAAACAAACTACTAGAACATTTTCTTACTTCCCTCAGCTGCAACATTATATCCAGATTCTCACTCCATGTGTTTATATAAATAAATTTGACTGGATCCCAATACATATTCTTTCCACCATCATCTAGAATTTTCACATCCTTTCTCAAATATTTTCTACTAGATGTCTATCTATATAAATCAGAAACACATTTAGTTCTTCTGAAGTGGAGTGTACCTCTCACGGGTCACAATTTGCACCTCACCGTTTGAACCCTGCTGGGACTTGAATCTAGTTATATGCCTAGAAGTGAAGATGAGTGGCAGGGTGAGTCCTGTGGGTATTCAGCAGCATATTGCAAGACAACTACCTCAGGGGAATCCATTACAGTTACCCAGACAAATAGCACAGTTAGCTTCCTGTGACGAGGGAGGAAAAGCTGCTGCTACTAAAGAAGACTCATTAGAAATTAGGGTTCGATGATCAAAATTTCACGAGGATTTTCCCATATCTTCTTAATTTTATGGATCCTGTTCTTTCCTGTTCAATGCCCTCACTTTAACAGCAATATTCTAAAAATTGGGATTTCATTTTGTGTTGCAATTCAGACACTCACAAGATGAGAAGCTGGATTTGGTTTTCAGCAACTTCAGTGCTGTTGTTGTACTGCTTTTATAAGAGATACTTTTTTCTTTTCTTTTATAGCACACATTGGAAATTTTAGGTCATTTATGTGGCATTTGAGATTGAAATTCAAATTCCTCAACTCGGGCTGGGATTGTAGCTCAGTGGTAGAGTGCTTGCCTCGCATGCGTGAGGCCCTGGGTTCTATCCTCAGCACCACATACAAAACAATAAAATAAAGACATTGTGTCCATCTACAACTAAAAAAAAAATTTAAAAAAATTCCTCAATTCATCTATTTCTGTCTGTGCTTTGTTCAGCACAATTAGGCATGCCAACCTATCTCATGATGTTTATTAGTTTTACAAAAATTTTGCAAGATGTCAAATACATGATCTCCCTGAAACTTGTCTCTTAAAAAGTCTTGATTAGAAGTATCCAGCAGTGATTTCTTGTATATCTTTCTTGCTACAGAATACCATGGATTCAGTTGTCACTTTACTACTGAAAATAGTTATTCATGCCTATAAATGTAACAGATTTAGGAATTAGTTTTACAAACTCCAGAGCCAGTTTAGAAAACTCATTTTTAAGATTTACTTCCTTGCCACATGCGGTGGCTCTTGCCTATGGTCTGTTTCATGGGATGTTGATGAAGGATGATCACTTGAACCCAAAAGCTCAAAGTGAGTCTGGCTACTTTTCAAGACCATTTCTCAAACCAAGCAAGCAAACAAACAAATCAGCAAACCAAAACTTCTTCCTCTAGAACCAAATTAATCTTCATTATACTTGGTTTTCCAAAGAATTAGAATAGGAGATGTGCGTGTGTGTGCGTCTTCAGAATGGGGGGCTTATTTTTGGCAATTAGTGCCCTCAGTTGTGGGGAGTGGAATGTCTGAAATCTCTAGAGCCTGCTGTTAAGCTGGTAATACCATCTGTATATAATTCTGAAGGAAGTATAGAGATAGAACTCCTCCTTCCACAGTCATTTATCTTAAGGACTTCAACTGATTGGATGCTATCTATCCACACTATGGATGATAACTTGCATTACTTGAAGTTTACTGAGTTAAATATTATTCACAATTCAAAAGTACATTCACAACAATATCTAGGCAGGTGTTTGAACGAACAAAATCAACACGTAAAATTAGTTATCATACAGCTTCAGAAAAGAACAGTGGTAAAACACAGGAGAATAAAATTTCTAAGTGAAATAAGTCAACAAATCCTACCAATGCCTTTAAGTTCAAGAATTTAAAGGATTTCCAGCTTCTGGCATTCCAGCCCAAAGCAGAGAGGTAACTGCCAAGTGAGATACAAGGTGTTGCTAAACAATCATAACAATTGTGAAATGTTTCCTCCAACTTACTAGTCACAAAATGACACTAGACATAAAAATGCCACCTTAATGTTATATTTGTTATAATATGTTACATTATTCTCTAAGATCTTGTTCCACATCTTAGAGAAAATGCTTTCAGTTTTCCCCTTTTCTGTATACTCTTAGCTGTTGGCTTATTATATATGGCCTTTATTATGTTGAAGTACATTGTTTCTTTATATAATTTGTTCAATATTTAAAGAATAAACAGATGTTTTATTTTATAAAATTACTTTTTCATATCTACTGAGATGAGCATCAATTCTTTTCCTTTATTGTGTTATGGTATGTCATATTTTATTTGTTATTTTTGAAATGTATTTCAAAATGTATTTTTTCAGTTAAATAGCCTCATGAGATAATTATTCTCTCATAATTCCAAGGAACTGAAATCATATATAATTTTATTTCAAACTATTTTGTATGCTAAGTTGACATGTAATGGAGAATAATTCATTTTGACATTTTAAATCCTTAGTTTATTTTTGTTTCAGCCACTTTGTAAATGTGAATGGAACAATTTAGTATTATATTTGAAATGTATACTCTAAGTATATCATAGACACAAAATTATTACAAATATCAAATATACTTATTGATAAAAGTTGGTAAAATCTAGGAGCCAATTTTGTTTTATTTATTTAAATCCATGGTACTTGATAATTTATTGAAACATCAGACATATGTGATTGTAAATCCATGACTCTTGAAAACACTTCCTCTGTAAAATATGATATCCAAAGATCAATATGGAAGGTATATAAAGAAACTTATTTGCTTTTCAATAAATTTGATATTTCTTCAAATATATATATATAATTATTATTTGAATGTCATCAAAGTCTACTCAAGAATATTACATTTATTCAGGAAAGAAAATGTACTTTTTACGGTTAACAGTTTTCTACATTTCCTATAATAGTCTAATATTTCCCTTCTTATGTATCTACACTAAAAATGTGATTCAGAATTAGAAAATCTAGCATCTGTTGTTATTCACAGCATATTAATCTAAGTATGATGTAGGTGAAATTTGTTTCCAGTGTTTCTATATGTTGACAAATTAAACAGTTGACTAAATGGGATGGAGGAGGGCTTTCAGTTTGAAATCATCGCTACTTTTATTGTTAGAGATTTATGGTTGTTTTTATTTTAATTTGTATGGTTGTTTTCATTTTAAGTTATATGTACTTTTTTGTAAAATTAATGTGTGCACATAAAAATAATAAACAGTGACAAGAAAAATACCAGGAGATCAAATATCAGGATATCTCTTATCACTGAAACAGATTAATTCTTTATATTAAAATTAAGGTCAAGGAAGTAAGCTACTTGCAGAGAAAAGGATGAGGAATCATGAGCATCACAATGCAATAGAGGAGAAGGAAGTGGAATTAGAAAGATAATTAGTACAAAGAAACAGAGAAAGAAATACAATAAAGATGAATTTTGTCTACTTTATATTTTTTGTCTTAACATTCCTGTCTTACAGTTACTGATACACACTGGAACCTAAGGATTCCTTTTCTTCAAGCTGTTTTTGGTAGCTCACAAGATTCCACTGTAGTATTCTGCTTGTACCTACACTACTGAAGTAGGTTGTGTTTCTTACTACAACATGTCAAAAATTAAGTATCAATAACATCATTTGATTTATACAATCAGTAGCACTGTTATATGCTTAATAGCAAATTATCTGAAAGAGAAATTAAGAAAACAATCCCATTTACAAGAGCTACAAAATTTAAATTACCTAGGAATAAATTTAAACAAAGAGGTGAAAGATGTTTGCAAAATCCTGCTTTCCAGATTTTGGATGGGTAAGTAAGACGTTGTCCACCACAAGTAGCTTTCCCCTACTTGCTGTCAATCTTTAGTATAAAGAACTCTGCAGACAGGATTACTACTGCTCTTGTTAAGGATTGTGTTAGGAGGAGAATGGGGAGAGATTAAAAAATAGAAGAACATATATGAAGATGTAAAGTCAGATCTTATCTAAGGATTAAGCTAGAACTTGGTATTTGAAATAAAGGCCTATAAAAAGAAAATACAGAAGCATATAACTCAAATTCATGAAAAATTTCACCAAATCTCATTTTAAATATGAGGGAGTAGATTAAAATATGTGAGTACAAAAGAAGGTTAGTTTAGGATCTGTAAGTAGACAATTTTTTCTATTTAATTTATCTAAAACAGATATGAATTCACATGTTTTCTGTTTTTAGGTATTTTAAATAATCTATTTAATATATTTATAGGCAAATATATTTTTGAAAAAAATATGTTCCAATACTTTCATTTTTACTATCTTTAAATGTAGCTTCTAATACTAAAATATTTCAAAGGAGTAATTTATTTTATCCAAATATATCCTAAAACACCAGTTTGCTTAGAGTCCTCCAGTTCTGATAGTTCAAGGGCATTTTGGTCAATCCAGAAAGGAAATTTTTCATGCATTTCCAATGAGATTTTCTTTTTCAAGTGACCTAAACCTCATGTCTTGAAAGCAAAACATTAAGGAATCAAATTATCCAGATATCACTGATTTTAATGAGTTGTAAATAACCACATTATAGAAAAATTCTAACACAATAAATGACAGACTTGAAAAAGTATATTACCAATAAATGTGCCAAACATTAATTGATCTATAATTGGTCACCAGCATGAGATTATTCATAAGATGAATGTACATTTTTATACCAGGAAAAGCCATGGCTCACCACAATTCTGAAGAAAATTAGCATCTTGGGGACAGATATCCCTACATAAAAATTACAAAGACAGCATTTGATGCAGTATCAATCACACCATTTGATTTATAAAAAGTTTTGCATTTAATTTTTTTATTTTATGCACAAATAAACTTACTGAATATGTAGCAGAGATGAACTTTTACACAAATGATATCCTGGCTTGAAAAAAGCATTCTTAACCTCAAAATCCATAGTAATGCTGGGTAATGCATAACACAAAAAAATTTTAATTCAGAACTGAGATAGGAAAAATGTAAGAGAAATCCTTAGTAATTGACATGAAAGAGAAGACTCAAAGCCAGAAAATTATGTACATTAACAGATGCTACAACAATTAAAAATGAATCAACATAATCAAAAGTAATAATGGCTGTGGGTTTGTGTTTTAAAAACCACAGAAACACAGAATAGATTGTCTTGGTCATGAGGCAGAATGAAATGGAGAATATTGTATAAATATTAAAATCTGGAAGATCTGAACATTCTATGAAAATGGAACCAGAGAAAGTCTACCCACTTGACAGAGGAAATAGCAAGAAATTGTTCTCACCTAGTTTTAAATGAAGAAACATATTTTTTATTTTAAAAAAGTAGAAATCCATATTTGTACAACATATATCTCCAGGATAAATACCATGATGCTACACTAAGTGGGAATCTTAAGTTATGAGATTAACATTCCAATTCGAATTAACTTCTAAAACCCCTCACAAAAGCAAATTAAAGGCATGTTGCAGAGATACTTCTATAATGAAGAGCATAGAGAATGCCCTAAGGAGGCAATAACACTACCACCCATAAACTTATAATAAAATATTAGTGTGATCATCATTAGGGCTTTTCTACATATATTTTTGGTTCTCATAATAGACACTTGAGAACATTGTGATTACTTGTTCCTTTGTATTTAAGTGCACCTATATATCTTGCTTTGACCAAAGAAATATGATCAGAAATATCTAATTTAAGTGGAAGATTCAAGAACAGGCATTCACTTTGCCTTGCCTTGTCATTACTTCTATTCACTTAAGGTTATCCATAAGTCTCAAAATAATAGGCACTCCATCAGCATCAGTGCCAAAGAGCCTCTGATTCAACTGTAATGGAAATGCAATTAAAGGGATGAAACCTTTGTTCTTTAAGACAATAAAACTTAGGAGTTTTCATTACTGCAACATAATTGTGTAAAGTATAAATTATAGGAAGCTTTTAAGAGAAGTCCAAAATATTTAGCATTACTTTAATGGTTGATTAGTGGGCAATGAAAACATTATTAGCAGAGGCTGTAAGAGTGGTTAGCTCAGTTATTAAGTAGAAAAATGTTTAAACATCTTCCCAGAAACAACATGAAAAATATATTGTGTACCTGAAAAATTGTGATTCAAAAGAAGGAAGTTAAAAAAGGGAATAAAGGTACACATCAGGAAAATGGAAATGGTGTTTAAAGTTCATATTAGAATACAAAGAGCAATGGAAAGTTGAAAAATCATATACTTGAGAATTATTGATATAGTCATTGACTATAAACATAATTCAAAAGTAGTAAGGAACAATATTAGAAGTCAAAAAACTTGATGAAACGAAATACTGGACAATAATAACATGGAAAATGGTGTGACATAAGAAATAGAGAGTTTTAAGGAGGCCGTAGATGTTTCCTAAATTTATAGATTTTATTAAGTGATGAATACAAAATATTAAACCTTATAACTATATGGACAGCAATGATAGCTATCATGGAGTAAGCCTTAATATATTAAATACTTCACAGAGTCATTTAATTCTCACAATAATACAATGGTGTAAATACAACTATAATCCACACTTTAGAGGACGGAAACAGAAATACAGAAGTTAATTAAATTGCCAGTTAGGGTTGGAGTTATGGCTCAGTGGTAGAGTATTTCCCTAGCATATTTGAGGCCCTGGGTTCGATTCTCAGCACCACATATAAATAAATAAATAAAATAAAGTTCCATCAACAACTAAAAAATAATTAAAAAAATATATTCTTAGTCACTATTTTGTACTCACATTTGTATTCACAATGTTGTACTTTTAAATCCAATTAAAGAGGGAAAATAGATAATAAATAATCTTAAGTTATAAACTATAAACAAGTGATATGCCCCTAACAATATAGTGAGTTAATAAAAATTAAATGAGTGGGAAAGATATACCAACGAGAAAATTATTAATTAAAAGACATATGTTTACAACCAGAGAAATGAAATGTTATCCCCTAAAAAAATAATAATAATAATACAATTTTAAAATTTGGAAAAAAAATTAAAAACATAAAAGACATCTGTTATTGTGATACTATTATAGAACTATAGCAAATATTGTTGGAATGCCTAGCAGATCCCCTTTACTCCAGCTGCTAGATTTGACTACTAATAGCTCTAAACTGAACCCTTACCCAGAGATTTTGCCTTAACTCAAGAGAGATAATGTAAACCCTGTGGGTGATCCTAATACTGACTAATATGAGGTTATACAAACCTAAGCTGCTTCCTTAAGAAAATGCAAACTCTGTTAAGCAATTCAAACTTTAAAAGTTCTCATGGGTATCTCCTGAAAGCACATTTTGCCTTGCTCTATCCACTATCCTATCTTGTTACTTCTTTTCCATTTCAGATTCACTAAAAAGAGTACTTCAAAAAACCATTTAAGCAAGATGCTCTGGTTCTAGGAAATCTAAAAAATAAACAAATTATAAGAATTTTAAATTAGTATAAAACCTAATAGGAATTATTAACTAATGATAAATTAATTCACTCAGGAATATCAAACAATCTCAAAATTACCCCAAAGATATTAAAAACATTTGGCATGGGGCTGGGGTTGTAGCTCAGTGGTAGAGCACTTGCCTCGCATGCGTGAGGCTCTGGGTTCGATCCTCGGCACCACATACAAAGCAATAAAATAAAGACATTGTGTCCATCTACAACTAAAAAAAAAATTAAAAAAAACATTTGGCATAATTGCAAAAAATGTTTAAGAATCTATAATCAAAGTTTGAAATATTAAATACAAATGTGTTACATTTGAGATTCAAAAATATTTTTAAAGGCATGGAAGAGTGAAACAACACAATTAAGAAGTTTGATCTATGGCTGGGGTGGTGGCTCAGTGGCAGAGTGCTTGCCTAGCATGTGTGAGGCACTGGGTTCGATTCTCAGCACCACATATAAAAATAAATGAATAAAATAAAGGTGCACCAACAACTAATATATATATACAAATTTTTTTAAAAAGTTTGATCTATTGAACATGTACTAAATATGCATCTTCATAAAAACAACAAAAACAATAGGCTGGGATTGTGGCTCAGTGGTAGAGTGCTTGCCTAACATGTGTGAGGCACTGGGATTGATTCTCAGCATCAAATAAAAAATGAACAAGTAAAATAAAGGTATTGTGTCCGTATGTAACTGATGAAGTATTTTTTTTAAAAAACAACATAAATAATATACAAGAAAATAAGTAAAAAATGAATTTTCTTTCATAGGAATTATTTGCAAAAATGAAAATATACTAAACTACAGAAAATTGTCACATATGCCAGATAATAAATTCCATTGAAATATAAACAATTCCTTAAATGAATAGTCAAAAAATAAAATCCATAAATTAGCAAATGTAAAAATAATTATGAATGATCTTCACTACATTTCTATAATTTCATTTGTTTCCATTTTATTATTAAAGATACTGCGTGACTAATCTGTCAAATCTTTATACCTAATGAATAATTGATTAAGTCTATTAAATACCTCATTAAATCAAAAATACATATATACATATAAATAATTTATATTTGAGAAAATAAATCTTTTTTTCTATACTGTTGCAACATAGCTATAGAACTATATGTTATGTCCTTGCCAATATCTATATTTTATTTTCATTTTTAGTTGAAATACAAAATTTGTATATATTTATTTTATACATTTTTTAAAATGTATATAAAATGTGAATGGCTAAGTAAAGCTACTTAGCATCTGTAGTATTGTGTGTAATTATATTTTGTGATAGCGACACAAAATTTCTTTTTTTATAGCACTAGGGATTGTACCCACTGGTAGTCTACTAATGAGCTCTATAACCAGCTTTTTAATTTTTATTTTGAGACAGGGTCTTGCTGTTGCTAAGGCTGCCCTCAAACTTGCTATCCTATTGTCTCAACCTCCAGAGCCGCTGGGATTACCGGTGTGTGCCAACACTCTTGTTAAATTATCCATTTTTAAAAATCTACTAACTTAGTAATTTTCAAAAATACATTATTATTAACCACAGTTGCCATGTTGTATAATAGATCTCCTAAATTTGTTCTCCTTTTTAAGTAAAATTTTGTGTCCTTTGATCAATCTCTCTCCATCACAACCACATGTACCAAACCATGGTTATGAAAGTAGATTCATTCTACTTTCTACTTCTAGGAGTTCAATTATTTTAGAATCCATACATGAGTGAGAACCTGCAGAATATGTATTACAATGCCTGGTTTAATGCACTTGGCATAATGTCCTCCAGGGTCTTCCACGTTGTCACAGATAACAGGATTCCATTTTTTTTAAATCACAGAAGTATTCCATTGTGTATATGTACCACATTATCTTTATCCATTAATTCATTCGTGGAGACTTAGGTTAATTCACTTATTATGCAAAGAACATGGGAATAATTTTTTTTTTTTTTTTTTTTTTTTTTTTTTAGTACCAGGGATTGAACTCAGGGACACTCGACCACTGAGCCATATCCCCAGCCCTATTTTGTGTTTTATGTAGACACAGGGTCTCACTGAGTTGCTTAGCACCTCGCCATTGCTGAGGCTGGCTTTGAACTCGCGATTCTCCTGTCTCAGCCTCCCTAAGTGCTAGGATTACAGGCTTGTGCTACCGCACCCAGCTTACACTTACCTTTTTGACATAATTATCCTCCCTCTTTTTGAATATATGTTCAAAAGTGGGATTCCTAGATCAAACCATAGTTTTATTTTTTATTTCTTCAGTATTTCATAGTATTTGTCATAATAGATACACTGATTTACATACTTAAAAGCACTACAAGTTTTCCTTTTTGACCCATTTTCTCTCCAACCATTATCATTCAATTTTTAAAAAAGAATAGCTATTCTAACAGGTGTGAGCTAATACCTCATTGTGGCATTAATTTGCATTTCTCTCATGATTAGCAATACTGAGCATATTTTTGTATAAATGTTGAGTATTTGTACATATTCTTTGAGAATTTCTATCCAGATTCTTTGCCCATTGAATTGGGTTATTTGTTGTCTTATTGAATTGTTTGAGTTATCTATGCATTTTGGATAACAACACCTCATCAAATGTATAATTTGCAAACATTTTCTTCCATCCCATAAGCTCCATACTGTGATAATTTTTTTCTTGACTCTGCAGAATATTTTTAAGTCATTGTAACCCAATTTGTTTATTTTATCATTTCGTGCCTGTGCTTTTTGGCTTCATATCCAAAAAATAATTTTCCAGACCAATATCATGGCACTTTTCCTGTTTTCTCTTCGTATTTTACAAGTTTCAGGTGTTACATTTAAGTCTTTAATCAAGTCTAAGTTGAATTTTGTGTATGACATGAGATAATGGTCTAGTTTCAATTGTTATGTAAAAATTCATTTCTGGTTCCCCTTTTATGTTCCATTGATAAGTACCATACTGTTTTGATAATTGTAGCTTTACAGTATATTTTTAAGCCAGGTAGTGTGATGTTTCCAGTTTTGCACTTCACTTTTCCCAAGATTACTTTAGCTAATGTGGATATTTTGTGTTTCCATATCACTTTTGGATTTTTGCCCTCAAGTGGTAAAAATCATCATTGGAATTTTGGGAGCATTGAGTCTGTAGATATCTTTGATTAGGATGGGTATTTTAACAACAATTCCTTCAATCCATGAAGATGAGATTGTGTTTATTTTTATCTTTGATTTTATTAGCCATGTTTTTCTAATATTCACCATGTCTTTTACCATATAAGTTAAATTTACTCTAGAGGTTTTTTTTTGTGAGGGCCGAGGGGATGGGGATTGAACCCAGAAATGCTTTACCACTAAGCTACACTCCCAGAGCAGTTCATTTTTTATTTTGAAATAGGATCTTGCTAAATTGCTTAGTGCCTCACTAAGTGTCTGAGGCTGACCTCTAAGTTGTAATCTTCCTGCCTCAACTTCCCAAGTTGTTGGGATTACACGCATGCACCACCACACTTGGTTTTTCCAAAATATTGTAGTCATTGTAATGGGATTTTGTGTATTTTAACAAACATTAATGGATATATATTAATGGGATTCAGTGTGAGATTTCCATATAAGTATACAGAATACATTGATCATGTCCAACAACACTTTTTCCATCCTCTTCTCCTCCTCCCCTGAGTTATTCTTTCCAAAACATAGTAATCACCATTCTACTTTAACATAACTTGTTTTTAGTTTTCACATAGGAGAAAGAATATGTGATATTTGTCTTTGTGTCTGGCTTATTTTTCTTGACAGAATGTCCTCTGGTTTCATTCATTTTGGCACAAATGCCAGGATCATTGTTCTTTATGGCTGAATAATATTAAATTATGTGTACATATATAATATATATATGTATGTGTGTGTCTATGTGTGTGTATAAAATATTTTCTCCATCAGTTAATATGTTTATGGGAATCTAGGCTGATTTCATCTCTTAGCTATTGTGAATAGTGTCATGATGAACATATTTATGGAGCCATAGTTTTTCTATGCTGATTTAATTTCCTTTGGACACATAAAGAGAATTTGAATAGCTGTATCATATGGTAGCTCTATTTTTAGCTTTTGTTTCCTTATGCATTTTAGGATTTATTTTTTCAAGTTCTATTAAGCATGCCATTGATATTTTGATGGGTACTGCATTGAAGTTGTAGGTGTCTTGGGCAGTGAGGGACATTTTAACAATATTAATTCTTCCAACCTATGAGCATAGAAAGTCTTTTTATTTGTGTCTCCTTCAATTTTTTCATCAGCATTTTATAATTTTTATTATAGAGATCTTTAATTTCTTTGAATAAGTTTATTCTTATGTATTGTGTTTATGTCATTTGTGTGTATGTGTGTGTGTATTGTGAATAGTATTGATTTCATGATTTTTTGCAGTAAATTTATTATTGATTTCCTGAAAAGCTCCTGATTTATGTATGTTGATTTTCTATGCTTTTAATTTACTGAATTTGCTTAAATTTTGTATAGTCATTTGGTGTAGTCTTTAGGTGTGTCTATATATAGAATCAACCATATTATCTGGAAACAAGGGTAATTTGACTTCCTCCTTTTCTATTTATATATCTTTTATTTTCTTATCTCAATTGCTCTGGCTAGAGCATCTTGTACTATATTGAAGAAGAGCAATGGAAGTGGACATCCTTCTCTTATTCCAAATCTTAGAGAAAATGCAATGAATTTTTGCTGGTTCAATAAAATTTGGCTGTAAGTTTGTCATATGTAACTTTTATTTTGTTTTCTATTGATCCTTCCATAACTAATTTTCTCAGAATTTCTATCATAAAGAATTCTGAAACTAGACAGAACAAATAAAAACATCTAAAGAAGAATGTTGAATTTTATTGAATGCATTTTATGTATCTAGTAAGAGGATCACATGTGTTTTATCTTTCATTTAATTGACATAATGTATTAAGTGCATTGATTTGCAAAATGAACCCACTTAATGGTTATGTATAATCCTTTTGATGCACTGTTGAGTTTAATTTGATAGTATTTTATTGAGAATTTTTGCATCTACATTCATCAGGGTTATTCATCTTTAAATTTCATCTTTTTGTTGTCTCATTTTAAAGTTTTGGTAATAGGATGATGCTACCTCATGGAATTAGTTCAGAAGTCTTTATCTGCCTGACTCATTTTGCTTGACATCCTGTCCTTCAATTTCATTCACTGTGGCACAAATTACAGGATTCAATTATTCTTCTTGGCTTAATAATTCTATGGAATATTTTGGGAAACATTCATGTTCATTCTTACTTAAAATTTTCATAAAATTAAGCAATAAAGTCATCTGGTCCTGGGGCTGATTTTTTGGGAGATTTATTAATTATTCAATCTCATTAATTGTTATTAGTCTATTCACCTTACAAATATATCCTCTTAGTTCAATTATGGTAGGTAATAGCTTCATGAAATTAGCCATTTCTTCTAAATTTTCTAATATTTTGCTTTTGTTTTTTCAACCAATTACTAATGATCCTTTAGATTTCTGTGATATCTGTTGTCAAGTCTCCTTTTTCATTTCTAATTTTAATCATTTGAGTATTCTTTCTCTTTTTTTCTCTTGGTAAGTCCAGGTAAATGTTTGTCAATTTTGGTGATCTTTTCAAAGATATACTTCATTTTAAATTGTAATGTATATGTTTTTAGAATTTGATAATTTATTTCAGCTTTGTTCCTTTATTATTTTTCTTCTTAATAATTTTGGATTGGGGTTTTCTATACATCCTTGAAATGCATCATTGGGTTCTTTACTTGAAAACTTTCTTTTTTCATGTAGACACCCGAAGCTATACATATCCTTTCCTTTTTCTTAAAACTGCCATTACTATACTCCACAGATTTTGTTATCTTGTGTTTCCATTTTCATTTGATTTTAGGACTGTTTTAAATCCCCTGATATATTACATTACCCACTGATCATTAAAAAGTCTGTTGTTGCATCCACATATGTTTGTATAATTTCTGTAGTTTCTGTTGTTATTTATTTTGAATTTATTTCCATTATGAACTGAAAAGATTCAGGAAATTGTTTCACTTTTTTTGTTTGCTAAGATTTGCTTTATGGTTTAAAATATAAGCCATTATGGGAAAGTTCCACAAATCTACTGAAAAAAATACCAATTCAGCTTTTGTTGGATGGAATATTCTGTAGATATTTGTTAAGTCCATTTGATCTAAAGTGTAGTTGAACTCTTGTTTCTTAGATTATTTTTCCTATATTTTATTAAGAGTTGGATATTGAAGTCTACCACTGTTATGGAATTGGGGCTTGTCATTTTATGATTAATAGTGTTTGTTTTTATAAAATTAGAAGCCCTGACATTCAGGGCATATTTATTTGCAATCTTCTTGGTGGATTGTCCCTTTAACAATATGTAGTGACTTTCTTTGTCTGATTTGATAAATTTGGGTTTGAAGTCTGCTTTTTCAGAGGTGAGTGTAGCTACTCCTGCTTGCCTTTGGATTAAAATTTGCATAGAATATTATTTTCCAAACTTTTACTTTCAGTCTGTGTATTTCATTGCCAGTGAGGTATGTTCCTCACAGATAATAAAGAATTGAGTTTTATTTTTTTAATCCAATCCTACAAACTTTGTCTTTTGATTAACAAATTCAGACCATTTACATTTGAGTTTATTATTGGAAGGTACATACTAATTCCTGTCATTGTTTTTCTAATATTGGATTCATTTATAATTCTCATTTCTTTGTCTACCTTCTAATGAGATTTATTATTTCTTGTGCTTTCATTATTGTGTTTATCATCCTCTTCTCTGTGTAAGATTCCTTCAAACATCTTATGCAATAATAGCTTATAGTAATGAATTATTTTATTTTATTTTATTTTATTTTGGAAGATCTGAAATTTTGCCATCAATTTATAAGGACAGTTTTGTTGTCTAGAGTAATCTCTGTTGCTGGTTATTTTCTTTCAGAACTGTAAATACTTCATTCCATATCCTCTTGTCTTCAGAATTACTACTAAAAATAGACTGTTATTGTGATGTTTTTGCTTTTTAAAATTAACTTAGCAATTCTCTCTTGCAGCTTATAAAATTAATTTTGTTCTGAACCCACTTTGATTTTTGCTCCCTATTTTCCCTACAAATCTGGCTAAAAGCTTCTAGCAATACCAAGCCACAGTCTGGATGCAGGACTTCTTTGAAATTAGTTACACCAGATAAACAATTCCAGCCTGACACAAAGTCTCAGGGCATGGACAGAATGTTGATAAGGTCTTTGTCACAAGTAACATGAATAGCCTCTATAAAATAATGAATACCCCAATAAAATTCTCATTTATATCCGAAACATCATGAGAACATCCTTATAGTCTGAATTCCTATCAGAATTCTGGTCTTCTGAACTCCTACCAGAATAACCCATTAAGCCCTGCTTACAATGTTCCAAGTTTTCTCTAAATTCCTTCTCCAAAATTTTCTAAATTCCTCCTGATAACCAGTTCCTAAACTAAAATATCAGGTGCATTTGTAGAAATACACATCTCAGTATCAATTTTTGTGTTAGCTTTCTATCAGTGTGACAAACACAATACTTGAGAAAGTCAACTTAGTGGAAGAAAGATTTATTTTGGCTCCTATTTCTATAGGGTCTGGTCCATAGTCACTTGGCATCATTACTTTTGGTCTTTGGTGAAGTAAAACATCATGGCAGGGAGCATGTGGTAGGGCATTGTTGCTCTCTTTATGGCAGCCAAAAAGCAGAAAAAAAGTGAGAGAGAAGAGAGTTAGGGTCTCAGTATAGCTCCAGACTATTTTGACTTACTTTGACTTACTTCCTCTAGCTAAGGTCAAATTTCCAACATTTCCACCACCTCCTAATAGCACCAAGAGCTTTGGTTGAAACCCTCAACACATTATTCTTTGGGAGATATGCCAGATATAACCTTTAACAGCTTTTCTATTTGTGATGCTCCTTGGTATTGGCAGTAACTAGTATGAGTGGTCTAAAGTACTTGTCCTCTGACCAAACAGTGGTTTTGACTCAGGTGCTTAATATAGAGAAATGGTAGCAGGAACCACAATAACCCTTTTATGATGGCCAAGTCTAGTTCTGCCAACAGTGTGAAATCAAACAAGGTGCAGAGGTAGCTGTCAGTTGTCAGTGAGAACTGAAAAGGCTGATAACACCAGTAGTTGTAGCATTCTTCTCTACTACTAATTTTGGCTAGCTTACACAGAAGAGAGACATTAGTTTTAGCTTAGCCATGAAAGTCTCAGGATAGAGTACAGCTGGGTTTTTCTCCCTAGAAATTTTTTTTATAGTTTCTTCTAGGGAGCAAGTAGGGATTAGTGGGAGTTGGAGCTGGGAAAAATCATTTTTATGGCCTCCCAGGAGTTGGGCCTGAGCCAGGATGTTCCTCCTCCATACTTCATACCCTGATTTCTTCTGCTGTGCAGTCACCATTCCAAACTGTATCATTTAGTCTCCAGGTGTTAGAATAGTTCCTGATTTGCTCTCATCATTGATTTCTAATTTCACTCATACTTTGTTGGTTGTACTACAAATAAGAGCTGTGTGCATCCAGGAGCTGGGCCAGAGCCAGGACGTTCCTCCTTCATACTTCATCAACTGAATTATCCACAGAAGTAAACAAGAATATAACATGGACAGTATAAACTAATTCTTCTCTTGGGAGCTCTTGATGTCATGTGTTCAATGGTTGAGGTCACACCTGGGATATGGTACTCCTCAAAAACACCCTAATATGCCCCTTCAGAGTCTGTCTGAAGGCCTTGGAACTAGTAACACTAAATACAGGAAATCATCCATATCCTAGTTCAAGTAGTCAGGTAGAGAGCCAATTCATGCTCTCTTCCTCCAAGTTTTCTGGCCTATTCATTCTCTGAATATATTGGATGATGTCCACCAACACTTCAGAAAGAAATTTGCTTTAGCCAGGTTTGGTATGTCATGCCTATAATCCCAGTGACTTAGAAAGCTGAAGCAGGAGGAACAAAATTTCAAGTCCACCCTCAGAAATTTGGCAAGGACCTGAGCAACTTAGTGAGATCCTGTGCCAAAATAAAAAAAATTGAAAGTGCTGTGGATGTACTCAGTGGTAAGGTGCCCCTGAGTTTAATCCCCAGTACAAAAAAAAAAGAAGAAATAAATGTACTTTACTTGAGCTTATTGGAATACTTATCTCTTCTGAAAATAACTTCAAAACTGTTTTGGATGTATTTATTTAATATAAAGTTAAGTGCAGCCCTAAGAGGAAACACAGAAGCAGATCAGTTCCATCCATTTACCTGCAAATGCCATGATTTCATTCTTATTTATGGTTGAGTAATACTCCATTGTGCATATTTACTACATTTTCTTCATCAGTTCATCTTTTGAAGGACATATAGTTTGATTCCATATTTTGGATATTGTGAATTGTGCTGCTATAAAAATCGATGTGGCCATTTCCCTATAGTATGCTGATTTTTGATCTTTTAGATACACATGAAGGAGTAGGATAGTTGGCTCATATTACAGTTCCATTCCTAGTTTTTTGAGTAATCTCCATACTGCTTTCCAGAGTGGTGGCTCTGATTTGTAGTACAACCAACAATGTATGAGTGAAATTAGGAATCAATGACGAGAGCAAATCAGGAACTATTCTAACACCTGTAGACTAAATGATACAGTTTTGAGCAGTGAATGCACAGCAGAAGAAATCGGGAGAAATTTTAAAAATTATAAACAAATGAGAATAGTGGTACAACATATCAAAGTTTCTGGGACAGCATGAAGGCAGTGCTAAGAAGAAAATTTATAGCACTAATATTTTGCCAATTTAAAGCCATATTTATCTTTTCAACCTTTCTACTCTATCAGAAACACTGAACAGAGTTTTGGCTTTTCTAATCTTCATTAGACTACCAATTTAAAGACAAAAATTTTTAAAAAATCAACACTATAGAAACCCTCAGTGTTGAGTTTTATAATAAAAACTGAATAATTAGACTGTTACATTCCTGAAGATGAACTAAACATGTACTCTTTTACCTAATTTTGCTTAATTAAATTTAAGATCAGAGATCAAAGTTGGAGAGAGAATGTAAAACTTAACATTATAATACTGATGTTGTACACTGTTTTATTTAAAGTTTGGGAGAATGACTGTCTCTGACATAAACTAAAGAAAACACCTTTTTATTGCTACTGTAATTGGTTTTTGTAATTGTAGTCAGCAAATTAAGGGTTGTTTATTATTCAAAAATACATTAAAAAGGAAGAGGCCAAATAAAGAATCTAACATTATATCTTAAATTCCTAGTAAATGAAACACAAACCAACACTCAAATCAGTTGAAGACAAGAAAACAATTAATTCAAAGCCAAAAATCAATGAAATTCATAATACATAAAATAAAAATGATCAGTTAAACAACGAGTTGTGTTTTTTTGAATGGATAAACAAGATTGATAAACCTTTACCCAAGATAACCAAAATAAAGAGAAGACTCTCTAGCATACCCAACTCCTTCACCTGGCTCCCTGGCCCACTAAAGAGAAGACTCAAATAAATAAAATTAGAGAAGAAAAAAGAAATATCATCACAGATACTATAGAAATACAGAGAATAATCAGAAACTAGAAAATTTATACTCCAGTAAGATAGAAATTCTTGAAGATCTTGACAAATTCCTAGAGACATATGACCTACATAAACTGGACCATGAGGATATGGAGAGTTTAAATATATCAGTATCAAGTAATGAAATTGAAGCAGCTATCAAAATATTTTCAACCAATAAAAGGTTAGGACTCTACTGATTCTCAGCCAAATTCTACCAGATCTTTAAAGATTAACTAATACCAATCCTCTTCAAATTATTCAATGATATAGAAAAAGGATGGAATACCACCAAATTCATTGTATAAAGCTAGTATCACCCGGATGCCAAACCAAGAAAAGGCATATCAAGGAAAGAAAACTTCAGGCCAATATCTTTGATGAACATAGATGTGAAATTTCTTAGTCAAATTTTGGCAAATCTTATACAAAAACACATTTAAAAAGTGGAGCCAGGTGTGGTGACACACTCCTGTAATCCCAGAACTTTGGGAAGCTGAGACAGAAGAACTGAGAGTTTAAACTCAGCCTCAGTAACAGTGAGGCACTAAGCAACTCAGTGAGACCCTGTCTCTACAAAAAACACAAAAAGTAGGGCTAGGGATGTGGCTCAGTGGTTGAGTACCCCTGAGTTCAATCCCTGGTACCAAATTAAAAAAAAAAAAGTGGGTTTCATCCCAGAGATGTAAGCTTGGTCCAATATATGCAAATCAAAATCTAATTCTCTTCACTATGTAAATAGAGTTAAGTACAAGAATCACATGATTATCTCAATAGATGTAGAAGAAGTATTTGACAAAGTCCAGCACACATTTATGTTTAAAACACTAGAAAACAGGATTAAAAAAATACTTACCTCAACATTGTAAAAGCTCTATATGACAAACCCAAGACCAATATTATTCTGAATGGAGAAAAATTGAAAACATTCCCCTAAAAACAGGAACAAGACAATGAGGATCACTCACCACTCCTATTCAACATAGTCCTTAAAGACTCTAGCCAAATCAATCAGGCAAGATAAGGGAATTAAAGTGATATGAATAGGAAAAGAAGAGCTCAAATTATCTGATTGCTAACAACATGATCCTTTATTTAGAAGATGCGCCCTCCCCAAGAAAAAAACACTCCACCAGAAGATTTCCAGACACAGTGGTACCTCTATTGTGAAATAGGTGTCCTATGTTCTCTTTGTAATCAGGATTAATTGCCTCAGCACAACACTCCCTATTTGCCTGTTGATTCGGAGGACATTGAAGCTCAAACTAGCTGAGTGGCAGTCACCTTTCTGTTTAGTGCAACGGTTGTGGTTTCTCCTGATGAGAAATTATCTCCCTTTGGAGTTAAGTCCTCTAGCTCAGCTGAATATAAAGCTTCAGTCAGAGGAAGAAAATATTTGCTAGTGGGTCCATAGGCATAATAGTAATTGATTCCACTCCCTTTTCTACCCCTTGTTTCCTGGACCTATAATCCTGCTATGAAGGAAAGGCTGTCATGTGTTCACTATTAATTCAGAGCATATACAGTATTTTGGAGAACCTTGCTCCATCTTTGCAAGGTATCACCACCTAGCTGGTGTTGTAACAAAATATTCAAAGACTATTATTCCACAATTTTCTCAAGCCAGCTGCTTCAAGATGGTGAGGAATATGGTAAGATCATTTTCACATTTCTTTTGCTGTGAAGTGGGTTTCTTTATCAGAAGTAATATTGCATAGAATATACTGCTTGAAAAATCATTCTGTAAGTCTGCATATATTAGTTTGGGGAAAAGAATTGTGTGCAACAAAGGAAAATTATATCCAGAGTAAACACTTATTCCAGTAAGGACTAAATGCTGTTCCTCCCATGATGAAAATGTTTTGATGTATTTTTCATTTCACTGGGTAGCTGGGTTATCATCTCAGAGAATAATGACATGGGAGACTCAGTGTTAGTCTCTGTTACTGGCAGATGGGGCACTCAGTGGTAACTAAAACTAAGTCAGCCCTTGTGAGTAAAGTCCACACTACTGATATCTTATGTAACTTCCATCCATGCCACCATGGGCACTTTGTCAAGAACCCAGTGTATGATGACAGGGATGGTTCAGAAAAGAAGCTGACTAGTATCAACTAATAACCACAGAACAGGTAGGCCCTATTTTTATCCATTATTCTATACATGTGATCATTAAAATCTTCTTCTGAGAGCACCCTTTGGTGATCATTCACATAGGATACAAATGCCTTCCAAGCATTTGTTCATTCAGAGTGGTCTATCCAAATACTTCTTTCTCAAATTTCTTAACCACCAATTTTCCATTCATGTGCCTTTCAGGTCTCTGAACATTCATCCAAACCATTGGACATGAAACCAATTGGTACAAAATCCCAAATCTAGCCATGTCTCTTTCCATACAAAGTACACAACCAGGTACACTTCCTATTTTCTGCTTATTGGAAGGAATTCCCTTTACCACTGTCCTTCAGGGATGTTCCAGGGAGGGGCTATAGTAACACAAGTGCACACTTCCAAGTAGTGCCTTCATATCCTTCATATCCATCTATAATTCAGGCCCAATAATATCTTTCTTCTGCCAATTGATTATAAGAATGTCCTCATCAGGTCATATGTGCAGGCTAGATAAGAAGAGGCAGTGGAGGCAATGAGCATTCAGTCCTCTTCTTTGATGTTATTTGCTATTAGGGGCTTCTCAGACCCAGTTATGTATATACCACTTCCACTGGATGATGAGCTATTCCTCTGCATGCCCAAATTTATGGATTCATAAGTTAGATAACCCTCAATTCAAGAAAAGTAGCTATGATCACATGTCACATGGTAACTAAGTAGTCTATATTCAAGTGTTCATATTCTAATAAGAGCCAGTAGTGGGCCAAGAGCTCTTTCTCAAAAGATTAATCATCTGTGTAGGATTATAGGAGTTTGCTCCTAAATCCTAAAGGTCTGTACTATGTTTCACCTATAGAGGCCTACTAAATGTCTTAATGAACACCTATATGTTCTACTGACAATTAAAGAACCATGGAATCTGCAGTATTGGTATGGGCTTGCACAGGAGCCTGGTCATGTTGCAGAGCCTTCTCTTGTTACCTAGCTCCATATAAACTAGCACTTTTCAGAATACTCAGTAATGGGCCAAAGTGACACATTCAAATGAAGATTAGCCGGGCACGGTGGCGCAAGCCTGTAATCCCAGCACTTAGGGAGGCTAAGACAGGAGAATCACAAGTTCAAAGCCAGCCTCAGCAACAGCCAGGTGCTAAGCAATTCAGTGAGACCCTGTCTCTACATAAAACACAAAATAGGGCTGGGGATGTGGCTCAGTAGTCGAGTGCCCCTGAGTTCAATCCCTGGTACCAAAAAAAAAATAAAAAAGATCAAATGAAGAATATTCTGCCTCTATAGTCCAAAGAGACCTACTAGGTATTACACATCTTTTTCTTTTTCTTAGAGGAAGGCATTTGTAACAACTTGTCTTACATATTAGAAGGGATATCTCAATATGCCCCACACAACTGGAAACTTGTAAATTTTGCCCTAGTAGAAATAATCTGAATTTTTGTTATAATTTTCCCACCCAGTATACAAATATGCTACCAGTAAGTCTAGAGTAATTGCTACTTGTCACTCTCTACATCCAATCATCATGACATCAGTGTAATAGGCCATAAAATGGAAAGGAGATAAAATCCCTGAAAACTAAATTGTGACATAAAACTGGACAGTTGATGAACCCCTGACATAGGAAAGTGAAAATGTATTAGTGGCCTTGGCTGCTGAAAACAAACTGCTTCTGGTGGGCCTTATGGAGAGAAAGGAAAATCAATAGTTGCATTGCAGGTAGCAGGGGATGTGTTAATTTTCTGAATCAATGAAACCACATCACCATATCTAAACAAGAAATCACCAGCTGGTTAAGCGTATAATAATCCATTTACATTCTCCAAAATCCATCTTTCTTCCACTCTGACCAAATAGCTAACTTAAGTGGGAAGGAGGTTTGAATCACCACTCCTACAATTTTCAAGTCTATCATACTGGCATTAATACCTACAATATCTCTAGGAATGCTTTATTGCTTTTGGTTTAATATTTTCCTACATAGAGAGGCAGTTGTAATGGCTTACACCTGGCATTTACCACCATAATAGCCATCACTGCTTAAACCAGGGAACCAATATAAGGATTCTGCCTGCTGCTCAGTGTATCTTTTCTAATCACCATAAATGGGGTTTGGAAAAACTGTCCCACTGTGAGATCAACCTGAGCTAAAAGATAACCTGACCTCCACAAGCATATACTTTGACTTGTGGGCCACAGTGACATTGTGATTTTCCTGAAGTTAATGTCAATTCAGAGCCAGTATATAGTAGTCCCTGAAACAGCTCATTATTTCTTTTTCTTCCTTACACAGATACCCTGATAAAAGGTCATATGTTTCTTTAGGGAAGTCTGCAAGAAAGATCAACACTATAAAATGTCACATGTGTACTTGGGGGTTCTTCCTTTTAGGGACTCAGCCTCCACTTCATTCAAGGCCTCTGAGTCTGTAAACTGGCTCAAGTCTTAGAATTGACTGAGGAAACATGAATTTCTGAATTTATAATGATCTAGGTTAATATAATTTTACTTCATCTATAAATTTTGTCTATACAAAGATAATGTAAGCATTTAGTAGGCTTCTTATCTTTTTAATATCTACAAACATGATAACCAATTAATTTCAGTGTTCAGCATGAGCCAGATTACAGATGTATGAATCCTCTACTTCTGATAGCATTATATAAAAAATCCTATTATAAGTTGAAAATGTCATACATCAAAATACATTCAGTATATCTAATTTACCAAATATCATAGATGAAACTTATCACATTGTAAAGTATCTGTGCTTACCCTCATGACTATGTGGCAATGGAATTGCAGATTGCTATTGATGCCCCACATCATGAGAGGTTATCCTACTACATATCCCTAGCCCAGGAAAAGATCAAAATTCAAAATTTTAAGTAAGGTTTCCACTGAATACTTATCACATTTCCACCATTATACAGTGAAATAGGGGCTGGGGCTGTGGCTCAGTGGTAGAGCTCTGCCTCGCATGCGTGAGTCACTGGGTTCGATCCTCAGCACCACATACAAATAAATAAATTAAATAAAGATATTAAAAAAATAAAATAAAATAAAGTGAAATAATTATACATTGACGCAACATAAGTCAGTTACCAGTGAATTCTAATTGCCATTTTAACTGCTATTTTACAGTGACTATGCCCCCTTGCCTTGGTAGTTTAGTGCTATTACCCCAGGATTGTATTATTCCCATTGAATTTTCCCAATTCAATCACAGAAGTTCCCATTGTTGTAAAGTCTGATTTACAGAAAAGAGCAATCCAGGAGCTCCTCAAGGATGCTAGGGCTCCCCTCAAAACTTTATTTCTTGCAGTATTGGTGAAAGTTATGTCTTCTACCACTTTCAATGTGAATGATCAGGTATTAAGTGACAAATTCACTCTAAAATTCCAATTCTTTTTTAGTTGTTGATGGACCTTTATTTTGTTTATTCATATGTGGTGCTGAGAATCAAACCCAGTGCCTCACACATGCTAAGAAAGCACTCAACCATGGAACCACAACCCCAGCCCTAAAATTCCTAAGCATTTTAATCCCTTCCTCTACATGTAAGGAAGGCATGCCTCTTGTTTCCAATTTGCTTACTGTGGACCATCTTTGTATCCATATTTCAGCCACTAAACAAACAAACTCTTAGAAACACTTTAACTCCCTGATCTTCAGCATTAAATCTAGTATTTCTACTTACTAAGGCCATATCAATAAATTTGGCCTGATTGAATTTAGTATTCCTCACAGCACTATACCACACCCTTAGAATCTATTCTCATACATGTTTCCCATATTTCCATATGTATAAATTAGGAAAGATTAAGTAGTTTTTTGGCATGTAGTGCAACTCATCATAGGTCACATGTTTAATCTCACCTTCAGGATTTTGCCAAGACTTGAATATAGTTATATATTAGAACTAAAAAGATAGGTTGATGTGGGTCTTAAATGGAATCAGCATTACCTAGCATGTCAATTGCCTCAGAGGATGTCATTACTGTTTCCTTAGGCAATGCAAAGTTAATCTCCTCAGACCGGTAGGTAAAAATCCTGTATCACTGAGAATTGAGAGGTCAATACCACTGAGTTGAAGGATGTTGTTCTCAATGGGGCTAGGGAACTATTTACATTAGCTATTAGAAAATCACTTTGACTCTGCAGTGAAGGTCCTCAAGTGTTATGGTTTGGATCTTTAATGTCTCTTGAAAAATTCATATGTTAGACAACGCAGGAATAGAGTGAACTTATTCAATCATGAGAGCTGTAACCTCTTCAGTGTATTAACCATTTGATGGATTAATAATTTGAATATACTACTGGACATTAACTGTAGGCTGATGGGACATGGCTAGTGGAAGTAGGTCACGTGGGTATGACCTTGGACTATAAATGTCCCTGGTTTCTTTCACTCTCTCTCTGATTCCCGGCTGCCATTTGCTGAACAGCTTTACTCCACAATGCCCTTCTTCCATGGTGTTCTGTTTCACTCAGTCCCAGAAAAATTAACTAAGCAAATCTTGAACTGAGACTTCTGAATTTGAGCCTAAAATAAACCAGAATTTTTTTCTGTATCTGCATAAAACTACCATTTGTAATTTTATAGGGATTGTATTGAAACTATAAATTGCTTGGATGGTATTAGTATTTTAACAAAATTAGGTCTTCACGGCCACAAATTTGTGTTATCTTCCATGCATTTAAGTCTTATTTAATTTTGTTAAATGACATCTTCTAGTGCACAGTTTACTGTGCTTCATCTCCTTGGCTTAATGTATATGAGGTATTTGGATGTTTAAGATGCTATTATAAAAGTGACTATTAAATTCCTTTTGGATTGTGTGCTGCTGGTATTTTGAAAGACAGCAGATTTTTGTGTGTTGATATTGCATCATAAAACTTTGCTGAATACACTTATTAGTTCTAACAATTTGTGTGTGCATGTGTGTGTGTGTGTGTGTGCATGCATGCTTGGGATTTTTCTATATATAAGATCAGATAATATGGAAATGGATATAATGTTACATGTTAATTTCTAATGTGTATGACTTTATTTATTTTATTTTATTTTTTTGTTTGTTTTGTTTTGTTTTATTTAGGCTTACATGTTAGCAGTGTAAATTGATTCATTGTACATAGAGGATAACATATCAATTCTCTAGTTGTATGTTGTATAGAATCACAACATATATGCAGTCATACATAAAGTTAGGGTTATTATGACCATCGTATTCCACCAACCTTGCTGTCCCCATGCCCTCTCCTCCCTTACACCTCTGTGGACAGAGATCCACCATTGTTCCCATGTCCTTCCCCACATTATGGATCAGCATCCACTTATCAATGAGTACATTTGGCATTTGGTTTTCTGAGATTGGTTTACTTCACTTAGCATGATATTCTCTAACTCCTTCCATTTACCTGCAAATGCCATAATTTTATTCTCTCTTATTGCTGAGTAATATTCCATTGTGTATATATACCACAGTTTCTTTATCCAGTCATCTATCGAAGGGCATCTAGGTTGGTTCCACAGTTTAGCTATTGTTGATTGAGATGCTATAAACATTGTAGTGGCTGCAGCACTGTAGTACGCTGTTTTTAAGTCTTTTGGGTATAGACCTAGGAGTGGGATAGCAGGCTCAAATGGTGGTCCCATTCCAAGTTTTCTAAGGAATCTCCATACTGCTTTCCAGATTGGTTGTACCAATTTGCAGTTCCACCAGCAATGTATGAGCGTGCCTTTTTCCCCACAACCTCGCCAACACTTATTGTTGTTTGTATTCTTGATAATTGCCATTCTGACTGGCATGAGATGAAATCTTAGGGTAGTTTTGATTTGCATTTCTCTGAT
>CM053417.1:58926487-59090072 GCA_028644305.1 Xerus rutilus
CCATTCCAAGTTTTCTAAGGAATCTCCATACTGCTTTCCAGATTGGTTGTACCAATTTGCAGTTCCACCAGCAATGTATGAGCGTGCCTTTTTCCCCACAACCTCGCCAACACTTATTGTTGTTTGTATTCTTGATAATTGCCATTCTGACTGGCATGAGATGAAATCTTAGGGTAGTTTTGATTTGCATTTCTCTGATTGCTAAAGATGTTGAACATTTTTTCATATGTCTGTTGATGGATTGTATGTCTTCTGTGAAGTTTGTGTTCAGCTCTTTGGCCCATTTATTGATTGGGTTGTTAGTTTTTTTGGTGTTAAGCTTTTTGAGTTCTTTATATATCCTGGAGATTAGTGCTCTATTTTATTGTCCAAATTCTCTGTATAGACCTTGTATTACAATGTTGAATATCTTTGGTGAAAGTGAATCTTCTTATCTTGTTTCTGTTATTAGGGAATATTTCCTCTTTTTCATCTTTGATTGTGATGTTACCTGTGGGTCTTCATAATTGTTCTTCATCATGTTGAAGAAGTATATCCATATTCCAAGTTCTCTGAGTGTAAACTGTGAAAAGGTATTTCACATTTTCAAACTAATGACTTTATACATTAATTGAAACAATTATGTAATTATGTGTTTTTCTCTTTGGTCTCTTTTGTGTTATATTCTGTTGATTTTCTTATATTGAGCCATCCTTGAAATTCTGGGAGAATCCAACTTTTTCATTGTATATGAGCTTTCTCTGTGTGCATGGTACTGGAGTCCGAACCAGGACCTCATGCATTTTAGGCAAGTGCTTTACCACTGAACTATAACCCTTGCCCTATAATCCTTTTTTAAAAAAGTTTTTATTATGACATTATAGTTATAAATAATACTGGGGTTCATTTTCACATTATCATACATGCATAGAATATGTTTTGTTTCCATTTCAGGCCCCAATACTTCCTTTTTCCTTTCTCCTGTTCCCATTTTTCTATTCTGTGGGTCTTCCTTCTATTTGTTTTTTGTAATTTTCACTCTATAAAAAATCACATAAATGTTAAAATTATTATGGTATATTCACATATTTATGTAACATAATTTGGTGAATTTCATTCAGTAGTTCTACCTATTTTATTTTCTATCTACCTTCCCTTCTATCCCCTTTACCTACTCCACTGATCTCTTTTCTATATTCATGGAATATCTCCCATTTTCCCCTCATTTTGCTCTAGCTTCCACATATGAAAGAAAACATTTAACCCATGACTTTCTGAGTTTGACTTATTTCACTTATTATGATGTTCTTGAGTTCCATTCATTTACCAGAAAATGTCATAATTTTCTGCTTCTTTATGGCTGAGTAAAACTCCATTGTGTATATATAACACATTTTTTTATCCATTCATCTGTTGACAGGCTGGGCTCATTCCATAACTTGGTCATTGTGAACTGTGCTGCAATAAACAATCTTTGTAATATGCTCTTGGATTCTGTTTGTTATTATATTACTCATGATTTTTGCCTTTGAATTTTGAAAAGATATTGGTGTGGTTTTCCTTCCTTTTTATGTCTTTACCTGGTTTTGGTATTAGGATAATGCTGGCCTCATAGATTTTGGCAGAGCTTCCTCATCTCCAATTTCTTGAAAAAGTTCAAGAAGGACTGGTGATGATTTTGGATTTTTCATTTTTTAAATTTTTTTTCCCCAAGGATTGAGCCCAGGATCACTCAATCACTGAGTGACATCCTCAAGTCTTTTTTGTAAAAAAACTTTTTTATTTTGAGACAGGGTCTCACTAAATTGCTTAAGGCCTTTCAAAGCTGCTGAGGCTGACTCTGAAATTGTAATCCTCCTGCTTCAGCCTCCCAAGTTGCTGAAATTACAAGCATGTGCCACAGTGATAATTTTTTAACAATTAGTAGAATTGAGCAGTCAATCCATCTCATAATGGAATATAGTTTACTGGGAGATTTGAACTACTGATCTTATATCTTTACTATTATCGTACTATTGAGATTGAGATTTGCTAAAAAAAATTTTTAAGTAATTTTGTGTTTCTAGTAATTTGTTTCTTATGGGTTCTCTAATTCATTTGTATACCATTACTTACAAAAATATTCTTATATCTTCTTTTATTTGTGTAAGTTAATAGTAATTTAATCACAATAATGAACTGTTATTTACATCATTTCTGTCCCTTTTGTTAGTCTAGCTAAAAGTTTCTTAATTTTATTGGTTTTTCAAGGAGCCAACTTTGATTCCATTTATTCTTGCTATTGTTTTTTTTCTATTATCTATTTAACTCCAGTTTACCTTTTATTATTACCTTTTATTATTTAATTTCATTTTTTCCAATTTTTGGTTTAGTGTTTTTCATTTTCCCTGATTTTCCTAGGTGCTAAAGTTGAGTTAATGATATTAGTTCTTTCATCTTTCTTAATTTGGGCATTTATAGCTTTATATTTCCCTCAGAGCCTCATTTTTGCTGTATCCTATAGGTTTTGGTCTTGTTTTCACTAATCTTGAAATATTTTTCAATTGCTTTCCTGGTTTATGCTTTGTACATTGGTCCTGTAAGATTATATTTTTAATTTTCACATATGCATGAATTTTCCAGTTTTCCTTCTGCTGTTGATTTCAAACTTCATTTCATTGTAGTTGAGAAGACACCTCATATGATTTCATTGTTTAAAATAGTTTAGGACTAGCCGGACGTGGTGGCTCAAGCTTGTAATCCTAGTGCTTTGGGAGGTTTAGACAGGAGA
Organism: Xerus rutilus; assembly: GCA_028644305.1. Taxonomy (NCBI): domain Eukaryota; kingdom Metazoa; phylum Chordata; class Mammalia; order Rodentia; family Sciuridae; genus Xerus; species Xerus rutilus. The sequence goes on from CM053417.1 coordinate 58,929,237, forward strand.
ATCCCAAGTTCAAAGCCAGCCTCAGCAATGGTGAGACGCTTAGCAAATTAGTGAGACCCTGTCTCTACATAAAACACAAAATAGGGCTGGGGATGTGACTCATTGGTCTAGTGCCCATGAGTTCAATCCCCAGTACCAAAAAAAAAAAGTTTAGTTTATATTATGGCTTTTTAAATGGCTTACCCTTCTGAATATCCAACATGCACTAAAAATAATATGTATTCTTCTCTAATTGGATAGAATGTTCCATATGCATGTCTAATTTGCTTATAACATTATTTATGTCTTTTTTTTTTACTTACTCATGGCTATTTTATCCATCCATTATCAAAACTGGGGCATTGGAGTACCTTCCTCCTATTGTAAAATGATAGAAAATCCAGAACACACACTCACATACAAACCTATATACAATACCTGTTATGTATAAAAAAATTCCAGTAAAAGGAACTAGTAAACTGAAAACAGTAATAGTAAAAGTACTACACACTCTGATGAAGCAAATTTATCCCAGGAATGAAAGATTGATTTGACATAAAAAATAAATTGATACATTATATTAACAGAATAAAAGAAATACAAAATTTCAAAAGATATAGAAAAATATTTGACAACACTTAACATTTTTCAATACACTCAGAAAATTACATGTTGAAGGTATCTTCTTTAATTATGAAAGGGAATCTATGAAAACTCACCCAAAGTCCCAGCACAGTGACACATGCCTGTAATCCCAGAGGATCCGGTGGCTTAGGTAGGAGAATCAAAAATACAAAACGAGCCTCAGCAATTTAGCAAGGCCCTAAGCAACTTAGGGGGCTTCTGTCTCCAGTTATAAATAAATAAATAAATAAATAAATAAATAAATAAATAAATAAAATACATAGATACATAAATAAAAAGGCTGAGGATGTGGCTCATTGGTTAAGTGCCTCTGGGTTCAATCCTTGGTTAAAAAAAGAAAGAAAGAGGTGGGTGGGGAAGAAAGGAGAGAGAGAGAGTGAGAGAGAGAAAGAGAGGGGAGTGAGGATAAAAAGCAGAGAAAACCCACACAAAATATAATAATTGATGACAAAAGATAGAAAATTTTCTTCTAAAACCAGTAAGAAGAAAATAATATCAAGCAGGCACAGTGGCTCATGCCTGTAATCCCAGTGTCTTGGGAGGCTGCTGCAGGAGGATAGTGAGCTCAAAGCCAGCTTCAGCAAAAGCGAGGCACCAAGCAAATCAGTGAGACTTTATATTTAAATAAAATACAAAAAGTAAGACTGGGCATGTGGCTTAGTGGCCCAGTGCCCCTGAGTTCAATCCCTGGTACCCACTCCCTCCAGAAAGAAAAGAATGTCCACTCATGGTATTTCTATTCAATAATACAACAGTAATTCTAGCCAGTGAAATTATATATAAAATGGAAATAAAGGCATACAGGTTGGGAAAGAAGTAAGTCTATCTCTGTTCATAGAGTGATTATATAGACAGAAATTGTAAGGAATCCACAAGGAAAAAAAAACTAATAGATGTACAAATCTGAGTTTATTAAATTTGCAAATACTAATGTAAAAATCACCAATATTTCTATATAAAAATAATAAAAACTCTAAAATTTAAAAAAATGCTTAAAGTTGTATTAAAAAGAATTAAATACTAAGGAAATAAACATGGCTAAGGAATTCAAGACTTGTACAAAGTAGTTTGGGAAGAAATTATTTTAGATCTCAAAAAATGAAAAATTAGTACATCTTTTTTGATCAGAAAATGTAAATAGTTAATATGGCAATTCTAAACAAAGCTACAGATTCAAAGCAATTTCTGTCAAAATTCCAGCACTCCATTTTAAAAAAATGGATAAATTTATTTTGATAGTCACATGAAAATTCAGGGACTGTGAATAACCAAAACAATCTTTAACAAGAAAAAAATATAAGGATTTAAACTTTCAGATTTCAAAATTTACTAAAAACTAAAATAAGGAAAACAATGTTGTATAGGCATAACTATAGATGTATAAAAATTGAGTATAATCACAAAACTACAAATAAATCTACTTTGATCAACTGACTTTTGACAAGAGTGTGAATATCATTTAATGAAAGAATAATTTTTTCAATAAATAGTCCTGGAAAAATAATATCCATATGTAAATATTAATTTGGACTTTTACCTCATACCATACATAAAATTAATTTGGAAAAAAATTAAAGACCTAAATGTAACAGTTAAACGTTTTTTTAAAACCTTTGAAAGAATCATCTATAAATTATAATGACCTCAAGCTATGCAGTGTTTTCTTTAAATATGACCAAAAGGTAAATCAAAAAACAAGAAATAAAATTTATCCCATTCAAACAACAATTTTATAACAAAAAACCTTACTATGTCCCCTGAGTGAGAAACTCAGTGAGGAATTGTGTTTGGAAATCTACAAAGGAGAAAGAGCAAGGGGTACTTGGCATGCTTTGACTTGAGGGACTGGAGAACCCTGATCAGAGAAAATCCAGGAAAGCACCTGTGTTCTTCAGAAGAAGGTATCTACCTAATTAGATAAAATATAAGGAAATAGAATAGAGACAAACATGGAAAGTGAGGACACAAAGAAAATATGAGAAATGAAGACTGACTTGAAATTATTATTGGAATGTTGAAAGTATCAAATGGACATCTCTTTTTCACAAAAATAAGTGTTGGTCACTATTCATTAAATTCATCAACAAAACAGGAAAGGACAAATGCTTGTAAGAGAAACAGGTTGGATTACAGTTCTGTCTCAGTTGTTTATGACATTTCTTTCAAAATATGAATTGAGTTTGTCACATAAAAATGTAGTATAGTACTCTATGTCTGTGACAACAATCCTCAAAATGATGGGAGTCAAATGTTTGGTGTTCACTTTTTCCATATGCTAATTAGGTGCTAATAAATTTCAAAAAAGCTAAAAAGCACTAACAAGAATTGAAGTGACAATCCACAGAAAACAATACATTTATATCATATATTTAAATATATAGTACTATCATTCTGGTTATGAGGTGTTCCCCAAAGACTGACATGTTGAAGTCTTGTTCTCCAATGAAGCAATATTCAGAGGTAGAGTATTTGGGAAGGGATTAGATTATAAGAACTCTGACCTCATCAATGGATTAATTTACTGAGAGCTGAATGGTCTACTATGAGGTGGTAGAAACTGTAAGAAGATGGTTCATGATTGAAAGAAGTAGATCACTGTGGGGTATACCCATGGGTACTTTATTTTATCCTTGGCCTTTTTCTCTTTTTTGCTTTCTCTACTTACCAGCTACCATGAGCTAAGCAACTTTCTTCTGCTGTGCCATTCTGCCATGATGCTCTATAGCACCTCAGGACCTAAGTAATGGAGCCAGAATATCATGGACTGAAAGTTCTGAAACCATTGGCCAAAATAAACCATTCCTCTTCTAAATTGTTCTTGTCCTATATTTTGGTCACAAAAATGAGACACTGACTAACACACTTATTGTCTATAACATACAAAGAATAATTACAACCAAATAATAAGGATTTAAACAACCCAATTAAGATACGGACAGGCTGAGGTCATGGCTCAGTGGTAGAGCACTTGCCTAGCATGTGTGAGGCACTGAGTTCGATTCTCAGCACCACATATAAATAAATAAAGGTCTATTAACAACTAAAAAATTAAAAATTAAAGAAAGATATGAACAAATAATTTGAGTAAATATTTCTCCAAAAAAGATATATACGTGAGAAATAAGCACAAATAAAAACACAGTGTGATAAAAATTCACACTTTTTTTTTAACTATACTAAAGAAAAAAGTATTGACAATGACGTTCAAATTTGGAGTTCTCATAGATTGTTGATAAAAATGTAAAATGGTAAAGCCATTGTGGAAAGCAGTTTGAAGATTCCTCAAAATGTTAAACATTGTTACCATGTGATAAAGAAATTTCATTTCTAGATATATGACCAAAAATGAGAAAAATATATTCCAAACTAAATGTTGTACTCAAATTATTTTGCAACATTACTCTTGAGTCGCCATATTCATAGAGACAAACAGATCACCCAGCAAGGTGGTGCAAACCCATAATCCCAGGGGTTTGGGAAGCTGAGGCAGGAGAACAGCACTTTCAAAGTCAGCCTCAGCAACTTAGTGAAACCCAAACAATTCAGGGAGATCCTGTCTTTAAATAAAATATGAAAAATGTCTGGGGACATGGCTCAGTTCTTAAACACCTCTGGGTTTAATACCTGGTACCCCTCAAAAAATGTGCATTGGTATTTGCCAGAACCTGGGGAAGGAAAAACAAGGAGTGACTGCTACAAACTATGGGAGGAAGGTAAGTAAAATGTTTTGCAATAAAATAGTGATGATGGTTGCATAACCTTGTAAGTACACTAAAACACACTGAACTATACCCTAAAATTTGCTCAAATGGTGAATTTTAAGTTATGGATACTTTATCCTAAATATAAACATACTCAAATTTTTAATTATGTGTTAGGTATTAACTATTTTTATAGTTATATATAAATAGATTCATCCCAATGAACTCATACATATATGTAATATTTTTTCAGTTCATGATTGCCCTTTATCCCTCCTCCTCTTTAATGTTTATAAAGATAATGGAATAAATCCTAAATAATTTTCCTATGTACATACATGAATACAGCATATTGAAGCACACCATCATGTATATCCACAAGAATGGAGTCCTAATTATAAAAAGATATATTCCATGCTTGTATAATTATATCAAAATAAATTCTGTCATGTAAAACTAAAAAGAACCAATAATATTTAAAATAAATTCTGGGAGAATATGAAAAATGATAAAATAATGAAGAAAATGGAATTAAATATCAGGAACTGTTTTATCACCGTCATCTGAAGCATAGGCCTTGATGCCTGCAGAGATTGTAGCAGTCCTTGCAGCTGTGAGATTCACACATGACTAAGTTCACCATCAGCCTAGCTATTATGGAACCAATCTAGGTGCCCTTCAACAGATGAATTGATAAAGAAAATGTGATATATATACACAATGGAATATTACTCAACTATAAAAAAGAATGAAATGATGGCATTTGTAGGTAAATGTATGGAACTGTAGAAAATCATGCTAAGTGAAATAAGCCAGTCCCAAAAAACCAAAGGTCAAATGTTCTCTCTGATATGTGGATGCTAACCCATAACAAGAGAGGGTAGGGAGGGGAAGAATAGAAGTTCACTGGATTAGACAAAGGACAATGAAAGGAAGGGAATAGGAAAGACAGTTTAATGAATCTGAGACAACTATCCTACATTCATATATAAATACATACATGACCAGTGTAACTCCACATCATGCTTGACCACAAGAATGAGTTCAAAATTATCATGGATTGCACCCCATGTATGTATAATATGTCAAAATACACTCCACTGTAATGTATATCTAAAAATAACAAACTAAAAAAAAAAGAAAAGAAAAACCAACCCCCTGCAAAAAAAATACACGAACATTAGGAACCATAGTGTGGTAAAAGACTGCATTTATTGTGGGTAAAACAAGGTAGTAAATACATGACTTTGCTTTAGAATTTAGTGTAGAGCTTGTAAAACCCAGCACTTCGCAAATCTTAATGGTTCCCCACCCCAGGCATGCTTGCATATGACAGAACAGCTCCAAAACCAGGGCAAGACATGTGGCCCTAGTCTATCAGATTTCTAACTAGCATCAACTGTGGCTGGGTACAGCAGTCTTGGGCCATGAGATTATCTGTGTTACTTAGTTTTCCATCATTGTCACAATTTGAAGGAGGAAAGATTTATTTTAGCTCTTGGTTTTAGAGGTTTTAGTCCCCATTTGGCTGGTACCATTTATTTGGATATGAGGCAAGATAGAATATCATCTTTGTGGCAGAAGATGGTTCTAATTCATGGCAGCCAGGAACGAGAGAGAGAGAGAGGAAGAGAGAGAAGAAGAAAGGAGGAGGGACAGGGACAAAATAAACCCTTCAAAGCAATAGTCCCAATAACCTACTTCTTTCAACAAGTATGCCTTTCCTAAAGCTTCCACCAACTCCCAATAGCACAACCAGCTGGGAACCAGCCTTGAACACATAAGGCTTTAGGGGACATTCCAGATTCAAACTATTATACCAACAAAATACTTGATAGTCACATTGTGAGCCTTAGTTCTAACTCCATGTTATAGCACTATTGGCAGTCTGTGGACTATGTGTGACACATATTGGTGTCATTGGTGGCAACAGGATACAAGAGGATATGACTTTTCTAACCATTGTGACTGTCTAGAACCAGGAAGAATCCCACAGTGACTGAACACAGGCTGATAACCATCCATAAGACATCTGGGCCTACAGAGAACCCCAGGGAGACGCTTAAGGGGACAGATTACACTTTCTAAGTACTCTCCTGCATCACTTTGTACAATGAATCAACTATGAAATTTGAAAAAATCTGTTTGGTCTGTTCTCTACTACTGGAATAGTGTCAGCACACCAAAAATAGACTCCTGGCAAACCTGGAACTATGTGTCATCCCATGTTAAAATAGTGAAAATGATTAGAAGTTCAATGAAAATAAGGAGCCCACTTAGAATTTCCACAATGAAAAGGCCAACCAAAGCCAGATTAAGAAGACAGAAATAAGTGTATGATCATTCAAAGCCAGATAATATCACATGCCAACAACCATCAAGTGCTTTCAAGAAACCATGACCTCATCTAACAATCATTGCAAGGTGTCAGAAATTGGCTAGAAAGGACTAAATATGAAAAACCTGTTGGGGAGGACTCAAAACATCTATTTAAAAATACTTAATGAACTTGGAAAACAACACAAATGACTCAGTACTCTAACAGAATCTTAGAGAAGCAAGCAATTTTTAAAAATATCGAACAGAATTTCTTGAGTTGAAACATAAAATCAGTGAAATTAAAAATGTGATAGAAGACATTAATAGAAAGGGCCAAGAAAATAGAAAATTAATGAGTTCAAAGAGAGGTTTTTGTCTTCTTTACAGCAAAAGAAATGTCTAAGAGTATAGTGAGAGCCTACAGAATGGGAGAAAAAATTTTGTCTGCTACTCTTTTGATGGGATTAATATCCAGAATATACAAAGAACTCAAAAATCTCAATGGTAATAAAGCAAATAACCCAATCAATAAATGAGCAAAAGAACTAAACATATATTTCTCAAAAGAAGAAATACAAATGACTAACATGAAAAAATATTCAGCATTTCTAGCAATTGGTGAAATGCAATTCAAAACTGTTTCTCATGCCAGTCAGAATGGCATTTATTAAGAATACAAATAATAATAATAAGCGTTGGCAAGGAGATGGGGTAAAAGTTACACACATACATTGTTGGTGGGACTGCAAACTCATACAACCACTCTGGAAAGCAGTGTAGAGATTCCTCAAAAAGTTAGAAATGGCAGGAGCATCTGCTGAGATCATAGTGTGAATAGAAAATAAGAGTATCAAAATCCTCCATCAGATGCTCCACTCTTCTGAAGGCCAACAGAAAACATGATTTTCATCACAAGGACGCAATGCACCACACAGACTGGGCATCTCTCTGGATGGCAGAAAGTTGATTATTTACACCTGAGACTAAGTTCACAATAGTGTTTTTGTGATTTAACTCAGACAAAGAAGAGCCAGGCCCTCCTTCATGCCATTGCTCATACCCCAGACTCAATGAGTTACTGAAACTCCAGTAAAAAAAAAAAAAGCTAGAAATGGAACCATCATATGACCTAACACTGCCACTTCTTGATACTTGTCCAAAAGAACTGAAATTGGCATGCTATAGGAATACAATCACTACAATGTTCATAGCTGCACAATTCACAATAGTGAAATTATGGAATCAACCCTGTGAATCAACCTGTCAATCGATGAATGGAACAAGAAAATGTGGCATATATACTCAATGAAGTTATTCTCAGCCATAAAGAAGAATGAAATAATGGCTGGTAAATGCATGAAAATTGACAAAATTATTCTAAGTGAAATAATCCAGACTCCAAAAACCATGGGTTGAAAAGTTTTCTTATATTTGGAAGCTAAAGAAAAATAGGGAGAAGAAGGCAGATGTGAGAGGATCAAACATCAAAAATATAAGGAAGATCAGTGGTGTAGAAGTAGATGAATGAGAGTAAGAGAGAAGGAAAGGAAAGGGAAAGAAATATGAAATGAATCTAAAAATATCATGATATATATATGAATGTACCAAAGGTAATATATTCTTTATGTATATGTAGACAGTACCAATCAAAATAAGTGGATAAAGGAGTGAAAGGAAGATCATTAAAATAGAGGAGAGTTAAAAGGGTGAGGGGAGGAAAATAGAGGGGGAATGGGGATTGAAGTCAAATTCCTTGTGTCAAAAGGAACCCAGATAATATGCATAAATATAATGCTCTAGTTAAAAATAAATGTTTTGTGAAAAAAACTGATGGAGAAAACAGAAAAAAATGAGGAGGAAGAAAAATCATAAAAATTTGGGGACAGTATTAAAAGAGCAATTATTTTGAGTACTGGGATTCAAAAAGGACTGAAGTATGCCAAAGAGGTAGAAAACTACTAAAATAAATATTAACAGAAAACTTTCCAAACTTAAATAAAAATACAAATATCAAAGTATAGGAAGGATAAATGTTACCAATCAGAGTAAACTCAACTGAATATGCACAAAAGCATCTTAAAATGAAGCTTTCAAAGATGAACAGTAGATAAAATATTCTCAAAGCTGTGAGAGAAAAGAAACAAACACATCGAGGTCTCTGAACTCAGCAAACTTCTTAGTACATGAATTGTAGACCAGTAGAGAGTAAAGTGAGACCATCAAAGCACTAAAGGGAAAAAAATGTCCATTGCGAGTGATATATCCAAGGAAGCTATACTTTAGAAATGAATGGGAGATAAGGACATTTCATGAGAAACAAAACCTGAGAGGATATATCTCCACCAGTACTTTCCTATAAGAAATATTTAAGGAAGTTCTTCAAACTGACAAAGACATTAATGAGTAACAAGAAAGGATGGGAAGTTAAAAACTTGCTGATAAGTGTACTTATACCACAAACACATAATCCTCTAACATTGAAAGTATGGGGCATATAGCATTCACATCTTTAACATGAAGAATATAAAATTTAAAAATAATAACTTCATTAATATAAAGAAAGAATATAGAAAAATGAAAACTGTGATGTTAAAAATTCAGTATGAAGAATTATTGTTAAGTTGGATAACATAGAAAATACTTTTTACACATAATAGTTAATTTAGTTCATTCAGCTTGATGATGCCTATCCAGTAACTATTTATGCAATATTAATAAAATTGCAAGAATAAAAAATTCAATATGTAGGAAGGAATGGAAAATAAGTGTAGAGTTTTCTTACTAGATATTTCTCTTGTTTTCTTGTTTATTTCTGTTTCTATCTTTTCAGTGATGTTTAGTTGCTATTATTTTAAATAAAAGTTGTTTTAGTAAGTCAATATGGTAACCAAAAAGTAAAAATTTATATAGAGGGCTAGGAATGTAGCTCAGTGGTAGAGCACTTACCTAACATGTGTGAGGCACTGGGTTAAATCCTCAGCATCACATAAAATAAATGTATAAAATAAAAGTATTTTGTCCATGTACAACTAGAATTATAAAAAATGTATTATAGAAAAAATAGAAATAATAAGCAAGTAATTAAAACACACTATTACAGTAATTGCACACTATTGCACTTCACTACAAAGGAAGATTATAAGAGACTGAGAAAGAAAGAAATGAACTATAACAAAACTAAGAAACAAGTTACAAAATTGTTGTGATAATAACTTATGTTAATTGCATTGAATGAAAATAGATTGCTATGCAATTAAAAGACACAGAGTATCTGAATGGATAATCACGTGTTATTTATAAAAAAACTTCACCTCCATAAACACACATAGACTGAAAATAAGTGGATAAATAAGATATTTTATGCAAATGGAATTCAAAGTATAGCAGAAGTAGACATACCTGTATCAAGCAGTAACAAAGGGCATTGTGTCATAATAAAGGGTTTAATACAGCAAAAGATAATAACAAATATATTTGTTCTCATTCAGTCCCCAGTAACTCTCCTTTCCTTCCCCTCTCCCTATTCCCTACTCTCTTCCTTCTTTACTGATCTTTCTGCCATTTGCCCATACTTATTTTTTAATTAATTACTTGTGGATGTACATGAGTGAGAGTCATTTTACTGTATTCATAGTCATTTTACTGTATTCATAGAATATTTATGTCAGATTCTTTCCACTGTATTTTCTATCCCAATTGCCCCTCCCTTCCCTTCATTCCCCTTTGTCTACTCCACTGAACTTTTATTTTTTCTATGCCCCTGCCCTTGCTGTGCATTAGCTTCTACATATCAGAGAAAACATAAAACATTTGGTTTTGAAGGATTGGCTTATTCCACTTAGCATGATAGTCTCCAGATGCACTCATTTACCCAACATTGTTATGAAGTCATTCTTCTTTATGACTCAGTAATACTCCATTGTGTATATATAGCACATTTTCTTTATCCATTTATCTGTTGAAGGGCACCTAGGCTGGTTCTATAGATTATCTATTGTGAATTGTCCTGCTATAAATACTGATGTGGCTACATCACCATAGTATGTTGATTTTAAATCTTTCAGCTATGTACTGAGGAGTGAGATAATTGGGTCAAACAGTGGTTATATTCCAAATTTTTTAAGGAATCACCACACTGATTTCCAGAGTGGTTACACCAATTTGCAATCCCACCGACAATGTATGAGTGTACCCTTTTCCCCACATGTTTGGCAACATTTATTGCTACTTACATCTTTGATAATTGCCATTATAACTGAAATGAGATGATATCTCAATGTAGTTTTAATTTTAATTTCTCTAATTGCTAAAGACATTGAACATTTTTTCACATATTTGTGGAATCTAATCCACAATTAGGGGGATAAAAAAGAACAAAAGTTCACTGGAGTAGACAAAGGGGAGTGGAGTAAGGACAGGAAAAGGAAAGAGTGGAATGAATCTGACATAACTTTCCTATGTACAAACATGAATATATCACAGTGAATTTCACCATCATGTATATCTGTAATAAATTATTTTTTGAAAATATGAGTAAATGGCAGAAAGATCAGTAGGGAAGTAGAAAGGGAGTAATGATTGGGGGTGCGGAGAAAGAAGAGTTTCTGGGGCTTAATTAAAATAAGTTATACTCCATGTTTTTATTACTATATTAAAATGGTTTCTACTGTCATGTGTAACTACAAATATGCAAGTAAAAATCAGTTTTTATCCTAATAAAGAAAAGATAAATAAAACAAACCCTTTTCTAAACTAAGAAAAAAGAAAGAATCAAATAAATCAGAGATGAAAGGAGAGGCATTACAAATAATACTACAAAGAAATGAAAGGTCAATAAGATAATTTGAACAATTTTATGCCAAAATTTTCAAAACCTAGAGGAGATGGACAAAATCTATAAAAAGGTATACACGTGACCAAGACTAAATCATGAAAAAATATGTAAGTGAACAGACAAATAAGTAGTAACAATTTATAAGTAGTAACAATTTGAGTAAGTAGTAAGCAGCATTCTGGTAAATAAAGACGAAGGACCAGATGACTCTCTGCTGAATTCTACAGAACATTTAATGAAGAACCAATACCAATTTCCCTTAAGTGATATGAAAACTTTGAAGAGGAAGAAGTTTTTCCAAGTACATTGTACAAGGCCAGCTTTATCCTCACATCAAAACCAGAGAAGAACACAACAAAAAAGAAAACTGTAGGCTAATAATCCTTCAAGACCAGAGACTCAAAATCTTCTACTATATGTTAAAAATCTAAATTAAGCAGCACATTGTAAATTTTATACACAATGATCCATTGGGATTCATCTCAGATATGTAAGGATTGTTAAATACATGCAAATCACTAGATGTAATATACCACATCAACAGAATGAAGGGATTAAAACCATAAAATCATCTTAACACACATAGATAGTACCTTTGGTTAACACTTTCATGATAATAATACTGGACAAATTTGCTGTGGGAAGAATGTAAAGCAGCATAATAAAGACATTTATAATAAGGCAACAGCTAACATTATACTGAGTGGGGAAAACCTGAAATTTCTCTTTGTAAGATCTCAAACAAAAAAAGGATTACCATTTTAATGACTTTCATTCACCAAATTGTTGTAACAAAAGACAAGAGAAAATGGGAATTCAAATTAATAATACAGAAATCAAATTAGCACTGTTTGCAGATTACATTATCTTAAGTATATAGAAATCCCAATAGCTATATCAAAAACTATTTGAACTAATATGTGAATTCGACAAAGATACAGAATTTAATACAAATATATAAAAATCAGTAGAATTGCTTTTTGCCAATAGCAAATTTACTGACATAGAAATTAAGAAAGCAATAATAGCTACAAAAATATACAAAACAACCAGAAAAGTTTTAACAAAAAAGTTTTAACAAAAAAAAAAAAAGTTTTAACAAAAGTTTTAATAAAACACTGATGAAAAAATTTTAAAAATTAAAAAATGTAAAGACATCTTATTTAATGGATTAAAGAATAAATATTGCTAAAATGTCCATAACACACAAGCAATCTACATATTCAATGCGATGCCTAACAAAATGTGAATTACATTATTGAGAAAAGTAGAAAAAACAATGCTAAAATTCATATGGGACCACAAAATACCTTGAATAGCCAAAGACTATCATGAGCAAAAAAAACAAAGAGGGAGGCATTTCACTGACTTACTTCAAAAACAAAGTTGCAATAATCAAAACATGCTATTATTATAAAAACAAACACATAGACATACAAACAGAATAAAATTCCTAGAAGAAAACCCAAATATTGACAGCAAGCTAATTTTCAACAAAGTTGCTAAAATGTGGATTAGAATTTGGAGAGTCTTTTTAATAAACTGTGCTTAAAAAACTGGTATTCACATTCAGAAGAATTAAATTATAGACCTATTTATTGCCAGTTACAAAATCATTGAAAACAGAATAAAGTCTTAAATATAAGACCTGAAACTATGAAACTACTAGAAAGCATTTTAGAGGAAGTTACTTCAAGACATAGGAATGGACAAGGATTTTTGGAGAAGATTACAAAAGCACAGGAAACAGAAGCAAATATTGACAAATGAGATTCCAAATAACTAAAAAGTTTCTCCACAATAAAGGAAATAATCACCAATTTGCAGAGAACCTAAACAATGGGGTATTTTGAAACTATATATTTGACAAGGAGTTCACATCCAAAGTATATAAGGAACTCAAAAAATTTAGTAGCAAAGAAATAACCTGACTTTAGAAATGGACAATAGAACTAAATAGACATTTTTCAAAAACAGACATATGAAAGCTAACCCATATGAAAAATACTTAACATCTGTAGTCATCAAGCAAATTCTAATCAAAACCAAAATGAAATACCACCTCAAACCAGTAACAATGGTTGTTATCAAAAAGACTGATGATAAAATCACTACTATGAATGTGGAGAAAATGAAATATTTGCACACAGTTAATGTGTATATATTAGAATTGCATTAAAGAAAATAGTATGGAGTTTCCTCAAAAATTATATATAGACTTACCATATATCATCCATCAATCCCAGCACTGGGTATACATTTAAAGGAAATGGAATCAGTATATCCAGGAGGCATGTGCACATCCATATTTATTGCAACACTGTTCAAAATAGCCAGGAGAAAGGGATCCAAGATGGTAGCCTAGATGGACTCTAAGTACCTAGACTCTCCATGACCTGGGATTAAAGCAGTGAGAATACTGTTTCTCTGTGAGTTATTAGAGGACCCCTGACAGCTGCCTACACTCAGGAATTCCAGCAGCATGCCTGGGCGTGTCTCCAGGCCTCAGTGTTTGTGCAGGATTCCAGCTGCTCACAGGCACAGGACCTACTCCCTTGCAGGACCCTCTGCTCCAGCACCCACACACTATGCAGGACCTCTGGTGGCCCACCCATGGAGGACCCCTAGCTGACACTCCCACATGGGACCTCCAGCTTCCCCACAGGACCCCTGGCTGCTGCTCCTGTGCGGACCTACATCTACCGGCATGGATTTCTATACATCAGTGAAGAATCCTCTGAAAGAGAAATTAGGAAAACTATCCCATTCACAATAACCTCAAAAAGAAAATAAAATACTTGGGAAACAACAAAAGAGGTGAAAGACCTCTACAATGAAAACTATAGGACACTAAAGATAGAAATTGTACAAGACCTTAGAAGATGGAAAATTCTCCCATCATCTTAGATAGGCAGAATCAATATTGTCAAAATGGCCATACTACCCAAAGTGCTATATAGATTCAATGCAATTCCAATTCAAATCCCAATGGCATTCCTTATAGAAATAGAAAAGGCAACAATGAAATTCATTTGGAAGCTTAAGAGACCCAGAATAGTCAAAGCAATCATTAGCAAGAAAAGTGAAGCAGGAGGCATCACAATACCAGACTTTAAACTATACTACAAAGCTATAGTAACAAAAACAGCATGGTATTGGCACCAAAATACACACGTAGACCAAGGTTACAGAATAGAAGACACAGAGACAAACCTACATAAATGCAGTTATCTCATACTAGACAAAGGTGCCAAAAACATACACAGCATAAAAGATAGCCTCTTAAACAAATGGTGCTGGGAAAACTGGAAATCCATATGTAGCAAAATGAAACTAAACCTATGTATCTCACCATGCAAAAAACTCACCTCAAAGTGGGTCAAGGACCTAGAAATTAGGCCACAGACATTGCACCTAATAGAGGAGAAAGTAGTCCCAAACCGTCACCACATGGGACTAGGACAAAACTTCCTTAACAAGACTCTGAAAGTACAAGAAATAAAATCAAGAATCAATAAATGGGATGGATTCAAACTAAAAAGTTTCTTCTCAGCAAAAGAAACAATCAATGAGGTAAACAGAGAGTCTACATTCTGGGGACAAATTTTTGCCACACAAACATCAGCTAGAGTGCTAATATCCAGGATATATAAAAAACTCAAAAAACTTAACACCAAAAAAATAAACAACTCAATTAATAAATGGGCTAAGGAGCTGAACAGAAACTTCTCAGAAGAAGATATACAATTGATCAATAAATATATGAAAAAATGTTCAACAACTCTAGTAATTAGAGACATGCAAATCAAAACTAAGATTTCATCTCACTCTAGTCAGAATGGCAGTTATCAAGAATACATGAAACAATAAATGCTGGCAAGGATGTGGAAGAAAAGGCACACTCAAACATTTGTAGTGGGGCTGTAATTTGGTACAACCAATCTGGAAAGCAGTATGGAGATTCCGTAGAAAACTTGGAATGGAGCCACCATTTGACCTAGCTATCCCACTCCTTTGTCTATACCCTAAAGACTTAAAAACAGCATATTTCAGTAATGCAACCACTTCAATGTTTATAGCAGCACAATTTACAATTGCTAAACTGTGGAACCAACCTGGATGCCTTTTGACAGATGAATGGATAAAGAAACTGTGGTATATATACACAATGGAATATCACTCAGCAATAAAAGAGAATAAATTTTGACATTTTCAAGTAAATGGATGGAGTTGGAGAACATCATGCTAAGTGAAGTAAGCCAATCCCAAAAAAAACAAATGCTGAATGTTTTCTCTGAATAGTGGATGCTGATACATAATGGGGATGGGGATGTGGAGCATGGGAGAAATAAAGGAACTTTGGAAATGGCAAACAGGAGGTAGGGGAAGGAAGACATCTTAGGGGTAGTAAAGATGGTGGAATGAGATGGACATCACTACCCTAGGTACATGTATGAAGACACAAATGGTGTGAATCTATCTTGTTTACAACCAGAGAAATGGAAAATTTTGCTCTATGTGTGTACTATGACTTGAAATGCATTCTTTTGTTTTAAAATTAAAAAAAATAAAAAATATCCAAGTAATGGAAACAGCTTAAGTTTCCATCAATTGCTGAATTAATACAGAAAATGTAGTCCATACAAATAATGGAATGCTATTAAACCATAAAAATAATTAAATTCTGCAATTTACAATAACAAGGATGGAACTGGAGTCAATTACAATTACATTAAGTTAAATAAGCCAAGTACTAAAAACAAGCACTATATGAACTCACTCATATCTGGAATCTAAAAATTTGATCTCAAAGAAGCAGTGAGTATATGGTGTTAACAAACTTCCATGGAAAGTAGGGTGGAGAAAGATATGGAATGATTGTTCATTGGCTACTAGTTAGAGTTGGATTGGTATAAGAAGTTTATATGTGCTATTGCACAGTGGAGCCACTGTAGATAACAAATGTACAAGTGAACATTTCAAAAAACTTGAAGAAAAGATTTTGAAAAATTTCACCACTAATAAATAATAAATGATGAAATAGATAATTATAGCCTGATTTAATCATTATGCAATAATCACATATCAAAAGCATTACATACATACATATATCAAAGCATTACATGGTCCCCCATTAACTACATATTACTTTTGCTCTTCTGTATTAATGAAAAAATATACAATATAATTAAAAAGGCTAAATCAAAACTTATTGGATATTACATAATTATGCTGAGAATTTAGGCAGAATTTAATTTGGTTACTCTTTTACATGTTTTTAAACTACCTACCCATTATTTTTAATCAGACTAATAATATTTTTATTGAAATGGAATAATTGGAAAGATTTTTCTATGTATAATTTGATGCCACAATTTTTACAAATGTAATTTTCTCTGAATTGATCAGAACTTAGCTGAATAATAAAATATGTTGATCTTAGTTTGCGGTTTTCTTAGAATATTTTGTAAATATATATTTTTATTTAGAATATTTGTATACCTATAATGACATCCCATGTTCACTGCAGCAAGTTCAAAATTTCAAATAAGAACAAATTAACTCTATATGTACTACCACATTGAAGTTCACATTGTGTGTGTCTGTGTATGTGTGTGTATTTGATTGTCTCTCCAAGATTAAATTATACACAAATGTGTAGCTGGATTTTTTCACTTATTTAATTATTGTAAACCTTTTCTTAAGCCCATTAATACAGACATGGTATCAATATCTACAGAGAAGTATCCAAAATGAAATGCCATAATTTACTTAACTTATATATTGTTGAGCATTTATGTTTTATATAGTGTAAAGTGCTTGCTTAGACTGTGTGAGGTCATGAGCTTGATCACAAGCAAAACACACACTAAAAAAATACTATGATTAACAACCTAGTAAATTTTCATTAGTCCTCTTATAGCAAAGGCATTAAAGAGTAAATTTATAAAAGATGAATGACTAAGTCTAAAAATTTCATATTTATAAGGCTTCAAACACATATGACCCGGGGCTGAGGCTCTAGCTCAGTGGTAGAGCGCTTGCCTATCATGTGTGAGGCACTGGGTTCTATCCTCAGTACCACATATAGATAATAAAATAAAGACCCATCAACAACTAAAAAAATTTTTTTAAATTAAAAAAAACAAAACATATGACCATTTGTTATCCAAAAATTCAACAATAAATACTATCAACTATAGTGTATGATTTATTTCATATAAATTCATTAATACTAGCCATACTTAGTGTTGATCATTCTCAATATTATAGGTAAGAGGAACATTCTCATTTCAATTTATATTTTGTTATAAGTGAGTCTATATAAGTTTCAAATTTGTATCTCTTAATAATTTGATCTCCCCATTTTCATTTGACTACTTATTAACATTTTATTATTGATTAGCTTTTTATATATTAAAATATTTAACAATTGGTCATTGTATATTATAAATGTTTTACCTGCTGTTTTCTTTTAAGTTTTGATTTACAGTATGTTAAATGTATAGGGTACAGTTGTTTGCTAAGAGGCAAATCCATTTGTCTTTTCCTTTATGGTTTCTACCCCAGGTATTATGCTTCAAGATGTCTTCCTTTTCCCAATCTCCATCACAATACAGAAGTTTTAGTCATATTTTTCCATTGCTGTGACCAAGATACCTGACAAGAACAATATTAGTGGAGGAAAAGTTTATTTGGGGCTCATGGCTTGAGAGGTTTTAATCTGCAGACAGCTGACTCCATTGCTATGGGTACCAGATGAGGCAGGACATCCTGGCAGAAGGGTGGTAGAGGAAAGCTGATTAAGATATGGTCACCAAGAAACAGAGAGAGGGTTCTGCTGAACAAGGACAAAATATATACCCCTAAGGCAAACCCCAACAAACCCACCTCCTCCAGCCACACCCTACCTGCATATAGTTACTACCCAGTTAATTCCTATCAGGGTACTAATGCACTGAGTATGTTAAAAATCTTATAAATCAATTCCTTCACATCTAATCTTATTTGCATTGTCTTACATATGAACTTTAAAGGGATACCTAACATCTAAACAATAACAATAGATATGGATCTATTTAAATTTAATTGTTTTCATTATTTCTTTCAAAAATTATCATTTTTTACATTCATATACTTCAGGTAGGCAAGTTTAAAAGTATTTTTAGTGAACCAAATTATTGTCAGTGTTGAAGAGAATGATTTACTAACTTTTTGTAACATTCTGCAACTATAAATATATTCTGCACAAATAGAGGTACATTTGAATATATTTAAGACAATCAACTCTTTTGTCTCTCCTTCAGAAACATCTGTGTTGTCTTGTAAATATATGTGGACATGCATGTTAATGATGTATGAGTCTATTAGATAATTGATTCCTTAGTCTTATTTTCACTCTCCTTATCATAGTTACATTCTAAAATATCTTGCAGTGGCTACTTTTCAAAATATTTCTGAATTTGTCTGTAGAATATGACATTAATCCACCTAAACACATTTGAGTACTGTTGGTAGAAACTTATAATTATGTTTTATTGTATACTTCAATGTAGCTAGAAAGGATTTTGTATGTTCTCATCACAAAGGAATGATAAATGTTTTAGGTGATGGATATGCTAATTATCATGATTTGATCTTTGCATATTGTGTATATATATTGAAATATCACACTGTACCCCATACATATTTACAATTATTTAAAAATTAAATAAACCATAATAGATTTTAATATGTGATTATACTGTAAAGCAGCCAAAATACATCATATAAATGGACAGTGTACCCCTGTTAGCTACCTTATATCTTCTACACCAATTTTCAACCAAAATTACTACTTTGGATCATTTGTACCTATTAAAACCCTTTGCTGATAATGATCATGGTGGCGATGACTGTCTTTTAGTTAGAGAAACATAATATAAATATTTTTGTGGGTTTTATTCTATATACATTAACTAGAGTCATTTTAATTTACAAAGTGGAATCACTGAGTATAATGTAAGTGAAATGTAATTTGTCCTTAGTATTTTTTCCAAAGATTGTTGTCCTGAGTAAATCTAAATGCTCTTAGTTGCACTCCATTGCTGAAATGTATCATTAGATATTGTGAAACATGCCATATTAGAAATGAATATTTTAAACATCAAACAGCATAATAAGTAATATGCAGATAACCATTGGAGTTAAGCTTTTATAGCATGATAGTTGCTAGAGTGCCTTGAGGTTTCTACAAATGAACTTTCTGGAGTGCAGTCACAGATATATTCTTTATTCTTTTCTATATCCATCCCTGGGGGCTCCCTAAGACAAGGAAATGTTCATCTTGAAAGAAAATTCCAATGAGAAACATTACTATTCCAGAACTATTTGACATCCCTGAAATGGGAATATTATAAATCATGCAGGAATATTTTCTGGCAACCCAATTCACATGAGAATTACACAAAGAAAATGTTTAAAAGACATAGGAACCAATATCTTCAAACTGATAATCCTAATTTGTTCATATAGATAATATGGGAAAACTCAGAAAAACAAAGTGTTAGTTACAAGCCATTTGAGTAGGTAAAACTGAGATATTTGTGATTTATATCCTGACCTGTCAGTATTTATCAGTAGCAAGGTAATATGAACTTAGAAACAAATTTATTCTACAAAACTCTTCAATTCTGAAATCTCATTGGACAATAGTTTGACATTTAAAATTATTCTTGGAGGGGTAAATTAGAAATCAATGACATGCTAACCCAGGTAACAGCAGTAGTTTAGAGAAATATAAAGCAAAATTTTAGGGAAAACACTAAAATTATTGTTGTAGGATGTGAAAGAAAAATGAAGACATTTGATTTGCAAAGTTCTATGTGGAATGTTTATCATTAAACCTAAATTCTTAGATGATGCCAGTATTTAGTCATTAGAAGGAAATAATGATGTTTCTTCTAACAATCAACACTATGAGACCAGATGGACTTTTCTCCAGATGCTTTGTGTTAACAGTTCATGGAAGGATAGTGATGCATATGATCCTGAACAAACATTCTAGGTGTACTGAAAAGTTGACTGTGAAGCACTGATGTCATCTCATCAGCAGTTTCTTTTATTGCGTGAGTAGAGCCAGGATGTTGACAACCTGCAACTCAAAATGGTGATTTATACTATCTATTTTTATATGCTACTTTAAGTGCTAACTTCAACAAGATAAGAAAACTGAACACCTATGGCATTAAAAATATCTTCGTCCAGGTCAGAGATAATTTTAAAACTTCATTATCTTCAAGGACTAATATATGAATAACTGGAAACAGGGAATACATTCTCTCCAGTATTTTTCTTTTAAAAATTGAGATGTTAAACAAAATACAGTCTGCCTTCTGTTTCCATTCCTGAATTTCTAATTATGGCTGTAACTTGCAAGTCTTATTTTAACTAAATCTAGGATGTAAATGAATAACTCTAGATGAGTTTCAGAAAATTATTTATTTTGAGCAGGAGACATAATTGGAGTTTGCTATATGTCTGTGGAATTCAATATCTGTTGCAAAAGGAATGTATGTCATGACAACTAAAATATTCAGACATTCCTTCACATATAACACATCAAATATTAAAAAGATAAGCACTGTGCGCCAGGAACTGTGCTAAGTGATCAATAAAAACATTAGTTCAGTCAGCATACTTTTGTCATGTGTAGTGAGTATCGTGGTAGATATTGAGATAATTGCAGTGAAATATAGCCATAATCTCTAACCTGCTGGAGTGATAAAAGCTATAAAATGATTCAAGTATAATGTCATCCACTAATAAAAATTATTATTTAGTGGTTGCCTCCATGGTGGTGGGCACTGCTCAAATTATTTAAGCATTTTAGCACTTTAAGCCTCATATAAATTCTGCTAATTAGGACTTTAAATTTGAAACAAAGAAATTGATTACCAATATGATTAAATATTTTTATTCTGATTTTAAGAGAATATTTTGGATTGAAACCTATGTTTTTCTGTTTCCAAAGCTTATGTTCAATAACAGGAAAAAGTGAAAGGATTATAAAGCACAGTAAAATATGGGCTTTGAGCTAAAAAGCACAAAAATTCAGAATGCAGAGCAATATTTAAAGAACAGTAACATTTCTATAAGAGAAAACTCTGAAAATGAAATCAAGAAAACAATCTCATTTATAATACCTATGAAAAACAAAGGAAATGAAATCAGTGTGCCAAAGAAAAATATGTATGAGCATGGATATTGCAGCCACCTACAAAATAAATGCCCATCAACTTATTAATGGATAAAGAAAATATGTATATGATGAAATACTACTTGGCCATAAAATAATGAAATAATGTAATTTCTGACAATGAATGAGCGTGGACATCACATTAAGTAAAATAAGCCAGAGAAAGGCAAATACCACATGATCTCAGTCATATAAGTAACTAAAATAAAAAAGTTCGTATAAGTAGAAATTAAGGGGACAGTTGTCAGATCCTGAGGTTGTTAGTAGGGAGAATGTGTTGGGGAGATGTTGGTTAAAGGATATATACTTACAATTATGAGGGCTAAGCACAAGAAATCAGTTTAGCAGTGGGGTGATGATAGTTAAAGATGACATGCTGAATTTTGAAGAAAGCAAGGACATTGTGTTCTCACTTCAAAAAGGATAACTATGCAAAGTAAAGCATTTGTTAATTATCTAGGCTTAACCACTAAACAATATATAACAATTTCACTTCCAGACAGCATGCTGTACATGACAAATACATAGAATTTTATCTATCAATTTAAAAGAAATTCTCCAGGTGGGAGAAAATAAGAATTTAAATTAAGAGTATGGCATTGGAATGGAGATTATTTTGATATATTTCTTAATCTGAGTAGATAGTATTTAATAATTGAATAGGTCGTGATAACAAAGCAAAAATTCGGGATGTATCTGAGTTTTCTAGCTTGAGAGATCCAATGATAATCATCCCTTAACTAAGAAAATGATTGTACCACAATGTAAGTGAAGATAAAATATTTTTACTGAATATATATGATGACCTTTGTATTTTATACCTGAATGTCTATATCAAACAGACATTTGGAAATGTGAGATCAGAAATGTTTGCATTCCAGTAACACAGTATTTTGTTATTTTGGTAACAATTTTTCACAGTTTCACTCTGATTTCTGGTTATACATATTCTTCAGAATAGGCTTCTAGGTCCAGAAATAAGCAAATCAGCCTCAGAGCCAAAAACATCACTCACAAATTACCTGTACAAAATAAAATTTACTTCTTTAGACTCTTACATAAATCATTACTCTTTATGAAATTTAACCAGCTTGAATATCTTTCAAGTCCATGTCACTCATGCCAAACTTCTTGGAAAAGAATTCTGAGAAGCATTAAGGATGTACAATAGAGTAATATATGTAAATAAAGTAAAACATAACTTTAGAAACTTTCTGAATAGTTGTCATTAAGTGAAACTAAAGACAATTACAAATCATCAAATGTAAATTGCTTCGGAAATGTCTACTACTCAAGATAATTACTCAAGATAAAACTGGCCACCTACAATAACCAAGAGTATAAGACAATATTTTCCCTTGTCATAGTTGCAAATTATTATGGTTTGGATATGAGATGTCCCATTAAAAGCTCATTCAGCAATAAGAAAGTATGGAGGCAAAATGTTCAGTTTATGAGATTTAAATGGATTACTGGGTGGTAACTATAGGCACATGGAGGAACTGGATAGAAGAAATAGGTCACTGGAGATGTGCCTTTGGGTATAATATTTTGTTCCTGGATCCTCATGCTTGTGCTCTCCACCCTGCCCACCCCACTCCTTCTTAGCTGCCATCAGCTGAGCAGCTTCTTTCCTCTGTCACACCTTTCTTCAATGGTTTTATCTCTCTCTTAGGCCCAGTATAAGGGAGTGGGCCTATCATGAACCGAACCACTGAAACCATTTTTGTAGTTGTGTATGGACAGAATGCCTTTATTTTATTTGTTTATTTTTATGTGGTGCTGAGGATCGAACTCAGTGCCTCACATATGCTGGGCAAGTGCTCTGCCACTGAGCCAGAGCCTCAGCCCAACTTTTTTTCTTTAAATTGGTCTTCTCAATTATTTTGATCACAGTGATGAAATCTGACTAACCCAGAAACTGGTATCAAGAAGTTGGGTCATTTCTGTGACATATCTGATAATGTTGAGATAGGCAGATCTCAGCAAGAGAGGAAAGGACACCCTTACTAGATAAAGACTTAGATCTATGAACAAGACTATCCATGTTTTTCACTTTATTTAGATGAAGAAAGAAAGCCTGCATCATATGCTTGTATCAGATCAAATAGAACAAAACATAATCGATTTAAATGTCATCAGATTCAAAGATTTAGACAATGTGTCCATAATTGATTTATGGCTAGACTGCAGAAGCAAGAAGCATTCTGAACTCCAAATATCAAATGCTTGACATGGAATTTGATTTTCACCAAAGTTTGCCTTGGAACATGCACTTTTCTTCACAGAGAAATAAATTTATAGCCATAGAGTTCAACCCTGGATATCTCATTTCTTATATTCTAGGAGCAATGAGGCATATCTGTACCCTGCCAAATATATATATTTGTTTTGCAGTCCTTTAATAAATATTTGTGTGTGCTTTTAAATGGCCCTAAAATTCACTTCTCTTCAGCTGAATAAATGAAGAACTTGCCCAGGGTGAGTTGGGGTCACACTGCCCACTTGGAGGATATACTGGAATCACTGTATGGTGACCATGTTTCAGAAGGCTCGGAACTGATATGTGGGGAATTTTGGGGAAAAAACTTTGAGATGCAGGCTGGAGACACCTTAGAATGCCTTAAGCAGAGTTTAAAGGGCAATTCTTGTGGGAGCTCAGAAGATCATGATACTGATAAGAATGTGGACAGTAAAGATTACATTCATAAACCAGGCGCAATGGCGCAAGCCTGTAATCCCAGCACTTAGGGAGGCTGAGACAGGAGAATCACGAGTTCAAAGCCAGCCTCAGCAATGGCAAGGTGCTAAGCAACTCAGTGAGACCCTGTCTCTACATAAAACACAAAATAGGGCTGGGGATGTGGCTCAGTGGTCGAGTGCCCCTGAGTTCACTCTCCAGTACCAAAAAAAAGATTACATTCATGAGGTTTCAGAAGGGGAAAAGGACTCTAATGGATATTGGGATTACTGGCCATTCATGTTACATTCCAGCAAAGAACTTGTCTGCAGTTCGTCCATGACTAAAGCTTTTCTTTGAGGCTGACATTTAAAGATGATGGATTAATTAATCTTGTGGAGAAAATGTCTAAGCAGCACAAATTTCAAGCAGTGACATAGGTATTGCTGTTGACTATGAACCAGGTATATTGTGATAACCAGGAGCAGAAAACAGATTGGAAGAATTTTAAAACTTGCCATTTTGTCAGAAAAATTTTACAATTGGCTCCAAGGAAGATGTTTTTGCTGAGATTATAGCCACTAAAGAGAATCTGCATACTTCACAGAGAGAAAATAGGAAATATGCCTTGAGGACATCTCAATAATCAGCAATACCACACCCATGGCAGGCTCAATGATGTAAAATGAACAAAACTTGCTTAATATTCATTTCTTTGAGATCACCTAGGCTTCCTCAAAAGCTGTTTCCCCAGTATTAATTCATCATGATCAGCTACCCAGGCACTCTTAAACCACTACAGCCATGGACAAAGGAGAACCAGCTAATACTTGAGCTAGTAGAAAAAATTGGTCTCGTGATCATGGTGCTGATCCTGCAGAAATGCAAAATTCTGGAGTTGGGGATTTTGGAGGCTTCCACCAAGATTTCAAAGCAAGGCATCAGAGGCCAGGCAAAGTGTGACAGGGTCAGAATCCCTGGGGGCAGCCCCTGAGAAGGCCATGTGCAAAGTTATGAAAATGAAGCTGAAGCAGCAATGGAGACTCCAGAGATTAATAGATGCCAGTAACATGGAAAGTCTGCAAAGGAAAGATTCTTGGTATAGTCAAAGCCAGGGCGATAGAGAGACTTGTGAGCTGAAACTGGCAAGGCCAAGAGGAAAGGGTTGACCAAGGTCTTTGGGGCTTACATCTAAACACCTCATTTGAACAATGCTAGAACTGTTAAGACTGTGGGGACTCTTGGGGATGGAGCAAATGCATTTTGCACTGTGAGACTGACAGGACATTTCAGGGACCAGGGGTAGAATATTATGGTTTGGATATTAGGTGTTTCCCAAAATCCCATGAAATGTTTAGAGGTAAAATTTTTAGATTATGAGTGATGTAACCTAAATAATGGATTAATCAATTTGATGGATTAATACTTTGAATGGATTGCTGAGTGATAATCAGGTACAGCATTGCTGGAAGAAGTCAGTTACTGGGGGCATGCTCTTGGTGAGTATATTTTTCCCTGGCTCCTTGCTCACTCCCTCTCTGCCTATTTCTGTCTCTCTCTCTCTCCTCCTTGCTGCCATTTTCTGAGTAGCTTTCCCCCACCGTATCCTTTCACTGTGATGTTCTGCCTTACCTTGCCTGAGACCCAGAACAATGCAGTCAGCTGACCATGGATTGAATCTCTGAAACCATGAACTCAAAATAAGCTTTTTCTCTTCTAAGTTGTTGCATACATGACTAACACAGAGATATCACAAGAAATAAGGATGGACAGTTTAACTTGGGAGAAATATATGGATTCTCAGGAGCTTCAGAATTCCTCAAGCCTATGGGTTATGGAGTGATCACTTTGTGTTTGAAGTTAACTTTAATTTTTATTCATTGTGTTGTATATTATCTTAATTATAAAATAGAAATTATATATATATTTATGGAATACAATGTGATGTTTTAATATATGTATACATAGTAAGATGATTAACTCGAGTTAATTAATATGACAATCTCCTCACCTATATTTTGTGGTGAAAACATTTCGAGTCTACCGTTTTAGTGATATGACATATGATCACCATACAGTGCAATAGATTAATAAAATTTACTATCTCTAATTGAAACTTCTCCCCTTTCCTTTTGCACCTCAATAACTAGTCTCTGGTAGCCATCATTTTATTCTCTATCATTATGAGCCCAAAATAGTGGGTCACAGATGAGAGAAAAGTAATGAGAAAATAGAGATAAGAAAAGACCATTTGGTTATTTCTTCCTAAAGTGCCAAGGTAATAAGCAAAAAATGAATTTGAGGGAAATAAAGGTAGGAATTATCTGGAACTAAATTGCATCTTTGCTTGATGGTGGTCTGACTTCTGTTCTCCTAGTTAACTTTGCTTATCCTTTAAATTTCAATTGAGATATTATTTTCTTCAGAAAATCTTACTTGATCCCGAAGTCTTAGTAGTGTCTCCCCTGATTTGCAGAACCTTCATTTCTTCCATATCATATAATATAATGTGATTAACTGTAAGGACTATAAAGCCTCCTGAAGACAGAGTCCACTTACATCTTATGCATTCAACATTTAACATATTGAGTGTTCAATAAATATTTCATCTGAATGAATGAATAGATAAATGGAAGAAATTAAAATGTAAATGGTTGTTATGGTTTAGATAAGAAATGTTCCCTGAAATGCAGGAATATTCAGAAGCAAAATGATTAGATTATGAGAGCTGTAACCTAATCAGTCAATTAATTCATTGGATAGATTGATAATTTGAATGTATTACTGAGTGGTAAAAAAAAGTGCATGGCTGGGGGTGGTAGGTCACTGTGGGTGTGCACTTGGTGATTATATTTTGTCTCTGGCTCCTCATTCTCTTTCTGTTTCCTGGCTGCCAAGAACCTAGATATTTTCTCTGCTATGCCCATCTGCCATGATGTTCAGCCTCCACTCTGGCCTAGAACAACAGAATCAACCAACCATCAGCTGAACCCCTGAAACCATGAGCCAAAAAAACCAAAAAACCAACCTTTTCATCTTCTAAGTTGTTTTGTCAGATATTTTGGTCACAGTGATATACATATGACTAACACAATGATCTATTTTGAGGGAATCAGTCTCTGTGAAAGGGTATAATAGATAGTTATGGACTGCCATGATTACAATATGGTTTGTTGCATCTGTAATTTTTGTTGAAATTTGTGTGCTTTTGTGGCAATTTTGAGAGGTGTTCCTAAAGAGGACTAATACCTTTCTTGATTGTGAATTCTCATTCTTCCAAGACTGAGTTAGTTACCATGAGTTTGGATTGTTATAAAGCAAAGCCATCCCTCATGCTTTCTTTTCTGTATGCATCTGTTTGCCCTTCCATATCTTGTGGTTAGTTGAAGCAGCCTGAAGACCTTACTGGGAGTTGATCAGATGCCATAACTGTATTCTTATAATTCTTAGCCTCCAGAACCATGAGCCAAAATAAAATTCTGCTTTATAAATCAGCCAGTCTCAGGTGTTAAGGTATATGAACAGAAAATAAACTGAGACAAAGACCTACATGTGGAGATTTTTTAATCCAAAAGGAAAACATAAAATGTAAACCAGTAGGTGGGGAAGAACAGACATTATTACAGGCAGTCATAAAATGGCAAAGTTTACAATTTAGGATTTTATTGGATATAGAAGGATGAGTCAAATAGGTTAAAAGGAAACCTTCAGGCATCTTTGCCTATATGGGAGGGATCTTAATTATAATCCTTAATCACAAAAACATAAATTAGACAGGAATTAGTAGAAGTAGAGAATATATAGCATATATGATTGCTATTTTTACGTCAAATAGTACTCCCCACAATATTTTAATGTTCAGAAGAATATTCTAGTCATTGAAAAATCTGTGCTCATTGCATCAATTCCTGTCAATGTCTCACATTTTGGTATTAACTACTAGGCACTCCTGATTTCAATTTCCACCAAAAATGTATTAAAGATTTTTCATTGTAATTTGAAATGGAAAATAAATATTTTTCTGTATAAAACTTGTCATTTAAAATGTTTATCTTCCCTAACCATCAAAATAAAATTATATCCATAAGATAGCTTATCAACTATCTATGAAATCTAAGAATTTTGTCCGTGAGGGAAATCAGCCTCATTCTGAGTTCCATATTAGAACTTAAAATATAGCATATGGTAGACCCTTAGTATCAGAATATGAAATTATTTCCTCCTTGTTTCAGCCTTCTGGATGATTTTATTGTGACTAGTACAGGGGTTCTTACTTTAGTGTTAGCAGCATCAGGGAAATATAGGGAGTAAGGAGTAGAGTCAGAGTTCAGGGTAACTTATATTCTTAGATGGGGGAACACCTACATCTAAAAGTAGTAAGGAGTGAAACTTTGGGAGGTAATAAGGGAGATCTGGCCTACCTTTAACCATAGTTTACATAGAAAAGATATTCCTTTTTCATGCCATTTAGAATTTAAAGATTGCCTACATTAGTAAAGGTGGAAGAATTAGGTTAATTGAGTCTTCAACTGAAATGTTTTATTTAAAATAAAACTCAGTTTATGGTTTATGATCATATTGAGGTATGCAGAAGTTTAATTCCAAATTATTAAATTGTGAC
Source organism: Xerus rutilus (assembly GCA_028644305.1). Taxonomy (NCBI): domain Eukaryota; kingdom Metazoa; phylum Chordata; class Mammalia; order Rodentia; family Sciuridae; genus Xerus; species Xerus rutilus. The sequence goes on from CM053417.1 coordinate 58,958,253, forward strand.
AAGAAAATTTATTTATATTAACTGACTCATGGAATACCTCACATTCTCATAGCTAGGATTATAAGCATCTGGGAAAATTGATGTCATGTATGTCATAGTTAATTATAATATTTTGTTAAAATTAGAAATGTTAGATAAAAATAAGAAATTGCCACTTACTGACATATAATTGTCTCTTTTCCTGTACCTTCTCAATTCAGTCCATTTGATACCACTTATAGATTGATAATCTATATACTCATTGATGCCTTTTTAAGGTTTTATATTAGAGTCCTATGTAAATCAACAAAGTCTATCTCCCACTACAGCTGGACAAGAATTCTGTTTTCTTACAGAGGATTTCTTTCTGTTCCAAAAAGTAGTACATGCCACTCTAATTTCTTACTTTGAGGCTTATTTGGTGCTTGTCTCTTCCATTTGCCATCCTTCACTCAACCAGACATGCTCTTTAGTATTCTTTTCAAATTTCATAAAGTCTGCCCATGTTTCTTGCATGTAACAGTTTTTTTTTCCTTCTTTACCATTGTATCATACATTTGGTATTTAATTATATAGCATTTGTAGTGACTTCTGTTTATAATGCGAACATTTTTACCTTGATATTATTTTAAGTTTCTTGCTACATCAACTATCCTTTTCATGATAGACATTGAATGGCACTGTTGTAGTTTGGATAAGTTGTGTCCCCTAAAAACTCTTATGTGAGACAATGCAAGAATGTTCAGAGGAAAACTGATTTGATTATGAGAACTATAACCTAATTGATGGATTTATCCATTTGAATATGTTAACTGGGTAATAATTGAATGCACGTACCCTGAGCCTAGAGAAATAAAACATACGGTATGCCTTTTGTGTTTATAGTTTGTTGCTGATGAGGGGAGCTCTTTTTCCTTGTTGCCATGTCCTGAGCTGTGTTCCTCTGCTATGCCCTTCCATCTTGATGTTCTGACTCAGATGGGATCCAGAGCTAGGGAATCAGATGACCATGGACTTAATTTCTGAAACTGTAAGCCAAAATAAACTTTTTCTCCTCTATGTTGTTCTTGACAAGTCTTTTGGTCACAGCAACAAAAAGAGCCAACTAAAACAAACACCTATGTGCTTTCAATTTTAATTCTCTCATTTGATTAAGATGAGTTTTTAGGTATGTTCATATTTTTCTGGTGCTTCTAAGGTCTTTTTATACTGCTAATCTCATAAATGACAACGCAATCCAAGAGGCATGTTCTCCCATAAATTTTAACATAAATTTTACCCAAAAGATTATAGGTTTAACTGATTTTTTATAAAGTCATCCAAGGATGAAATATTTCTCTCATTAGAACATAATGAATTATCATGGCATGCTCTAAGAAATTTATTAATAAAGCTCAAATGCATTTGTGGTTATTGTGGTTCTCTGCTTTGATTAATTGAAGCAAGTTGCATACCTCATTATAATAAAAATGTCTGAATCTCTAGAGAGATTTACCATTGCTAAATCAGTACATTTGCTTTCCAAAGCTTCTGGCTTCCATACTTCCAGTGAATGTGAGCTAATAACATAGTCTCTGGTTTGTGTTCTCAGTTTAACTACAATTCCATTTATACCTAGGAACTTCAGAGATGTATTGCAAGGTAGTCAGGAGAGGGCATAAAAAAAAGTGGAATCTTACATTGTTCATGTGAAGAGAGGGGCATCAGTAAGTAAGGAACGTAGCATCACATTTATTATCATCTAGGCATTTTATGTTCAAAATGACTATAACTTCTACCAATGATAGCCAACTATCTTTATACATGACCATTGATTTACATGTCATAAATTATAAGTGCATATGCTTCGAGAGCAAGCTGAACCAGTAGAAAAAGGAAAACAATCCACATTTAATTTCAGTGATTGCTTACAAAGAAAACCAGAAGTGTTTTATGTATATATTGTGTGTGCACACGTGTATTAATATCATTACAAACAAATGAGAAATATTCTGATTAATTTTATATTACCTGTAATATCTGACAATTTTTCTATTTTTCTATAATTTTGAATGAGTGAATCACTTATCCATGAATATGATTGTGAACAGCTTTTCTACAAGTTCAAGATGAAGTGGTCAAATACTTGGTTCAGAATCAATTCTTTTTCTGTTTATTTTTGTTCTTTGTTTCTTTGTTTTGATACTGGGAATTGAACCCAGAGATGTGTAACCAATGAGTCATATCCTCAGGCCTTGTATATTTTTTTTATTTTGAGACAGAGTCTCTCTAAGTTGCTTAGGGCTTTGTTAAGTTGCTGAGGCTGGCTTTGAAATTCTTATCCTCCTATCTTAGCCTCCCTATCCACTGGGATAAACTCCAATATCTGAAACTGTGAGCCAAGATAAACTTTGTTATTTATAAGTTTATTATCTCGAGTATTTGTTACAATAACAAAATGCTAACAGGAAATTGGTGTCAGTAGTGGAATAGTCATTGCTTTTACTATGTACCTGAGGATGTAGAGAAGCCTTTATAATTGTTGCAGGAAGAGATTTGAAAAATTTGGAGTAGAAAGCTAGAAAAAAACCTAGAACACTGTAAGTGGAGCTTAATGGATGATTCTCATGGGTATTAAGAAGAGCATAATTGTGATAGGAATGCAAACATTAAAAGCTATATTGATGAGGTGTCAAATGGAAATGAGGACTCTTGGAAATTGGATTAAAGGTCATCCTTACAAAGAAGCAAAGAATTTGGATGCATTTTATCTATGTCCTGACACTTTGCAAGAGGTCAAGTTCAAAGGTGATAATTTAGTTTATCTGTTGGAGGAAATTTCAAGGCAGCATAACATTTAGGCATGGGAATTACTGGCCACATTTAGCCAAATATATAAGGCTAATAAACATTAAGTGTACCACAGTACAAAGATTTAAATATTTTCAGTCTGACCAGAAAAGGAGTACATGTAAAGGTGTGACCAAGAAGGATGCAGTTACTAAAGAAATTATTGCCTATAAAAAGCAGTTAAAGTCAAATGTGGTAGTGCACACCAGTAATCCAAGCAGCTTGGGAGGCTGAGGCAGCCTCAGCAAAAGCGAAGCTCTAAGCATCTTAGTGTAACCCTGTCTCTAAATAAAATACAAAATAGGGCTGGTGATGTGGCTCAGTGGCTGAGTGCCCCTGAGTTGAGTTCAATATCCAGTATTTATGTCAAAAATAAAGCAATTATATGCTTTGCATAAGCCCAATAGGAAGGATGCCTCAAGGTCATCTCAGGAATCTCTAACCTACTCCACCCATTCTATGTTCAAATGTGTAGAAATGCAAATATTTTTCAAAGACTTACATTTAGGAAGGGAATACCAAGGTACCCTGTATGTCAAAACAACCTAGATATTTTTTTCCTCATGTTTAACTATAAAGCCACAAAGAGGTTTCTGCAGGCATGGCTCAAGATTACCCAGGTATATCTCATACTTGTAGCCAGTCTTGGGGTTATCCATGTTATGTTGGTTTTGAAAGCATGCAGAATATAAGAGGAATGAATTCATAAACACATACTTCTAAGAGATAATGGTGATACAGACAGGTTACATATTTCAATTCTAAAAAGAAGGAATAAGGATAATTGAGATGAGTGATCAGATCAAAGCAAGGCCAAAACCCAGCAGAGCAAACATTAAATTCTGAGTCTTTATGTCCAGAATTTTGGACACACTTTGTCTGTGGCTCCATAAAGCTCCAAAACCTTGAGCAGCTTGCAGCGCACATTGCTATTTTAAGGGTCAAGTCTGTGTGCTTCCTATAGCTTTCTTGGCAGGCATACCATGGTGCTGATGCCTTTGCTTTTGGGGGTCTATATAGCAGCTTTGGCTTTACTCTCATAACTCTACATATGACCCTGTCATTGGATGCTTGTAGGGACTCTAACTCTGAAACATATTGCCTGCTTCTCAAAATTTCCTTTGAAATCTTGGTGGAAGCTCGCCTTGGTTTTTCACTACTTAGACACTTCAACATACTGAGAGATCAGGAATTTTGGGGGCCAGAGTAGATATATACCCCTTTCTTAATTTTTTGTTGTCTTTTTCCATTGAAGGTGGCTCCAGAAGAAATTTTTTGAAAATAACAGATGTTCAGAAACATTTTACAGTTCTTTGTACACTCTATTTTTTTCCTACTTCCAAGTGCAATCCTTCCTGCTAGTAACAGCTTCACTAGACACATATAGCCAGAAGGCAATCTAGTGTGAATTAATAGAATAATTGAGGACAAGAATATTGGCCTGTTTAAATGGGTGGAGAGAAATAAGATGTATGTTCCTATTTGTTTGGGATAATCAAACTGGAGAAAACTTTGCAAACACCTTCCTGTTTCTTATATTTTGATTTGCACTGACTACTACACACTTCCATGACTGCAGTTGGTAATTTTGGAAAAAAAGTGACAATTGTCAAAGTCAAAATGCTTTTATTTATACTGAAGTTTAGCAAGTACATTTTTTAACAAAGAGAGTATACTTTAACTTAATATATGGAAGAACAGAGAAACCATACATATAAGAATCTATTCTCTAAACACACTACAATATTTTCTCATAAAAGACAAAAAGCCAAGCTGAAATTATCATAGAAAAGCATCAAATATGGTCAAGTTATGTTAGCCATTAAGATTTAGCTCATATTCTTAAACTGATCAATCTAATGTGAGGACAAAGTTTACATCATTGCTTTTAAAATGTACACATATTCCTTTTTTAATGTAACAGATTGAATAGCTGGTCAATAAACAAAGCTTTGCTGATAAACACAAATGAAATAACTCCATGTTGAATAGTTTCAGAGATAAACTGGAATCACAAGCATCTTCATTTATGTAAAGCCAGCGAGGACCTTTCAGGCTGAATAAAACTGTTGTGCCATTGCTAAACAGTAATAGTTACCTCCTTTAAAAAAAAGAAAACAAGTTAGTTCTTCTGTGGAATAAATCTGATACATGCTTAAAAATACTAAGACTTTTATCTTCAGGAACATAAAATAAGTTGATGTAACAGGTCTGTCAGTATTTGTAAAAGTTAACTCAACATTTCTATATGTTAATATGTCAATTTTCAAACATCCTTCAATTTTCATGATATAGCTTCTGTTCTTCTTTTGACAGCATTGAAGAATTGAAGACTGATACTTTTTTCATAAAATATGTTATAAGTTCTATAGTGATCTATATTATTTTTCCTTTTGTACACAATGGTTCATTGAAGTCCCTATATTTTACCAAAATAGGGGGAAATGAGTTATATAGTTTTAACCTAAGATAATGATAGCTTTATACATTTAGAATTTTCTCTCCCAAGTTTAACCTTGAGACTGTGTATACTGCATCAAAGGAGACTAGCTCTGCATACCATTATGAGCAGAGGTTTTGGTCACCCCATTATTCATTTAAGTGTTGATACTCTAGAGTTCATTGCATCCTAGATTTAAGGAACATATGATAGGTGTGGTTAAAAATTATCAATGAAAGATTTTTAAAAAAAATTATTCTTTTGTTTAACATTGCTATTTTCCATAACAATGATTTATGACCTGAGTATTTTACTAATCACAAATTGTCCTTTGCTTACAAAAAGAGAAGCAGCAGGAAAGAAAGTGTGGATAAATCAGTATGAATCTATTATCTGTGCTTAAGACATGCAAGAATGCTTATGTTTATGATTCAAAAGTATCATCTCTACATATAAGGAATAAATCATCATTTTTGAACTGATATGCCTAGTGTTAAATATTCATTTAATCTGGTTCAAATCTTAGCATTGTAAGGAGAACAGTATACATTTTTGGACCTTATGCATGGTATCTTTAAAATATTTATTCTCTCTGTGTAAATGGTATCATGGTCTGTCAGTAGAAATTTTTGGATAATACCTCTGAAACAAAAATAAAGATATGGTAAGGTAATAGGAGAATAAAATAATTTGATTCTGTGTTAGTCAGACTAGCTGGAAGTTTGGAAATAATTAGAGGGCAGCCAGATATTTTCCCAAGGAATCCATGGAATTTATCTGATATTTTTAACAGAGTAAAATAAAACAAAGCTTATATTTTTGGAAAGTCTCTGGTAATCTGTCAAACTAAATAATTGCTCAGACTGCTTTGTACATGGAGTCTGAGAATATTTATTGTGATGAAACTAGTTAGTTTCTCAGTTCTCCAGTCTGCCTCATCCTCTGTATACACAGCCTAAATGTCATAGGAAAGATCTTCAACATCCAATGCAAGACAGTTATTTTACTAGGATTCAAATTTATACAATATAGTAAAGCTCAAGTCATGCAGTACAAATTGTGAACATTACAAACTTGAATACAATGGCAAAACAAATAATGCCCTCTAAAAAATGTACATAAACACAGCAGTGAATGCCAAAAGACAATCAACATTCTTCATTTGGAAAAATTCAGTTACAGAAAAACTCATTTATTATGTGTAATTCTTGTTTTTATTAAAAGAGACAAACATATCTGCCCACACACTTCATTTAATGTCCCTGTTTATAAGGTCTATCAGGAACAGTTTCCATAGCAGCTTGAAAATAAAAAAAAGAACTAAAATTAAAAAATAAAACTTAGGCTAGCAAGAAGACAATATTTATATGAATCAATTTTTACCCAGAGTAAAATAAATTGAGATTTCATAATAGTGAGTTTTTCTCCCAATATTAAAACCAGTAGCAAAATACACTCCTGTGTTGCATGCTGTATAAAGTTGACACCTATTCTGTTATTGTTTTACATATGTCAATGCTAAATGACCAAAAAGTAGGAGCTAGAATTGAACTGCTAAATGACACTGATCCTTGGAGCAATCTCAAAGTTGCCACATTTCAATTTCAAAATGCATTTCAGCTATAATATGAGTGATTTATCATTTAGTAGTAGCTGTCAAAGCAAACTCCTAGATAAAACAAAAACATCTGGAACCATAAACAGAGGAGTGCAGTAGCTGAATTTTAATACAAACCCAGCATGTTCACTTCATTAGGAACAGGAAACACCTAATTAGTAATTGAATGTTTCATGTTTTTAAGAGGGTTCATACTTGAGCTCCAGAGATGATGTGATATGCACTCTGGATGTAAACAATTTTAAAGATCAGGGAGAACAAAGAATAAAGCCTCTTTGGAGGAATGTTAGGAGCTCAGGAACTTAGAAAGAAGGACACACACTACCTGGGGAGTGCTGGCAGGGTTTATTACTTTAAGATATATTCAATAGATAAGGAGAGAATTTGATATATCCAAACACGACCAGTTTTAAGTAAAAATGCAGGCCCATGCAGCCCTTCCCTTAGCACAACACTGCCTGATATGGGCGAACCCCATGGCACAGAAGGCTGGTAGGGCCTTCTCCATACAGGAGACACTCTACTACTCAGTTGAATTATCTTTCAAGGACCACAACTGGCTATCCCAAGCTCCTTTAAGTGTGAGACTTTCCTCCTGTGTTATATACCTAAAGATTATGAAAAGAAATAGCTAAAATCAGGTGTCATAAAGAAGATAGATATGTGCAAAAAAGCCAGAAGAAAATGTATTAGGATTCTTCATGGTCATCCAAAGGAAGATAAATATATTTGTAAAATAGCAGTAGTGTGTTCTTAAGTGACTAAATTTGAAAATGATGTTCAATTTACCTTATCATTCAACATGTGCCATCTGAATATATAATGTTGAGACATTTTGGGATGTTTTATTTTTAGTTATAACTCATTATTATTAAGTTCAGATATTGGATATTAACAAAGTTTTCATTGGATTTGCCTAAACCTTCTTCGTAATTTATTTCTGATATGGCTTTTTTTTTTTTTTTTTTTTGCTGAATTTGGCTAAAACATCACAACTACTCTACATAAGCAGACCTTCTATAGTCCATGGAGAGCATCATCAGAAGCCAAATGTCTGGGCCTTAAAAAATCATTCTGCATATGAAATGACTAAAATGTCATATTCATTGACATGGAATAATGTAATATTTAAAAGTGTGTACAGTAGTTGCCATTCCAACCAAAGTGCATATACTACTATAGGGAACTGATAAATTTTAATCCATTCCAACAAAGAGAATGGATAGACCTCATTTTGCCCTTTGCTTAAGATGAGTTGTACTTTTGTCACATCAGAGCTTAATTCTAGGGCAGATATAAAACAATGTATCAGATTTTGCTTGATGTAAGGAAGCATTTTAGGAGTGAAATTAAATGTTTCTGATTACTTAAATACCTATTATATTAGTAGGAGGCATAAAAATGATGACAGGTATATATCATCAGTCTTTGACCACGTGTTTGTTAAATAAACAAATAAAAATACTTAAAGCCATTCCCTGGGCAATTCAAGCCAAATGACCCATTTGGCTTGGCCCTAATCATCTGAACATGTTTGGCATCCGGCCGTATCTACAACAGAGGGTGAAAGGTAGAAAATATCCATGATGTAAATGTAAATGTCCTTTCCTACGTCTATATATTTTTCATTCTGTTTGCTTGTTGATCACATAACAAAAAGGAAGCAAGACCAGGGAGAAGAGAGAAGAAAAAGAATAAAGGGAGTTTTTTTAGTAGCTTGAGTGTCTAATTTTATCATTGCCTTTCTTACAGATAAGTAATATGCTAGCAGAAAGGGGTTAAATGTTTTGCTCCACCAACAACAGTTCAAGGAAAAATTTATGCATGTTAAACTCTAAAAACTAGAGCTCCCTGTATTTCCTTAGAGAACACTACAGTAAAGTCTTTCTTTTAGAAAGGTATGTTCCCAGGCCATGATAACAAATATTCATTACTTGTACAAATGAATGACCTCCTGAAATACCTTCTGTTAATTACCAGGTCTGACAAAAAACCTATTACATAGTAACCACAGCTTAAATCAAGAACGTCTACATTTTATCTCATACCATCTAGAAATAACATTTTCTGTGTATTAAAATGTTTTCCACCTACTTACCCCACTAGGATGCTGTGTGAATTAATATGATAATGTTTGTGAAGCACTATGAACTCCTTGGAAAAAAAGGGATTAAAGAAGTATAAAGTATCAGATTCACTCATCTTTATGATTATCCCCTACAAACGTATGAAACCCATTCTCTAGCACATTTTTCCTGTAAGTGCAAGATTCTATTTATCAGTTATGAACAAATAGTAATTGTAGGTTCCATATTTTAAGAATTTGAGTATGAAATCTAAATAATTACAACACTAAATAAGCAGGTAACTGCTACAGCACCCTATTCGTGCCTATGATCAGTTGGAGTTCCGGCATCAGTGTTCAGGCTGCACAGAAAAAACAATAAGACCTGGTCAAAATTTCATTCCAACAAAGAAAACTCAAAATCTACTCAATGCATGTCACTGAAAAATACAAACTCTATAGAAGTATTTTGCTCTACTATATATATTCAAGTTTTGAATAAACTAGTGTGTAGTAAATATATTATCTGATTAGGTTTATTCCTTAATCATATATTCATTTATGTGTTTCATTCTATTAAAATCAAATTATACAAAAGTGAGCAAAACTGTAGATTTACAGTGGTTTCAAACTTAATTTAATTCTCTAGGGGTAACATTGACAATATAAAAATGGTGTAAATGATATTCCCTAACTCTAAAATATGCTTATGAGCCCCTTGTGCATGTTCTACTGCTTTACAACCTGCAGTGAAATGCATGACTAGCTTAATAAGCAAGGAATTTAGGAGGTTTTATTTTTTTCCTCAGTCTAAAGAATGAGTAAAGATCCACACCATGTTCTGTGAGTTAGTATCTTTGTTAAGGATTGCAATTTTCTCTCAGGATGAGATTTCCTTCCTTGGTAGAATGTTATTTGAAAGTAATTGCTCACTTTTTATTTTTTTAAATAACACACCATATCTCTATATTTTTGGAGGTTTCTATTTAGAACAAAATACATTCATGATTTTTTCTAGCCAGGACACATATTTTATTCCAATTGTTTCCTCACTACTTTCTCACTTACATAAAAAATGGGACTTCCTTAAGAACTAATCAGCTTAATTACTGGCATACTCAAGGTTATAAAACCTTTATTTTAGGGTAGTTAACTTATTGTTGAACTAATGGCAGTATTTTAAATGAGTTATAAGAAGTAAGTTCCATGGTTTTGTTAAGTTGTTTAATTAATGAGGTGTTCCTAATTTTCAAATCAGCACTACATTATTTGGCACCAAGTAATATCACCATTGAACGGTCATGTTTTTCTAACCTGAATAAGAGAGAGATAAAACAATGTGCTTATTCAATCAGCATGCTTTAGTTTTAGGTGCAATCCAATTTAAATGTACAATTAATTGTATGAACTCTATTTCAGTTGTGGAAACATGTTCAGTGTGTGTCATTTTCAAATAAAATATGCAACAATTGTGAGGTTAGTTTGGAGTCCAGTTAGTTATTAGTGAATTAATGCAAATATGGAGCTACTTATCTGAGAGAATGAAAAGTAGACCATTGCATGCAAGAGGCAAATAATAAAATTATATAGCATTTCATTCATCTTTGTTTAATAAAGAAAATTATTTTGAGCCATTATTTTCAGAAGGGTCTGGTATTTATTTTCAGAATAAAGAGGTTTTTAAACCATTATTTGAAAAATAGAGGTTTCTTGGAACAATAACCACTTGACCTTGGTTATGCCTAAAAAATTAGATTTATAATTGAATCAAAATCAAGGCCAGTACAGGTCATTTTTTTTTTTAGTTTTGCAGGTAGTATGATAATGGAGTTTCAAACTCTCTGGCTCATTTTTGTGAATTGATTATTTAATTTTCTCTTTCCCAATTTATTAAATCTCTAGTTTTTCAAAGACTCACCCTAAAATGCTAGCATGAATACCCTTCTGTTAACACATGGGGATAAAATATAGTGATATATTCACCACAACAATTTAGTGAAGAACATAAGTGTGAGAGAAAGTTTTACACATTAATTGTTTGTGAAATATTATATCCCTGCTAACATATATATTTGCAATCACAAATGCTAACTTCATGTATATTTTATAGGGCATAGTAATAATGATAATTTCTACTTGTCAAATTGTTAGAGTATGTATCTAACTTATTAGTAAAAAAGATAAGTCAAGTATTATAATAAATATTTTACTAAATTTAAGACAGGGAAAGATTGAATGATTTCTTAAATTTAGTAACTGAGTTAGCCAGTTAGAAATTGAGAAATTCTTGTTACTAGACAAGTGCTCTTTCTGCAACTACTTTGTTCTTCCCATACACTAAACTTAAAATAGCAACAAAAGGATGTGTCCAGTACAGAGAACTGTAACTTTTGTATCATGTCAAGAGCTTTAGAAATATTGGAATTCTGTTTTCCAGCATGAAAGAGAGAGAAGGAGAAAGAAGAATAAATGAAAGATAGTATTTATAAAATGCTGACTCTATAAGGAAAAGCTCTAAATATTTTTGTCACATGTGGAATGACATCTTATTTCACTATTTTTACATAGATTATGTTCTACTGAAAAGTGTTGTTTATGTTTTTCTGCCTTTCCTCTAAAGAATCTAAGTTCATACCTTTGTACCACTTTCCATAAATATGTAAGTTACAAAATGTTTTGTAAGGGTCAAATTTATTGGAGTTTTACATAGGATACATATGGAAAATATTTTAACATTTAAACATATAATGAAGTTCTTCTGTAAAACTTTTAACTATTTTTTCAGTTAATCTGATAGGAAAGTATTATAAAATCTGATTTCAAATGAATCAAAGTATGGAAGAAAATGAAAATAACAAAAAACATTAAACATTATATAACTTGTACAATGTTTTAAATGACAATATCCAACATTTCCCATAGAAGGTGGAAATGCAGTTACCAGGAGACTGTACGATTTTTTAAAAATATCTATTAGCTCTCAGTTGTTTGTTTTGTTTTACTCATTGTCAGTTGCTTGCAGATTTTGAGATCACCTTGCATTTATGCATTTTTGTTATTTTAAAGAAAACAAAAACACTTAAATGTTTGTGGGGGAATAGAAATAGAGAAGAAATGTTTGTGAAAAAATGATGCTTTCTTGAAAGCTCACTAAGGAATTGGGAAAAATGTTGCCCTGATCATTATTTGCATTATTGACAAAAAGTAGATTCCAGATTAATATGCAGATTATAAGCAATATTAATTTTCAGACATTAAAAAAGTAAAACATAAACTTAAAGTAATCAACATTTGCATGAAATCCTAATGAATTTCCTTTAAATACACTTCAATTTCCAAAGGTAAATGTTATATGAAATAAGAAAGAAGCTCCCCAGAGGAAATAAATCTTTACACGAATGCCCCATAACAAGAAAATCTCAGTCTAAAATTAGATAACTAAAGATTTGTACAAGTTAAATTATGTCAAGGTGATGTGAGCTTGAGCACAAATGAGAAACATTCTTTTTATTACTAGTTCAGTTGCTCTGTGAAGTTTGCATAGAAAAGAGATGTATAATATTTGTCTAATTTTTGTAAACACTATCCCAATCTCTACAAATTTTAAGACAGAAATGATTACTAAATTGTACTTGGTTTTCCAGTGTTTTGACTAACTGGGAACTGGAGAAGCTCTCCTCACGTGCACTGTTCTGTATGAGATAATATTGTGGTCTTGATAAGTTACCTAGTTATTTAACTGTAAAAGATTTTTATGGATATATGATTGATAGTGACATGTAGTGAGAGCAATGAATAAGTTAATATTCCTGTTTCTTAGTTTCCACTACAAACAGCAAGAAAATAAATGTATCTTGAGTTATTTTCATACTTACACAACTAAGATTAATCATACCATTCAAAATTACCATATACAGTTAATACTACTAGATGACATTTTTGTTAAGAATAGTAAAATATTAACCATACTGTACATATACCAGGAATTGCCTTTCTTTTTCTGCACTATGCCAATATGAGGCTATGAATTCCTCATTCTAAGATCAATGAGCAGCTTCACACAGGATCAGCACATATTCATGTGGAAGCAATATAATAATTCTGATTTTTATAGTTGGTATGAGGATGTCAGTACATGGTTACATACTTCTACAAAAATGTTGTGTGCTGTATTTATTAAAACACACATGTGAAAGAGAAAAAAAGAACTTTTAATCAAATACTTTTCCTTATGCATTTCCTGAGATATATACAGATTGAAGTTAGGGTAGGGTGAATTCCAAGCTTAAAAATTGTATTCTGTATGTATAAAGATGTAACATAAAGAAACTGGTCAAGTAGATATCATAGTTATGTTAAACAATCCTTCCTGGACTATAGTATAAAAAGATCTGTTAATTAATGAGTTACTCCTGAAGTTCAAAAATGCTGATGACCAAAACAACCAACCTATCTTGGCTTCAAATTCTCTTTATTTTGCTATCACTAAAATTTCATCTATTATGTAAGTGAACTGGAAGTCTTAGATCTATCGATCAGATTTTATACAACTATCAAAATTAGTGACAGCCTTTACTCACTATAAATAATTCTGCTAACTATGTAAGTGGTACAATCCACTCCATGACAAACAGGCCCTAAATGATCAAGTAATGTAAACACTTCACATCTTCCTAAGAAAAAGCTAAAAAAAAGCATAATATGTGCTCTAATCAGATAGGTATTTCACAATAGAGTTATGATGTGATCTGGGATATATAACCAATCAAGATAAAAATCCTGTGGAAGATGAAGAAAATAGACAACTTCTTCCTGAGAATGGACATAAAAAGATATACATTGTCTAATGAATCTTATAGGTAAAAGAAACCTTCTGCTTTTGAAAAAGAAGCTGAGAAGCTGAGATCTTCTCTGTGGGCTGTATACTACAGTCTTTTTTACCTCTATGAGGACAGTTGCAGTAAAGTTTCTTTGGATAGTAAAAGGCTCCTACTTTCAAAGAAAACATTTAAGAGAGAATCTTTAAGAAGTCCTACTTCCTACTATCCTTTTAGTCTCTGACTTGTTGTATATCTCTGCTTTACAAAATCACATTTCCACTTTAAAATGGAAACATTAGAGTGCCTGTGTATACCTTAAAACACAGCACAAGATATCGATGGGAAGAAAATTAATGGTTGATAAGGTTAGAGCAAAAAGCAGTTGGTGAAACCTCTAAAGAAAGATAGTGCACTGTGAAGGAAGTTAAGAAAAGCCTATTAGAGAAGTTCTACCTGCTCTACTTTTCATTTTTCTTATCATATAACATACAAGACACGACATTATACAGGGTTTGTCCTTTCCCGTCTCCTTTCATACAACCATCACTTTTCTTACTATTCTTCCAACTTTTATAACCACAATCCTATTGCAAAGGTAGTTGGCATGGCATATTAAGCTGTCTGGAAGAATGTTGTTCTAGGTTAGCAAATGTGCAGCACATAGAAAAGATACTAGAGAAGTCTCAGCAGTCACAAACGGATAAACACTATTCAGATAGATTTTTATCGCTTTATTTATTTATTTTTGTGTGGTGCTGAGGATCGAATCCAGTGCCTCACATGTGCTAGGCAAGCTTTCTGCCACTGAGCTACCGCCCCAGTTCTCAAACTGATTTTGAAAAAATGGATAAGATTATACATATTTATATGTATTCCATCTTAAAATATATATTTAAATTTCTATATGATATGTATATTAAATTATGTTGTAAAGTATGTATTTTTTAAATACATAGAAATTAAAATGTTTCTGGTACTTTTGAAGTCAAATGGAACTTCAATCAGTTTGATTTTAATTCTTTATTGGCATCTTTGCTAGATACAATATGAATGAAATCATGAATTTGGTATCATTGAATGGACATTCTATACTAAGGATAAGCTTCTATACTTTTTAGTGAACAAAAATGTTTTAGTGGGAAAATAAAGTTCAATTAGTTTACTTTTACATCAAATTCCATTTTATTTTAGTATGAGGATTAGATTTTGTATTTATTTCTAATGTGTCAGTAGAAAAAAAAAAAGAAAGACTAAGATTCCACTGTATTTATAGGAAAAATATCAGAAGAAAATATACTTTATTGTTAAATCATCTTGTGTCTATGCCCTATAGGTAGGCAAAATGACAAATGTAAAATTATTTACAGAGACTGCCATTCCAATTACAAAAATAAATTATTAAACTTTTCTTTGTTTTCTTTTTACCCAAACAAATGCAGTGGCAGAAAGAGGAACAGTGTGTCACAATGCCCTTGTTCTTTATGATGTTCTCTCTCCTGAACATTTTTATTCTTTTATTTTATTACTAGAAAGTCAGTTCATGAATGTTGTTGTCTATTTTCCAAAAAATTAGGAGCTTCCCATTCTGTTTCTTTTACCGATTAAGATGATAATGTCAATTTTTAAGAATTTAAGAAACATGCATTGTCAACTGTACCCGTAGCCCCCACAATGAAATATCGTCATACAAAAGTTAACTAAGGTATAAACATGCAAAAGGAGAAGTCTCTCTGCGATCATAAAATGATGTTATTTTCTGTTCAGCAGTTCATGTTACTGCTGTTCATGCTAATTAATTAAAGGAGCTGTTGCAGTAATGTGCAAACAGGGAATCTGAGAAACTGAGAGGGCTTTTAGGTCTCCAAGTGAAGTTAAGTCAATCTGGGCCCAGGCAATCAAATATAATGAAATCACTTGTCAGTGCTAAGCTTGCAAAAACTGTGAAGTTTGACTAGGGAGTAAAAGGATTATAATTAGATTTCCAATAGGATAATAACTAAATGGCAGAGTGCAGTAAAGAGAAAATATTACTTTGTTAGCTAATGGTACTGCTGTTTGGTTTCAGTTTTTATCAGCTCACTTGTAGTTGTGCTAATTTAATTTTCTTTTATCAGCAAAAATGCACTACGCAAATGGCACTTGAATGTCATTTGCAAAAATCATTGATCTGAAGGTGCACTTAATGACACCTGGTATGTTTATTTTATGTGAAGGAGAGATTGGTTGATAAGATGATGATGTGCTGTCTTTCAGATTCCCAATTGAGTTGTAGGAATCTGACTGGGACCTTAGTAATGTTCATGCTCCACTGAAAACTTCACCTCCAGAGATAGTGGCCAAACATCTAAGAGTGAGTATGTATTCATTGTTAGATTACCTGAAAACATTCAGGAGGAGTTGAGAAGGTAGACTACTAAACTCTAAGTAGTACAGCTATCCTTTTATTGGAAGGTGGTCTATGCATGATATCTAGTCTGCTGACTAACATTCAAAGCACATAACAAGTTATATAATTAAGCTGATGAAATTTATTAAACATAAAAGTATATAGTTCCTGAGTAGTTTGTCTCCACCATATATGGGAATTATGATAAAGCTGGATATGACTTTATTTCTTCTAAGAAAGATCATGCAACATTTTTTCAAGTCCCCTTTATATACTCTTCAGGAGATAACACAGTAGAACTACATTGAATCTTAAATGCAGAATTCCAGGTTAAGGATAAATATCCAGCAAAATTATTGACAATAGGAAAAGAGAGGATTTCAATGATGCTGAAATTGTTTGCTGTGATGGAGATGAGTATTGGAAATGTCATTGTATTGCAATGCTGCAAGAAATTATGCTCACAAATAATGGTAGAAACTAAATCTTCTGAGTTACAAAAAAAAGTGGGTAATTGAGGGAGGTGGAAAATATGAAAAAAGTATCAAAATAAGTCACAAAACCCCATAACACACAGAAAAAAATTATTAGCAATAGTGGAAAAACAATGATTAAATTTGCATTTCATGTTTTCCAAGCATTATATATTTTTAAAGTTCACAGATAAATACAAAAGGCATCTCTCAATTCTAAGCACCTCAAATAATAGGAAAAATTATCAGGATATTTCAGGTAATTATTTGACCTCATTGATTTAATGAACTATATTTAAGGTTAGTGCTGGTCATATTTTCAGCTATCTATTACTCTGGCTAAAAAAACAATCATTTTTGCTCAAGATAACTTCTTTTGATATTAAGATTGTAGTCTAATGTCATTTTAACATAACACATTTACTCTACTTTTGCTGAAAATGATGATGAGAGCCTTATCATTTAGTTTAAATTCTGTGCTAAGACAAAGGAGAGTGCACACTTTTCCATTTTATCACATTTATCATAAATATCATCTGATGCCATCTAAAAGGCAAATATCCAACAAACAATTATTAACCCACATATTTTATCATAATCCACATGTTTTATCATAGATAAGAAATCTTAAGCACAAATACTAAACAATTGGATTTTTAATATGGACATACATAATAAAAGTCAATCCCCTTGCTTTAAAATAATTTCCATCTAAATCCATTTAAATATATATCTAATTATATCATGTTGGCCAGAAAAACATAGTAGAACTTATTAGAAGTATCCTCAGAGAAAAGCAATTTTAACTGCTTGTGTGTGAAGCCCATTCTTTATAGACTTTTAAAAATTTAAAAATTTGGACCCAAATCGAGACAGTGAATATACTTTCACATATATCACCAAACTGACCAGCCATGAATAAGATATCTGTTGCCTGTTGCATGGAAATGAAGTAACTTCAGGATAATTGCTGTGATCTAAAGAATAGCATATAAATTAAAGGTAAAATAGCAAGTAATTGGATGAAGGTACAGGCTTAAAACATAATAAAGGAAAAAAAAATATTGGTAATGTGTTTGGTTTACTCCTTCCAACCTCAAACCTGACCTTACATCCTTTTAAAATTAGGGGCACAAGTAAGCTCTATGCTTCTTAAAGACTGTGTCTATATTTGTGCATCACTGATTCAGAATGGATCAAATAAATGTTGCAGGCTATTCATTCCTATCATGGCCCTAATAAGTGATTTCAACCTCAAATGCCAGGCCTCCAACTAGCAGGACTTTTTTCATGAATTTAGTCATGGTGTTTCTAGTGGACAAACACTACATCTCATTCAAATGGCTTTGCGGACAAAGACACAGCCTTTAAATTTTGGGAAGAAAGTAGGCAAGCATAAAAAGGATAAGAAAGATCAAAAGCTTAATTCAATGGGTTAAGCATGCGCACTGTCACATCTAACAGTTAATGCATTAGTTAGTTCTGTCCAGCCACAGCAGAATCAGGCATTATGAGGAGATCCATGAGTGGTCATGATTTACAAAACTGCATAGAGATTACTAAGTTTCCTGAAGTTGCCACATAAAATGGTGACCCTCAGATACACCCAAATGAGTCTTTTGGTCACAACCAGTTCCGTTGCCTTCACATTGATCCAGTCTATATGGTAGCACAGAACCAATTTGTTAAACCTCCAGCAAGCAACATAGTCATGGTTGTCTTTAATTTTCAATTAGGAAATAATTTTCTGATAGAAATGTCTTTATTAAAGTAAGCCTTTTTAAATAATACAAGTGAACATGAGTGTAATCTATATAAAATTAAAGAACTAGAAAACTCCCTTAGTTTATATTGGAAAATTTCCAGTAGTCAAATTCAATTCCTATTTTAGGTGCTTTTGCACTCTGTTGAGATGCTATATTGGTGATTTTATATCTGTTTTCTAACTAGTAAATATTTTTAAATACTTTAAAGGACCTAAGTATTTATGGGTATCATGTAAATCATGAATTAAAAGTCATGCAGTTATTTCTATATTTTGATGGTTTATAAAATTAGCATCAAAATTGAAAAGTTGATAAAAATATTGTCTGGAATACTTTTAATATATCGATAGGTTATGGTTATTATACTTGTGGTATTTACAAAAAGTAAAGTAGTGAAGTTAAAAATACATGTATTGTACACTAATTAAAGGAAAATTGCATTCACATTTATACATTTTTAGAATATGCCTAATACATAAATGTATACCCTTTTAACAGTTAAATCTAAATGTACACAAAATTTGCTCACATTGTATACATAAAGTTACTAGTCCTTAAGTATCTGTTCTGTTATTGGATTTTCAAAGTCATATTAAGCTTGTTTTACTAAAAAAATGCAAGTTGCTTCCTATGTCATTGAGTAAAAGAGTTAAACTTATTTATTTTATTCATATGAAAAGTATCAACACAGAAGCTCATCCCCACCACATGCCCAGGGATCACATATTATGCAGTTGTAGGAAGAAATACACTGTTTACCATACCTTGCAAAGCAGCACTATCATGAGGAGTCCCATTTTTTTCTATTTCAATATCTGGAATTCCAGTATCTGAAATAATTAATAATTCAATATTAAGGTACAATTCTGTTTTAGGATTCCATTTAAAAGAAAAATTGCAGTTAAATCAGTACTTTGTTCCTGTAGATAATGTAAAACTTTGGGTATTGATTTTTTTTCTGTTTTTGTTTGTTTTTATGTTTGTTTTTAATGGTAGTATGAAGAATTATAAATTATAGCAGGATTGCACATAGAATATAGATTCTAGATATACAATAAATTATTCATTTCATTCCCCAAAGATAAATTTTAAGGAAATCATCTGTTTATAAAAATCCTCTAAAATTATCAGATTAACATGCCCTGAATGTAGAACAATGAAAAGATGATGGATACAGTTGCTTATGTGGAAATGTCCACTCCTTATGCTTTATTTTCTATTTGTAATATATGATAGATAATGATAATCTCTCTATGCTAAGTGCAAATGAAGACCAAAATGTGCATTATGGTGTAGGTTTTTTGTGTAGTATCAGCTCTAGAAGCACATATTTTACTGTGTTCTTCAGATGAGCTATAAAAGCAAGTAATTATGATATAAAAGTGCTCTGAGTGTGTGTGTGTGTGTGTGTGTGTGTGTGCATATATTTACTTGAACATTTATTTCATATTTGTGTGAGTGTAATGTGCCAATGTTAGGTTGTTTCAGAATTTAAAATGAAATCAGAAAAGTGTGGAATTAAGTTATTTCATGATTTAAGCACCTTTTCCTACAGATCATCCTTAAACGCCTCAATACTGATGCATTGTGCATCAAAGAAACCAACATCCTATATAGCTGATCAAAATTGAGTTCACCAAGCATCAGCATATCTAACACGAATGGACCTCAAACACTTACATCTCAGTTGCAGGAAAGATCAATTGTAGTGCTTCTACTGCAAAAGTCAGCAGAATTTTCTTATAATCATAGGCTTTTTTGTATCTCCCAGAATAGGGGTTATTTTGACTGGTTTTATTCACAATCTAAAATATTTGGCCTCAATATTTTAATATTTCCTGGACATTTCCTTCCTTCCTTTTTTCTCTCTTTCCTTCCCTTTTTCCCTCCTTCCTTCCTTCCTTTGCTTTGTTTCTTTATTCTTCTTTAAATTAAGATTTGCTTTGTTTAACTTAAGTCCAAATCAAACTTTACCTTTCAACATCCTCAGGCCACTGTCACTGGTAGTAGCTTGCTTCAGTGCCTGCTCCACTTGTTCCCTTCGCTTTGATTCAAACTCCAAGGCTTCCTGCAGTTTTCTCTTGGCTTTTTTCTCCTTCTTCAGGCGCTTTTGCATGGTAGCTGGAATGTGGAAAAGTATTTTGCAAACGCTTGGTCAATGAAATAGGTTTTGATAAATTATAAACCGTAGAGACAGGTATAGAAAAGAAATGTAAATGTATTGGTTGACACATGATTAACTTCTTTTGGTTCCAGTTCCCTTTTGACTAATCTGAAGACTGTCTTATTTACTGCAGTTGAATCATGCAATAGATTTTTTTCTAATTATCACATTTCTAGTGTGTATGCTCTATAATACACATGCATTTGTATGGTGATGACAATTGGGTTGGGAATTTTTTCTACTTTGATTCACGACATATATTTAATGATAAATATTTAATAATTTCCTAAAGAAAGATGCTATTATTACTTATCAAGTTATTGCTATTAATATTTCAAAATGCAAAAAATAAAAACCCTGAAATATCTATTGGGTTGAATAACATGGTCTTTAAAACTGAAAGCGGTAATGTCCATTTCGCTGAATGTGACCAGTTATAAAAGCAAAAATCTATTTAATGTATTTGTTTAAATAGTGCACATATCATCAGTTTCTGTCTCCCCAAATACACACACACACACACACACACACGGAGAATAACTTTCAGCAATGATTACATAAGGAAGTTGCCAAAGTGCAACTAGAGTAATGTTCATTTGGTAAGCAGGAAAGGTAAATAAAGAGATAAAGAAGAGGTATACCTCAATTCTCAAGGCTTTATCTCTCAAGCAAATACTTCAGTTTCCCTTATGCAGTTAGTTTTTTATCTAAACTCTGAAAGCTTAAATCTATGATAGCACCTTAAGTAGAGTTATTAAGTTCCAGCAATAAATTGGTTCATAGCAAGGTTCTAAGCTGAGTAACACTTTTCCTATATCAGTTTTTAAAATTTAAGTTATTGATGTTATGGCAATAGAAGAACACTCAAAAAACATTGAGAAAAGTAATAAATTATCTGATGGTTAAAAATGCTTGATGCACTGATATATAATTAAAACAGTTCAACTGAACTGAATATGTTGCTAATTGGAGTTTCAATTGCGTTCATCTCATGGTTAAATGTATTTTCATACAAACTTCATTGAACAACTTGAAGAGAGTCAGTTACACAAGAAAATTGCTGTGCACATGCAAAATCTCAGAAATCTAAGGTAACAAAAACTATAATTCTTGAGATAAAGACAATGAAAAAGTATGATTTTGAAAAAGTATTTTGATGAAAGACTGCTAAATAGGATTGACCATAAAAAATATATTAGTATCACAATTATATTCACATCATCATTCAAAGAGCACTAAACAAATTATTTAAATCAGAAACCTAGATTGATTGAAATTAATGCATAAATTAATGTCTTTGACAAAACAAAATTGTGCTTCAAATAAAATTAATGACATAAAAATATTCAATATACTGATTCCATTAAAACTTGTGATTTCACATATTGCAAAAATGCCAAACAGGTTACATTAAAACTATTAAAATAAGTAACATTAACTATAGTTTATTCAGAACCAACTATGTACTGAGCCTTTTGCTGAGAATGTAACACATTTAGATCTTAATCAACACTGTAAGAAAAAAAAAACTACCATTTCCATTTACAGAAGGCCGCTGAGTCACTGAGAGGTCAAAAATGTACTCAAGATGATATAACTAGTAATTCTCAAAGCCTGTGTATCACATAAGTCATTTTTCTAAACAGATTTGGTTAGTGGACTGAGGCTGGTGACTCCAAAGTCTCCTGTAGTTTTATCATTCTATTATTTTAAATGTTTATTTGGCAAAGAATATCATGGCATATTATTGTATATGAATATGTGTGTTTAATTCAAGTAGCGTAGTATGGCTAGCAGCAAAACAATTTGGGTAGAATTTTTGGTTTTAGTGTGGTGCATCTTTTCTTTAATTAGAAAAAATATTATAAGGATTCTTTTTCTGTGTTTATATAATATTAAATATTGTTATATATGTAGGTTACATATAAATATTATTCTTATTATATTCTTGGAAAGATGTGACTTTATAACCATAATCTCAACATTCTTCTGTTCTATATATTCCATCCATTGAACTTAGTTTATAATTTGTCATAAAAAGTTGGATATACTCACAATGGAGTATTACTTAGCAATAAAGAAGGATAAAATATGCTTTTATGTTACTACCACTCTGAAATTATATGATGGCCACAGGCCAATATCAGTCTCTAAGTAAATAGCAGAAAGATCAGAACAGTAGAGGGAAGGGAACAGGGGGAGGGAGGAGGGGAGGGAAAGAGGAAGTACTGGGAATTGATTTAGAGCAATTATATTCCATGATTTTGTAATTATGTCAAAAGGAATCCTAATGTTATATATAAATAAAAATTTAAAAATCGATTAAAATTTGGGTATACTGGATATGAGATATCCAAGTAAGTAAAAAGAAATTTAAATGATTATCTAGTTAAATTATTGTAATAGATGAAGTTTCTGAGATTCATAGAGATGAAGTAGTTTTTCAAAATCAATGAGGATAAATAGTAGTTTTCTTAGTTGTATTAGTAATTAATTACATGTAAACTTCTAAAGAGAGTGCTTAACACATGGTAGACAGTAAATATTATTAGCTAGTAGTAGCAGTAGTACTGATGGTAATAGTAGTGGTTATAATAATGACTATTAATACTAATGTTAGTAATTTTAGTGATGATAGTAATTACAGTAGTGTTATCCTTGTCATAATGTAACAAATGCTAAATTTATTAAATACAAACACTTCACAGCAAATCTGATAACAGATTATGCCCATCATGTGTACAACTTTTTACAGGAAAAATATATAATAACATTTAATAAATGTAGACCTAAAATGTCCATAAAATGTTAGTAAAGAGACATTAGTTGAGTAGATCTCTAAATATTAAAAGTCAATTT
Organism: Xerus rutilus; assembly: GCA_028644305.1. Classification (NCBI taxonomy): domain Eukaryota; kingdom Metazoa; phylum Chordata; class Mammalia; order Rodentia; family Sciuridae; genus Xerus; species Xerus rutilus. The sequence goes on from CM053417.1 coordinate 58,981,652, forward strand.
TATTTATTATTTATTTATTTATTACTTATTATTTATTTAGAGTTAAATGAGTCAATTTAAGTAGGTTATTGTATTTAGCATATGGGTTTTTGTTTCAGAATAAAAATTTCCTTAGTAAAGAAATGTGAGTTATTATGATTATTAATCATTACACACTATTTCACATACTAAATATCTGAAATATACTAATTTCACCAAACTTTAGATAATTAAGTCTTTGTAGTATTTAATGAATTTGTCAGGTTATGAAAAACAGGTTTCATTTTTTAAAAATATTTTTTAGTTATTGATGGACCTTTTTTTAAAATTATTTTTTAGTTGTCAATGGATCTTTATTTTATTTATTTATATGTGGTGCTGGGAATCAAACCCACTGCTTCACGCATGCTAGGCAAGCACTCTACCACTGAGCCACACCCAGTTCCCTGTTGATGGACCTTTATTTGTATTTATTTGTAATGATGCTGAGAATCAAACCCAGAGCCTCACATGTGCTAGGCAAACACTCTTCCACTGAGCCACAACCTCAACCCAGGTTTCATTTTTTTAAATGCAGTGATTGAAATTCAATTTTATATTGAACCAATGATTCCTGGGCTCTAAAGAAAACAGGGTATTTTTTCAAGGTCTTGAAACAATAACTTGCTGCTTTGAGTTAGTGTAAATTTGTCAAGTTTACTCAAATGGAATCACCCTTCTTTGGTCAGAGTTATCCACATTCTCTATTTTCTTTCTTTGCCTCTCACATTTTTCAATTTTATACTCATTTTAGACTTTGTGATCCTTCATTAGAAGAATAAGCAGGGAAGAGAAAGAAGCTGAAAATTCACAACAGCTACTTTTTTATGCTGTTTAATGTTTTATGGCAAATGTAGGGAAGATGTGAAAATTATGAAAGTGAAATTTTGAATATTCTGCTCCTAGTCTTAAAATAATCCTCCTCTAATTTATCCCCATGATCAGATTGATTTATCCAAATGAATTCAGACAAGATGATTCACTTGCTTACATTCTAATACTTCCCATTACCTATAGAATAAAATCAAAGCTAATCTTTTACAAAGGTAAAATATTCTTCATAATTTAACTTCTACCCCTATTTATGTGCATCATCTCCCACCATTCACTTGAGAAAACTCAAAGCCATTCTAACAACAAACTGTTTATAGTCATCCATGTATAAAGTTTCTTGTCTCCATGCCTATGCTGATCTTCCTGTCTAGTATGCCCCACTGGGGTCCTTGCACATTCTTTTTTTCCCCCTACTGATCCTTTAAGACTCAGATTCAGATGTCAGCATCAGGAAATACTCCTTTTATCTCCTCACCACTCCAGCAAGCTAAGCAAACAAATCCTCTACATATAACCATGAAGATTGTGCATGTTTACTTTTGCCTCTTTGTTTTAATATTAACTGGTTGTGCTAGTCCTCTAAAATGTAAATCCCTCAAGATCAGGGACTGAGTTCATTCATTTTATCATCCCAGAATGTAGCACTGTGCTTAGCAAGGAGTGAGCATTTCATATATAATGAATTATAAGTTTATCTATATATGGGTACATTTTACAAAATTGTGAGAGAATTATAGGTATTCATTTTTCCAAACTTGCAACTAGCCCAAAGTACAGATCTAGTTCACTATTTTTTTGTATAAAGAGATGGACTATACATTTCTTTCCTTGTGGTTTACATATAATTTTTGCTTTGTAGCTTGTTTGTTTTCACAAATATTAAGCTATCCTTGGTAATATTTCTAATTATTATTAAAAATTTCTCCAACACAATATTCACTCTGTAACTGAATATGTTAAACTTACTTCTGCTTTGCAGCTCAACTGCAAGTTGTCTTTCAAGGCTTTCTCTAATCTCTCTTTCTCTATAGAGCTCCATTCGCAGTTCCTTCTTTTCTTGCTGAATCTGCTTCTCCTGGATGCGAGCATTATCCAAAGCTACTTTCAGCAGACCCTGTCAAAGTACAGCAAATGACATGCAGTTCATCTTACCTGTTTTAATTTCTCAAATATGAAATAATTTATGTAGGTGCTAATGTCTTGTATTACATTTATTTTGTTTATAGAAATATTGTTGACCTGAATGTTGGTCAACAGAGTCTCCACGGAGGATAGACTATCAGCAAAAATGAATGGTCCAGGGAATCCAGGGGGCAATGCTTGCCCAGGAGCCAGTTGGAGCTTGTCCAAGGGCGACTTCATCATTGGAATTTGAACTGGTACTTCTTCTGAAAAATAAAAATTATGTCAAAAGGTTTACAAATTAACAGCTCAAATGTTTCATGTAATCACCTCCAACAGACATCTACAAAGACTGATCCAAAAACTAAATGATGGACACTCATAATTATAAATCATACCTATTCTCTAGTTGCCTCTAATTTCTGAAGATAAGTGATTCAATACAGAACCCATGAAATTGAAACCATATTTATTGCTAAAGAGACATGAAATCTGTAGAAAAGAATTTCAGATAAATACAATTAATGTATATGTTTATGAATGTCTGTAAACTAAATAATCAGATCACTTTCTGGAAATGCACAAGTTTTCTTTTCTTTTTTTTTCTCTTCATATATATATCTACCTAACTACCTACCTGACTTCACTATTTTTAACAGCTTCATTGAAGTATAATTTACAGATTTACAGATATTAAATTCAACTATTTTAAGTATACACTTAAGTTTTGGTAAATTTTTAGAGTTTTTTATCACAACCAATATTTTAGAATGTTTCAGTCCTCTGCAAAAATATTACTCATGCATATTTATAGTTAATTTCCTCACCCACCCTAGCCTCTGGCAGCAAGTATGCTACTTTCCTTCTAAAGTTTTATCTTTTCTGGACATTTCACATAAATAGAATCATACAATATGTGGCATTTTTTGCCTGGCTTCTTTCACTTAATATCATATTTCTGAGGTTTATTCATATTGTGTCATGTATCCATAGTTTCTTCCTTTTTATTGCTGAACAGTATTCCTTGCTTACTTTTAATCTTGAGAAGTATTCCTTATGAAAAAAGAAATCAACTAAGCCACAGAAATGCAAGTTATGTCTACTCTCTTTTAGATTTTATATCATTTTCTTCCATGTTCTCATTAATTTAATCACATTGTCTCTTAGTACCAGATAAAGAGACATCAATAGAATTATTCTCTATTAAGATCTTTCAGATCTGTTTTAGACAGATATATTGAATTAGAAAAGGAATCTCTTTCTTTGAGAATTGTAACTACTCTGCTACCAATTTGAATTCTGGCTGACAATCTTTTATATGAGGTGTATGAACCAGATATCAAAATTTCTCATAACTGGAAATAGAGGCATTTTTTGACATATGTAAAACAAAGAAAATCTCGGCTGGGGCTTTAGTTCAGTGGCAGAGTGCTTGCCTAGAATGTGTGAGGCACAGGGTTTGATCCTTAGCAACACATAAAAATCAACAAATGAAATAAAGGTATTCTGTCCATCTACAACTACAAAAATTTAAAAAATAAGAAAACCTAATACACAGAGAGAGTCTTGGGATGTAACCTAAAAAACTCAGTTACTTCTAATTGTAGTTCAAGAGAATGATCAGGTGAATCATTAAACCTGTTACTCTACTCACTGTCATTTCCTAATTTCAGCAACAGGGCATAAGCAAATGTTAAAAAATATGCTTCTTTATGAATGGAAACAATTTTCAGTGACAATATATTCTAAAGAGACTCACTTAGGAAAAAACTCATCTTAAATATAGTCCTAACCACTTTTCACATGGTATGAAAGCAATAACAAAAAATCTAGGTATTGGTGTGGTTCCTGTAAGTATGCAAATATGAATTTATCATACAGTTAGACTTTACTTTTCAATTGCAAGTAGCCAACATATGTAGTGTTCAGGGTCTTGAACCCATTGACAGTCATCATGTCTTGCTGTGGGATTTCTTGTGTGGGAATCTGTAGCATACAATTGCGAGAAACTGGTGAGATTACTTAATGGGATAGCATTATCTGTAAATAAAATTAATTTTCTATTTTTCTAAAACCAATAGTGATAAAAATGCAAAATGATTATTTAAGAAAAGCCATAGTTTCACATTATTTGAATCCAATTGTTAACATTGTTTATTGGTCTTAAAAATTCAATAAAATGCATAGACTCTCCCATTAATTTTCTCCAGCACTGAAAGCTATGTTTCCCTGGAACTAACTTTTAGAAAGCCTAAAGAAATTGTAATTTGATAATCAATGTATAATGCATGAATTTTCTGCAACTCCCTCATAGTTTTATTTCCATAATTGTCATACTAATTTGAATATTTAAAATTAACTTTAACATCTTATAGGACATCTCTCTGTCTCTGTCTCTCTCTCCTTTCTGTGTGTCTTCCAAATAACTGGTAGGTTTGGAACAGGTTAAATTTTCCAGAAAGGAAAGAAAGGATCAGCACATTATTACAAATTCCTTGACTTTATTCAACTACATGACTTCTTTTAAAATATTATCTGATGAAAAATGTAGAAAAAACTAAATCCTGAAATCAGCAGCTCTAATGTTTTAAAAATACATTTCTGAACAAGACAAGTCCTATCGTTTTATTTGTACTGTTTGAAGTCTATTTGGGTGTTATCTTGTCTTTTCCACATAAGTGTATTAAGTAGATGGAATGACTTAATACTGATCTATCAATACTAATAATGGCTAGAGAGACTCTTCACTTTTGTATTGATAATTATAAATATTAAAGTATGAATTTGTATAGTAATTTGTATAGTGGTTATACAAGATGAACCACTACAAAGTTAGAATATTGACTTTCTGTTGATTCAGGGACAACATAATAATTTCCCCTAATAAATATTTTGTATCAGAGACAGTGATCTTAAAAGTAATGGATTTCTTGTTACATATCACTCTATACACATATATAACTGCAGTGGTAAGAACCTGAGGAGCATTCTTTCTGAAAAGGAAAGCAATACATTCAGTATGCACAGAATAAAATTATAACTACATTAAAATTGCTAGAAGTCTCCTATTTGAAGCTGAAAGAAATGCCATTAAATTGGCTGAAAGGAAAATTACTATTGACTATGAAGACAGGTTCCATGGTCTGTGGTTTGTAATGTTGCTGTACAGTAGATTGAAGTTTCAAAATTGTATTACTCTTCTTTAAAGAGATAGACACAGCTGAATTAGGTGTTGCTTGCTGCAGTGAGGATCAAATGCAAAAAGAATCATATTTCATCAGACCTAGTCAACACCAGGAAAATAAATAGAAATATAAGAGGTATGCAGGCTATGATTCATTTTGATAATCTGGCCCAAGAGAGACACATAGAGACAGCACACATATCTAAGCTTCTACCAAAAGACAAATAGGACACTGAGGGTGGGAACTGGGATGACAGTGTAGCAGAGGTCACATCGATTTTCAGCAGCAGTTTTCACACAGATGTGATAACCCTGGACTCTATTTGGCCCATTGTTCATATCCTACCTGTCCCACAAGCAATAAATTTCTTAGTCCTAGAAAAAGGGCAGTAAAGAAGAAAGATTCTACTTATGACTTCTTATGATTAAGTTTCTGTGCTAACCTAACATGTTTTTCAGACCAAGGTCACATTGTATGTTAAGGTCTGTAATAGCCCCAAACTAGTAGAAGCATATTACTCTTAGTGTATATGAGTGGAAACTGTGAAACTATTCATCAGAATTTTTTCTGATTTAAATCACATGTTACAAAAAAGAATGATAAATGCATTAGAAATTGATTTCAATCTTGTAATAGGTCTTCACAACTGAATGACATCTACATTTTGTTCAGAGTTGCAATAAATTCACTGTTATATAGAAATGTATTAGGTGGGCTCAAGAAATCCTAATTGGCAATGAAATTAAAAATGGGCAAATATTTGGAAACATAGATTGTCAATTTAATAAAAGCATCTTTTTGTAATCCTGAGAAAGTGTTTTGATTATTTTGGTTTAAAAAACTGACATCAAAATATATATTTAAAACTTTATCAGCATTTATAACACAATGGTTTAAATTAAAAAATAAAGCTAGCACAACTGCAATCTAGTCAAGGACAGAAGCAACCTCTCCATTTATTGATGAAATGTGGAGACCACTTTTATTGAGCCTGTTTGTTAAACCTGCCATACTTTGTAATAGCAGTAGGGGGTCCACATAAACAAAAAGCTCTTTATTTTAATTTCTTGCTTGTGGCCCAGATGAACAGATTCAAAAGTTAATAAGAACTTTAATTGTAGAAAAAAATAAATATATGATAAATGCTGCAAATGGAAAAATCCCCTTGACAATTAAAGTCAAGCCTCATAGAAACATTTTATATGATGCCAGCACTTATTCTCCCACTTTTTTCTAGAGCTAAGTATTTCCTTTCCTCTGGGCTTTGAGGATTATGATTCAAGAATAGAAATTGAACACACATGACTCACTGAGCAGTGGAAAAATGCAGCTACCTACCAGGTCATCAGTGTTTTCTTTAACAAGTAAATTATATTCCATTATTTGATTTGAGAGCTTTCCTCCTAAATACAGCTGGCCCAAGGGACTTTCCTTTGCCGGTGTGATTAGTATTACATTCAGCACAAGCAAGACACCTGCTTCCCTCTCCCAAACTGAAGAACAATAACAACAACAAAATGACCAACTGCTGTGTAATAATGTGACCTGCATGAATATAGGGAAGTGTTCATAGTCTCAATTGAACAATGACTCCTCAAGTGTTACAGTCATCAAATGTGGAAAAGAAAAACTTTATCCCCAAATTTGTTTGGGGAGATGAAATAAAAATAATGCAGATAAATAGAAACACAAAACTAGTAGAAAATGAATGAACCCCCATCAGCCTGAAACTAAGATTGAATACTGCTAAAACCAATTACGTTCCTGTTTTGCTCTGGATCTTAGATTAGCAATTTGGCATAACAGGCTCCTCTATAAATTATGAATTGGAATTAAATCATCTCTCAGATAAAATATTATGCCAATAACAAATATTAGGTCCAATTAAGGTCTTGGAGGAAGTATGATACCTACTCATTAAGGAGCTGATAAATTATTTTGGAAAAAATAAGTAAGTTGCAGAAGCAGACAATTAAGCATGAATCACAAAGCAGAGATTGTTAACATCCTCTACTTCAAAGAAGGAGGTCACTGTGTCTGCAGCAAACATTCAAACTTACCTATTCACTGTCTAGCTGAAAAGTATTCTCTCAAAATTTCCACAAGATATTCAGTGTGCTAACAAGAAAGTGTTCCTGGTTCAAATTAATGTTGAAAAGTCTGGACTAAATATTGCTAAACATTATTCCTTAATGCAAGGTTTGCAGATACATTATACTATGCTTAGTGAAATCTGAATTTCAATTTTAAATAGCAAATCATGATTTAATATGGGTATGTCCAAAAATATTCCATGGGCCATCCTTATGTTAAAAGTGATTTGTCAGTTATCTGAAATTCAAATTTCTCACGGCATAATATTCCTTCTCCATTTTTTTCTTTCTTTCTTTTCTTTCTTTTTCTTTTCTTTTCTTTTTTTTTTTTGGTAAATCTTTTAAAACAGAACATCTCAGAGCCTTTAAAATGCAAATGCCAATTAATCTGATTTGGTCATTGCACACCATTTACATGTGTCTAAAAGATCATACTCTATTCCATGAATATGTACAGTTATTATGTGCCAATTAAAAATTAAAATGGAAATACTAAATATTAACAAGTGTTACTTATTATGACAAGCAACAGAAAGCAGAGTGGTGAAGAGCAGGATACTGGAACTTCAATACTCCGGTATAGTATAAGCAACTGTGTCTGAATCTCAGCCTTATGATTCTCAAGCCAATTGGAACATAACTTAATCATTCTGTGCCTCAGTTTCCTCTTCTGTAAAGTTAGAATGATAACAGGAATGTTTTCTCTTAGGGTTGTTGTAAAGACTAATGAGCTACTATTCATAAAATTCATAGAATAATGCCTGACCCAAAGTAAATGCAATATAAATGTTAAGTGGTAATTGAAAATTTCTAGAAATCAGGAGGGGAATGTAGTAATATATTTGACCATCTAAGCATATATTAACTAGTCTTAAGAAAACACCATGTTTTGAGAGATCCTCCGAGTCTAGTTTTACTTTCAATTTGGTCAGTAGACTTATGTCAGTGGTTCTTAACCACGGCCTCTTCCTAACCAAGTGTCACTCTGCTGCCCAGAGGACATTGGGCAATAGGCAGAAATGATTTTTTTTTTTTTGATTGTCAAATCTGATGTGAGTAGTGGGAAGAAGCCTACTACTGACATCTAGTGGGAGAGCCCAAGAATACTGCAAAATAACCTGCAGATTAGGAGAACCAGTGATCTAGATTTATAAAGTAAAATCTCAATGAATGGACAATTAACTATATCTCTCTTTCTCCTCTGAACTTCTAGAGTTTAATAAGCTTACTAAGAAAATAACGTTCAAATCAATGATTTAGAACTAATTGCTTTAAAAAGTGTGTTTTAGAGTGTTTATGCATTTAATGTGAGGGTCACAGCCTTCATTCTTTGTTTAACTGTCACCCTATAGTGAAACCTCTTCTATATTTCCTATTTAACATTGCAACCTGCTCCCCTATTCCCACTCTCCTTTAACTTGCTTTCTTTTTTTTTTTGTAAAATTTACTACCATTTAAATGTACATATAATTTCTTTATTTATTTTTATTATATATTTAATCCTACTACATATAATCTCCACATATAATCTTCCTAGTTATTATTTTCTCACTGCTGTCTTCCTCAGTACATTCATTGAATGAAAACTATACCCATATGTAACCCTTGCAGGGATTTTGGATATGTGGACTGGTAATCTCAAATCCATGTAAGACGTATAAAAATCAGATTGATTCCACTATTTCTATTGAAAAATACAAGATTCTACATAAATTTGAATCTTAAATTTTTTTTTGTTTTGGTACTGGAGATTAAACTCAGGGGCACTCAACCACTGAGCCACATCCTCAGCCCTATTTTGTGTTTTATGTAGAGACAGGGTCTCACTGAGTTGCTTAGCACCTCGCTGTTGCTGAGGCTGGCTTTGAACTCGCGATTCTCCTGTCTCAGCCTCCCTAAGTGCTGGGATTACAGGATTGAGCCACCGCTCCCGGCAATCTTAAAATATTTTTACAAGTATGTGGTGGGAGGAAGGAAGAAGAGATGGAAGTAAAATGTTTCTTGTCTACTCAGCCTTTCCAATACAATCAACAAGTATTATAATTTTAAAATACTATTACAAATTAAAATTTTTCAATGTTGAAAAATATCTTTATAGTTGTCATAAAATATCTAACATGCATTTTTTGAACTTGTCTACATATCATAGTCTTTGGGCAAAAAATATAGTGTAGTATAAATCTTTCTGACCTATATACATACTTTCCTATTTTCTCTGAGATGATCTATTATTGTATCAGAGAAAAAGCAAATCTGGCTTATTTGTTTTGTTGTACCTCTAGATTTTCCTAAAGCCTAGAAATAAATAAATGCTAAATTTCCAGAATAGAAATAATTTTCATGTGGAGACAATGATTTATTCAAAAAATGTAAGGAAGGTACAAATTTCTGGTATAAACAACTAATCAGCACTAAAAGCATGTAATAACCTCTTGCCCAGAAAACCAGCCTTGCTACTTCTGTGTGTAATGCTGCAGAGGACATTCCATGAGTAGGAAGAAGTCAAATAATAGTCTGAATCATAAATTGGCAAACATGAGGCATGACTGGAGTAGGGGCAAGGTGGAAAGTAGCTGGTGTTTTAAAGAGTCATATTTAAGACAGATGGGGCACTACACATTTCCAACCAATTAGATAACCCTTCCATATAATAACATTCTGTCATCAGAGTTTATCTGCAAAATGGCCTTAGGGTTCCCATACAGGCTTGATTTAGCCTTAGCAGAGGTTCAGTCATCTGGCTGACTGCAGAGGCTGTAAAGCAGATTTCTCATTTTGCTTCACTGCCAAGAGATGTGCAGTCCTTTCCATCAACCAGGGGAGAAAAACTTCTGTTCTTAATCTGGTAGAAATCAGTAAGAAGAATTTATTGCTCTGACCTGGTAATTCCAGGGTCAACTTTAAAATCACTACATTCTCCCCTCCCTACCCCTTTTAGTTAACATAGCTAAGTAGAGAGGATGATGGAAAGTACAATGGTGAAGTTTATTAATCAAATAAAATATGGCAGTAGTTATCAAACATTATTATGCTTAAGAATAACCCAGAAGTCTTTCAAAACTGCATTTCTCACTCATAGAGTTTCTGATTCAGTAGGTTTGAGGTAGGGCCTGAAAACTTGAATTTCTAAGTATCTAATGCTGATGTATCTATTGTGTGATCAAAATTTGAGGGTCTACTGGCCTGTATAAAAGTCATTTTTTTCTGAATTTGTCAGATTGATATGGAGCAAATTATATTCCATGTGTGTCTGATCATGTCAAAATGAATCCCAACATTATGTATAACTTTAATGTACCAATAATTTGTTAAATAAGTACTTTTAAAAAAGATGATTAAAATTGTTTCCTATTACTACATTTTTCTTTCTTTCTTTTTTATTTTTATTTTTTGGTACTGGGGATTGAACTCAGGGGTACTCGGCAACTGAGCCACATCCCCAGCCCTATTTTGTGTTTTATGTAGAGACAGGGTCTCACTGAGTTGCTTAATGCCTCGGTGTTGCTGAGGCTGGCTTTGAACTCACAATTCTCCTATCTCAGCCTCCCAAAGTGCTGGGATTACAGGCATGCACCACCGCGCCCAGCTCCCTTATTACTACATTTTGTATAAATGGTTGTCATTCACATTCCAAGAAATTACTTCAAAGTGATGCCTAATTTTATGTATCACCAAAGCTTTAAGAAATTACATAAAGGAGGCACATCAAGCAGCCCATTTTATAGATTCAGAGATTCTGCAAAACAATTTATGTTGCAATAAAATATATACAAGGGACTTATTTATAACACAGAATCAGGAAATTAAATAGTAAGAAGCACAGCCTACACAAAGGCAAATTATTTCCCTTTATTAAATAAGCAATTTTTATAACAAAGAAAACAGCTGATGTCAACCTTAGATACTATATGCTTGTATCCAAAAAGGGCAAAAGAGTATTTTGGCTGACATAAGATTAAAAAACAAATGTGATTCAAAATTAGAATGACACCATCATGGAAAATTTGGCAAGAATAATCAACATAACAAACAATTTTTGACTTGTCACCTCTTATATATACTTTAATAAAGAATGTATAAATAATTGTACATGTTTAGAATTTACATCAATATGCTCACTAATAACTGTGCAATTACATCTTTTTATAATATGTACATATTGATAATACTGTTTATTTTACTATAATACCAATGATATAAAATTGAGAATCTTCTGTTTAAATGTTCTCTTTCTCTTCTTGTTTTCAAGGATGCGCACACACACATACACACACACACACTCATGTTTACAGTGAGTCTTAATTAAAAAAAATCAAGGCATTGAGTCATCACATTTTCATAAAAGAAAAAAAAAGTTTTTTCCTAATAAATTAGTCTTGAAATCATGACTGCAACATTATTATAAGCCTAGCCAGTTCAGAATGACTTCAGTCATTTAATTTATTGTCCAAAGCTGAATTTTCTTTAAAATATACTTTAACTATTAAGACAGTACTTAGCTCTTCCACATCTACATTTCTAGTCAGTTTGTGGGACTGAATTCAATTTCATCTTCTTCTATCTCGATATTCACACTTACTATAATGTCTTTTTATCAGAAACACTAAGTACTTAGTTTTACATGGCATAGTACTTTAAATTAAAATAATCTATACATTTAAAAGTTGAAGTGTATGGTATTGCTCTCCTCTAATAAGTATCAGACAAACATAGTTTGCCTATATGACAAAGAGGATTATTTTCTAAGAATCACATCTAAAACTTTTCACAAATGTATCATGCAATTTTTCTTGATGGTATATACAAGTCCAAATCATCAGATACCACTTTTTGGATTTTTATACTTTTTCCCCTGAGTCTGCTGTTCTACTTACAGCACAATAAACATAACCAAATCTATGTGTTGGGATATTAAATTTTTAATGCCAATCTTCCTGTTTATGGAACAGAAAAATGCCTCAAAGAGTGTTTGTGGGAACTTTAAATGAGAAAAAAATAATAGTGTAAGCATCTAGTTCAGTACTTAGAATACAGTATACCCACAAGAAAGACTGGCTGAATCTGAAGCTATGCTAGCTTTTCAGATATGAAATATTCAAGAAATAAAATAGAACTTAATTGAGTAAAGCCCTGGGTTAGTGTAAGAAAAACAATAATGGTCTTAGAACATTGTATTTTATTTCCCCAATAACCACACAAAAAATAAACTGGTAATTTTATAAGTAATATCTCTTAGTTTAGTACCAAGGTATTTGGCATACTTCATGCTCAGATTGTTTGAGTTATATTTTTTCTTTAAATTTAATTTCGGTTGCATTTGTATTCTCTTGGAGACTTGAAAATTTAAGATAAGTGTGCTTTCTACTAAGAAAATAAGAAAAATCCACCTGGAAAATTTCCTGGTAATTTTGGCCTTATTTTCTTAATGTTGAAATTTCTTCATTCACTCTTCATTACAAATATTTATAGATCCATATGGAATGGCAGATGTTGATGCAAAGACACTGCAGACATTTTTCACTGATAACCCTAGTACTTAAGGATGTTTCCCCTCATCTTCTATATTCTATCACCAATTATTTAGTTTAAAAAATCTAATAGAGTAACTAAATATAAAAGTTTAGAATTATTATAAGATCATCTATATGTGGAAGTTGGGTCTATTCAGACAGCATACATTTTGATGTTTATATTATCCCACAAATATAAATATATATTTGTTTATGCAAAGAAACATACTTGATAAACATGAATTAATGTGTTTCAAGCTTGAAACATAAAGGGAAAATGTTTATTCAGTTCTTGACTTTTAGTGATATTTTAGATAAATTCTTCTTTTCTTTCCCTATCTGATTCTATCCTTATACATACGCATAGTCAGTGATATTTCTTTAGGGAAATAACTGTAATTTTAAGATTTACTTTACACAATATCCTACAAAATTCAATAACATTAAATGCAGGAGCTTAATATTTTGAATTTCTATGAATATTTAAATATTAACTCAATAGCTAGAAAAACTTTGTAATATAAAGAAAGAAAAATAAAGTGGAAATTTAAAATTAATATCTATTATATTTCTATATTAGTAACTATCTATAGTATATTAGTATAATCAAACTTGAATAATTCACCTGAGCTTTGTCCTATATTCCAATTCCATGAAATTAATATATTTATATTATTAATTTATTTGGATATAATACCTTAAGAATGAGCATTATAATATTTGGGATGGCCTTAACAAGCGTGGCAGCATCACCTGAGCAGCTGTATTCAATCAGCTATCTTAGAGACTGTCATTTTCCTAATCCTGTTTTATCACTAAGGAAGATTACTTCACTCTCTGCCTTTCAATCTTGCCACATCCCTTCATTATTCAGTTCCCATTCACATCTTTCCAGTGTGAATGTCCAAATACCATATTTTTTGCACAAAATTATAATTATCACCCCTTCTTGGTTATGGACATTGGATTCCATTTTACTTTCAGTTAATGTATTTGGATTATTGGATGGTGAAAAGTGCTATGGAGAGAATCTTGGGAGAATTTACTAGAAAACTCATGCCACAGTCTCATCTTACTTATCACAGTTGCAGAGACAGAAAGCATATTAAGACAATATTATCAGGGAGTAAAGAGTAATGCAATATGCTATTCAAGTTTGAACATCATTGTGTATTGCTTTACTGCTTTGGCTACAAATTCCCAGAAGATAATTTTTTTTTTTTTGTACCAGGGATTGAACTCAGAGAAATTCGATCACTGAGCTACATCCCCGGCCCTATTTTGTGTTTTTATGTAGAGACAGGGTCTCACAGAATTGCTTAGCACCTTGTCATTGCTGAGTCTGGCTTTGAACTTGCAATTCTCCTGTCTGAGCCTCCCAACCAGAAAACAGATTCTTACCTGGATATTTACAATACGTGTTATCTTCCCTTTTGTGCCCCAGAAAGTGAGCCCTGTAGTTAGCAAACTTCTACTACTGACATCTCATAGTTATGTAAACTTTGTTGTCAGCCTTCCAAATACTTGAAGCACACAGATGTATTCCTACGCCCCAGGTAATTTTTACTTTTCAATGGAATTAAACATGTTATAGTGGAATTTTTGCTATTATGTCTTCCCCTGTTTATACTTCACAAATACTGACCTCCACATCATCACTGAAGCCAAAAAAGTGTACACAAAATGATAGAATCTCTACAGTATAATAAACCCTAATAAAATAGAGTGATGAAATAAAAACAATTACTCCAATCTGTTTTAATAAAACAGTGGCATTAAAACTGCATTACTCTTACCATACTGACATTCCCATTGGTACTTTGTGTATACACTTTGAAAGTAGTTCACCCTGTTCAAATGGCACTGTGTCTTTTTGCAATATTGTTTGTGTCCAAGCAGATCCGAGGTTTGTAGAGAATGTATCTAGGGAGCCATAAAACTGGTGGAAAACATATTTCTCTATGGTATTTTAGTACTTTAAAAAATTCAATCACAGGGAAAAATGTTTTGCTACAAACATCTTAAAAGCCTTATAAAGGCAACAGTTTCCCACAGCACCTGTTTAAATAATTTTAAGAGTAAGAATAGGTCTTATTGTATACCAAAGCTCAAAATTCCGTTTATTTCCTTGATTTTTGCAGGTTTAGTTCTTGGTGTTTTAAAAGGATTAAAGTGAAACACAATCTGTTTGATAGTATAATAATGAATAATCTGGATGTCAATTTGGAATATCACAACATTTTCCAAAATGAAGCCAGAAATTGCATTTTCCCTGCAGCATAGTTTTTATTCTTTCTGAAAAAGGCTTTTTTTGATTACTACAATTTAGCAAAGGAAAATGACATTTTACATGCTCAGTGTATTGTATGTATTTATGTGTATTTCAAAGATCCAAAGTGAAAAAATGTCCTCAAGGTAAAGAAACTGGTATTTAATTTAGATGAAAAAATAGTTACATCCTAAATTTAGCATTTTGAGAGTTGCAATTTTAGAATATTTGCTTTTGTTTTTTATTCTTTTTATTTTTTTTTAGATGTTTGGAATTAAGAACCAATTTCTTCACTACTTTATGTTGCCTTGTTCTAAGCCCTCATAAATATTAATTTCATGTTTATGAACAAGAAGTGGTAGTGGTGATATGTATGCATGTGTGTGTTTGTGTGTGTGAAGACAGAGTAAATTGATTGTCATACTTGCTTTCTGCCCCCAGAATGCATTTTCTCATATGAATCTCCATAATCAATTTTATTAACTGGCACCATTCCTCAAAATTTACTATCAATTTCCAATTATTTTTTCTAAATACTACAGTTGTAATAATGAAATATAAAACCTCCACCAAGTACTTCTTATTCAGCTGTCTGTTTCAATTATGTAATATGTCTGTCAAAATACTGAAGTCTGTTAAACATCTCATAAACGTTAAGCATTCCTTTCTGCCTCTTAAAGATATTCATACTTTTGAAGAAGGCAAATGTATTGTCATTTTTGTTAGACTCTTTCTAGAGTTAATAAGTAAAGCCCAATGTATTTTTGGCAATTACTTTTACTCTTAACTCCAGTCTTGCACCAACTTCCAATTGAAAACTTTCACTGGTATATTACATCATGGCATGGAGGTGTTGGGAAAGGAAACCTACTATGTTATTTAGGCCATTCATAATCTAACCATAGATCTCAAGCAAATATGACTTCAGCTAGAGCAAAATAAAGAAAAAAAGGAGGAATCAGATATAAAGATATAGGGAAGATCAGTGGAGTAGAAGAAGGAAATCCAGAGGGAAGGAGGAGGGACTGGAAAGGGGAAGAAATGCTGAATGAAATTAACAAAATTACATAATATGTATGTGTAAATATACTACAGTAAATTCCACTTTATTTATATCTATAAAGCACCAATAAAAAAAATTATTGAAAGGAAGACCATTAGAGTAGAGGAAGGAAAATAGGGGGAAGGAAGAGGAAAGGAGAGAAGGGGGCATAGGAAACCAAAACGGAGTTAACCAAATTCCATACCTGTGTGACTTTGTCAAAATGAACTCAAAATTATGTAACTATAATGCTATAAATAAAATTACTTCATGATGTCATTCTTAATTTTGTCATTTTCCCATCTATTACCAAGTCTTGAACCTTCCTAATAACATTCAATCTTCACTCTTTTGCTTCACACATATCTACTGTGTAAAATGGTCCTTTTAAGACATTCTTCAAAATATCTGTTTCAATAACCTCCAACTTGGATAGTTAAAATAGCTTCCTTAACAGGAATCAGAAGTTTTGGTCTTTTATTACACTATGCCATTTTGGACATTAATGCTTGATTAATGCCTCAAATCAATGTTAACTCCTGTGAACAAACCAATAGGTCTTTCAGGATCTCCATAGTTTTACTTCACCTTTCATGTTGTATCCACAAATATTCCACTATAAAAATTACATTTATAGTCAACCTACTTGACTGCTTGTCAGTTGCTTCTCACAAACCTTTCTCATTTCTATAATTTTTCTTAAAATATTTCCCCACTTCTTTTAAGATGTTAAATTAAATCTTAAATACCTTAAATGAATTATATCCATTAAATCTTTTGCTATCTCAGCCCAATTTCACTTCTCTGAAATACTATAGAGTAAATTTTCTGACTACATACATAGCTTTTATACTGCCTACTAAAATATGTTTCTCATTATGTTTATATCTTATTCAGTAATTAAATTTTAATATGTTAATATCTTAAATCCCTAATTATACATTAAATTACTTGAAGGTGGAGACTATTATCATTTGCTCTTTATTTTTCAGAGACTACCATTTTGCTTTACTACTCACAGCAGATATTGAAGAAATATTTGTAATTTGTTTTCTAAAGTGCATTGGATAAAAAACCACAAGAGGGGCTGAGGTTGTGGCTCAGTGGCAGAGCACTTGCCTCACATGTGTGAGGCACTGGGTTCAATCCTCAGCACCACATAAAAATAAATGAACAAAATAAAAAACACTGTGTCCATGTATAACTAAAAAATACTTTAAAAAAACACAAGAATTTTTTAAAAGACTATGTTGCCTAGAAAGCACACATAATGACTTAGAATATATAAGTTTAAAGATAAGTAGATCCTAGACTCTGAGTGCTCAGAAAATTCCCATGGTCCTTATTTCACAAAAGAGCATTCAACAGGATAAGATTAATTTTGTGGTTGGAATAGAACTGTTACAAACTGTGGGTATGTCTAGTCATCAGAAAATCTGCAAAAATGGTGGTATTTTTGAGTTATTAATCTACACTTGATCAAATCTTATTCCTCAAATCCAAAATGAATGGGTATTTATAGGTGGAAAAATACATGTGTGATTCTCCTAAAATTACCTGAGAACATTTCTTTAAGCAGCTCTCTGGGCTTGATGTGAACTAGATTCTTGTTCTTTTAATGTTAATTGCCTAAGAGTTGTTCACCCTTAGAAGAACATATTATTTAAAAATTAAAATAAAGTTATTGTTCAATTGCTTTTTAACATTTTGAAATTCTAAATTTTAAATTTTGTAGATTCTAAGATTTTGTGTATCTTTTGTTTATTATCTGCAACAAATCTAATGTAATCTGAATGCTGTATTTACAAAAAATAAAAATATGAGTCATGGTGATAATACAACTCAAGCTGCATTTATACATACAACTATATTGATCCTTTTCTTTTAACCATTGTATTTCAAAACATTTAGTAAATTTAGAGAAAATGAGACTAAATCAATTATCTTGCAAATTTGATGTTTTCAGAGTGAATCGATTATCCAATTCGATTTTTTTTAAACTTTTTTTTGTAGATGGGCACAATGTCTTTATTTTATTGCTCTGTATGTGGTGCTGAGGATCGAACCCAGGGCCTCACGCATGCGAGGCAAGCGCTCTACCGCTGAGCCACAATCCCGGCCCTGTCCAATTCGATTTTAATGGCCAAACTCTGTGTGTGCATATGCATGTGTGATAGTTAAATGCATATAAAATTTAAAGCTACCTTTTTCATTCCTGTCAGGGAATATAGTACAATTGAAACATCTTTCTATGAAAAATGAAAGAATTTCTGTTGCACTGAAGTATAATCCAAAATTAATTACAACTGGGAAAATCAATTATATATTGTTGTATTCCCATGATTAATTTCACCCATCCACCTTTATCAAACTCTATGTTATTTGGGAAATAGACCTATTGCTAGTACCTTAAGAAAAAAGTAGCTTTGAATCCTTTTGGCATCATTTTGTATATGCCAAGAAAAAAAAACTTTATTCTGCAATATGTTCATAAACAAAACAAGGCATTGACACATAAATGCAGTGTATTTAACTTCTTTTATCTCCTTATTTACCTTCAGTGTTGTAAATAGGGCAATATCTTACACTTTGTTCAAATCCATTTAGAAGAAGCAGGATAGAGCTATATGTTATTATTTAGTGTTAGATATTTTATACCTTTTGAATATAAACAACACATTTTCATATTAAAATTGAAGATAATTAAAAGGCAGAGATATGTTTTCCAAATTGTACTTGGCATTTGAAACCAGGGTTCATCTATTGTTTTTTGGAATTAAAAGATTCATTGATAAAAATATAACCTTTTCGGCTTCAGCAGGTTTTTTTTTTAATATTTTTTAGCTGTTGATGGATCTTTATTTATTTTATTTATTTATATGTGGTGCTGAGAATTGAACCCAGTGCCTCACGCATGCTAGGCAAGCGCTCTATCACTGAGCCACAACTCTAGCCCAAGCAGTTTTTAAGAAAATGTTAAAACCTAAAGGTTATTGTACATATACCTGTGTTAGCTTGCAAACAAAACACAATCCAAATGGTCAATCATTCTTTAAAGACCTAACCTGAAATTAAATGCCCAAAGCTGGAAAGCCATGCAAAAATATATATTGGAGACATGGTGATTCCTTCATGACAAGATAAAATGATAGTCACTATCCTTTTCCATTGCTAAAAGCACAGAGCTCTAAAATTTAACTATTTGCAATAACAATAACAATTTTGTTCTTGCTTCACATATCATTAATCACAATTAAACATATTTTTACATGCATGATAAAAATGATCTAGAGTAATAAAAACTGAGAATAAAAATTCGGCCTAAGGGAAAAAAAATTCCTCAAATGTAGATATACGAATTGTTTTTTTTCCACAAACCCGATGGATAGCTAACCTCACATGTAAGGGTAAATCAGAAAGGGGAAAGTGTGATTATATATTCCTTAGGAAGAGAGGTGGCCTGAATGAAAAATACAAATAACAGATAACTCCCAAATTTCTCAGTGCTTCATTCAACTTTAAATTTAAATTGGTGTTTTTTCAAGGGGTTTCAAAAGAAAAACAAACAAACAAAAAAACAAAGGAGAAACTTAGAGTGAGTCTCCAATTGATTAAAGTTGTCTTCAGTGTCATGTAAATATAAATGTTTCCCTTTTCTGACTGCTTCTGAACTGCTGTTTTCCCCTTACTGTAATTCTTCCATAGGTGGGAGGAAAATCTCCATTAAATAACATTAAAGGGAAAAGAAAATTCTATCTAATTTAAAATATGGATTTTCTAAATCAAAATTAAAAATTATCCTGAAGAAAATAAAAATGAGTGTTATGGTTACAAATAATGTTTTCCACATCATTGCAGTCCAACCATTGTGACAAAACACACATGTAAAAGCAAATTCAAATCCAAGGACTAGGGTCTCAAATAACATGTTCCCTTACAGTGTTATATTTTGGAACAACAACAAAAAGTACTATTTATTATGTATCAAATTCTGATCACATCATCTATATTTATTTTTATCTTGTAAAGTAAACACTGTACATTTTCTTGTCCTGACAAAATAAACCGAATCTTTTAATACTCACTCTAAACTGTCAAAGCACAAAATTATTATTTTTTTCTATTTTAATCTCTAGAGACACATTTCTATCTTGGCACTAAATTTTGGTGGCATTGCTTATAGATTTATTTTTCTGCCCCTCATTAAAAACAATGATTATGAAAGAAAATTATTTTTGGAGGAAAATATTGTTTACTTCATTATTCTTACATTTATTCACTACCCTGTTCATTAAATAAAAAATAACAACAATTCCCTATCCAGTTACCACAATGTCATGTTGGAAATACTAAGAGGAAATGTTACTTAGAAGTATTTATTAGTGATTGGTAAACAATTAGCTGACATTGCTGTGAACATTTGAGATGCTATGATTTTCTTTTTACTTTTATAAAAAAATCAGTAACAATTTTCACCAGACCAATTTGTACATGCTGTTTCCATCCACATCCTCATCCATCATTTAGAGTAATTAGTTTGGCTGCCTTCTCATCATGATGATAACCGTGACACTAGCACTGACTGCTTATGGCTTGGTCCCTGCAGATTACAGCTATATCAGCTGTGATATAATCATTACCAAGTACTCACAACCTAATGGGCAGCAGCTTGCTCTTCAGGTCATTTGTGCATGTGCATCTTCACTCTCCTACTTAATATTCAAGGAACCTTTGCTCACTGGGTATCTAGAAAGTACCTTGAAATTTGTAGGATCATCTCCCCTGCTCTAATGCTAAGTGCATACACATTCATCATATTAATTTAATAATTCATATTCAGTTGAGATATTCTTTTCTAGAGTCCCAAATCAGTAGTTAGTTATTTAATTACTATTTGATGTTGCATGTTTTTGAAATATTTATTTAAGTAAGCTATAAACTTACTGAAGAAAGACACTATTCCTTCCACTTTTCTGTATTATACTATTTGTGTCTTTATACAGCATACTTATGGACTATTTGATGATACATATCATCAAAAAGGTGACACATATTAAATTTTTACCCCTTTTCCAAAACCTTGAATTTTGAATGAAATTTATGTATTTATCTGAAGTGCCCTTATAGATAACGTCTGTTTATATTCATGCAAAAATTGGCATTACTATCATTAAAGTTACAGAGCAGAATCTGGCTACTCAAAGGAATGTGGCAAGGGCTGACAGCAGAAAGTGGGTTTGACAAGCTATTTATTCCAGAGATGAAAACTGAAAAATTTTCTAAGTAACCAATTTAAATATGTCATTTTTGTTTAGAGAGAGACAAAACTATCACAGAAATTTTAAACTATTTTGAAGATATAAACATAAACATTATTAACATATATACAGTTAAAATATCTGTACCAATAGTTTGTAGATTTTCACTGAAATACCATTATTTAAGGAAATAAGAAATAATATGAAACAGAAACTATAGACCTTTAATATCAAGAGGTGTATATTTTAATGAATTTTTAAAATATAGTAATGCTTATTCCCTGGAGCCAGTAAGAACCCTCTTCTCTAGGAAATGTTAATGTGCAAGGACAGTATGAAAATATGCTCAAACTTTAATCCTAGCTTTTTTTTTATAGGCTGAAGCCTTAAACCCCAATGTGATGGTATTTTTAGGTGCGCCCTTTTAAAGGCAATTAGGTTCAGATGGGGTCATGATAGGATTGGTATCCTAGTTAGTGGATGAAGGAAACAAAGAGCTAGCTCATTTGTTCCCCCTTCCCATTCCCTCTTACTCTTCCCAAAGTGAGAACATCTGGAAGGAGGTCCTCACCAAACCTGGATTATGCTGCTGCTTTGATTTTGGTCTTCCCAGCTTCCACAACTATCAGAAACAAATGTTTGTAATGTCATTCTGTTAAATGTATTCCTGTTAATAGCAGCCCAAAGTAAGACATGCACTTTCGGTATTTTCATGAAAATAATATGTGATTTTCTTCACCTTCTACGTCTGGTGCTTAAACAATATGTAAAGAAGTATGGTGTAGTCATGAAACATAGAGGCCTTGGATTCAGATAGCCTAGGTTCAAATTAAAGTTCTACCACTCACTGAGTGACCTTAGGAAATATTTTTTTATCTCTGTGCCTCACATATATCATCTGTAAAATGATTGTTATTAATAATATTTTGGATTGGATAGTACAGAAATATAACAAAGTCTAAATGCAAATTCAACATTTCCCCAGTGGCAGCAGTGTAAATTCCATTGCAATTAAACTTTTACTGTTCTGTTCTATTTAATAACAATATGAACTGAGCACAGTAGTATCTTCTGTACATTTATTCATATCACCTGTAACACCTCAAATCTTAATTCTATTAAATCAAAACAACTTTTTCTTCCAAAAGGTAACTCACCTCGCATCTCTTCCATAAAGCCTTTCAAGAGTATATAATCCATTCCACCTGTAGTCATGCACTGATTGCCTATATCAGCTTTTTGTGAAATAATCCTTTCCTGACTTGACATTCCCTTGTCTCAGATTCTGATTGTCCCTAAATTTATTGTAAGTTCCCAGTAGAAAGAGCCCTGTCTTAGACGTCTTTACATGTCATAGCATATACAACATTGCATTGCAGACCTGGTAGATTCACAATTATTTTTGTTATGTTTTACCGTATTTTCTTTCATATGTTGTAAAAATATATGATTGATTTCTATAAGTTCATACAACAAAAATACTACACAACTATCTCATAAGCTTACATTAATTATATACACATAACTGTGGTCAATTCTGTGCATATAAGTATCACACACACTTATAAATAATGTCATGGATATAGTTGCTTTCTTTAATTAACTTACACAAATTAAAACAAAGCTACTTCCTTCCACTTATCATTTCCACTGAATATATTTCATAACTTGTTAGTGGGAAAGAACTATGCAAAAATATTTGAGCCACTGTGTTCAGAAATGCCATTGATAGTCTTTGTTACTGGAATAAGAACCCCTTCCCAAATATAATAGCAAGTACTATGATCATTACCCTTGGCAGCCCATTAAACTAGGTAGTGAACTACTTCAAATAGCTGTGAATGTTAAACATTAGTTCAGCCCTAAGTAGGTTGATTTTAACAGCCAAATGTGCACTGCAGTCTATCTGAGCATTAAAAGCACCTTTCAAACTTAATTTTACAGAAATGTTAATGACAAGAACAAACTATTAAAGGGAAAAGGAAAAGTAATTATTTCAGTAGACGAACGAAAACAATAAATTAGGGTTCACATTTTAAAAGAGGGCAGTAACTTATCTCTTTTTAAGGAAATGTTTTAAACTTAAAACACCATGAAGATATTTAAGCAGTTGTTTACATAGGAATTATATTCATCTGCAAGTACAACTCTTCGGGAGGAAATTAACAGTTTTTTAAAACCATGAATTTTAAAGTAAAGCATGATGGGACTATTTGCTTTAAAAGAGGAATTTAGTTCATTTACAAATGCCTAATTCGGTAAGTTCCTACAATGATGAGAAATAGGAATAAATCACAGATAAATGTGCATGATCAGACAGGGAAAAAATTACAAAAGTGTGGTGAGAAAGGTGGTAATTGTGAATTTTGATTCCAATAAACATCATTGCCTTTTCCCAATGTCACCAATAGCTGATTCTGAGTGTGTTGAAATATCAAACAGATAGAAAAATAGCACACATTTTTTGGAATTGACTTACTATGATTATGTTGATATTTATGAGTTCAAGGTATAAAAGTGTCAAGATAATCAAATCTTGATATTAAAAAACACTTTGAAAGAAACATTTATTTGCTAATAAAATGTACCTGCTCAAAATAAAGTCTGCAGTTAAAAAAGTCTATATGATATGCATGATATATAAACAAAATAATTTTCAGCACTTCATTTGATTAAAACTTTTCCTTCAGCAACAATCTAATTTTGTTCAACTAAAACCAATATCTAAATTTTATGATGAAAATTCCATGAGGAAAGGGAAGCAATGAAAAGTAAACTTATATCTAGATGTTCTTGTTTCTCAGGCATTTGTATCTCTGCTAAGATTTGTTATTCCCTTTTAAACAAAACAAGAAACTCTAAGGTCTTACTAAGTTGCCAATAAAAACAAGAATCTTATTTTTAGAGCAGTAAATGTGTTCTAGTGGCTTAAAAATTTAAATGAAGTAAGCTGATCACAATTCAACCAGGTCCTTTGGATTAGGAAGACTTATTGCTGAGGTTGCAGATAATTTAAGGCTGGATTTATGTAGGAAATTTTAGTTTTCTTAGTCAGATTTTCAATTCCTGAAAAGTATGAGATAGTGTAATTCATGTATTTCTACAGAAGTGACCAATCAGATAGTCAATGTCCGTGGACTTAAAACTATGTTTGCCTTAAAACAAAAGCATAAATGTGACTGTCTTATATATTAGGAAAGAAAATATGTCCTCAAGGGCTTAGGAATAAATGTCATGTACTGATGATGATATGCCACCCAAAGTCAATTCAGACCCAGAATTTTAATTCACACTCTATGTTTAGTGAAGCCATTTCAAAACAATAGTTGTATGCTGTGGAAATAGAAATATATACTGTTGTATTGCTGGCAATTATAATTAATGATAATAATTCTGACGATGTATTTTTTCCTCCATTGTTCTGACCCTTCTTAAATATAACATTCCACCTTCCTGAGTCCCAAATGAAAGTGAAAACATTCATGTCTTATTTTTTAAAATTTCACAATCTCCATTTTTCTGTTGTATTAATTATATTTAATGAAGATTAATGGATACTTTGCATGGCAGGAATACTTCTATAAGACTAAAATTGGAAACAAATAAAATAATCTAGGTTTGTAAAGTTAGCAAAACTAATATGTTGATTTCTAGATTTTTGTAAGTAGGACTTGTAAATCGCTTGAGACAAATAGTTGTTCATTCTACAATTTCAGTTTTCAAGTATTTGTGGGAACATGATATTTTTAAGCATTACAGTAATAGTGATAATTTTCAAGTCCTGTATAGTATAGAAATAGTGTTCAATTCCTCTGCAAAGCAGTTTACATTATTCCATTCAATACTCATATCAATGGCATAACATATGTGCTATTATTCACTCCAAATTCCAGCTCAAGAAAAAGGCTTTAAAATGCTGAAGACACTTGGCCAAATCACACAGCAAAGTTCAGATGTGAAGAGAGTTCTGTCATGAATCCAGATTCTGAGGTATTAACAACTGACTCTTACCAATACAATAAAGCCTCACTTGTAGTACACTGAACTAATATATAAATATTTCACAAAGTCATATTCGGCAAAGGAAGAGATACTAAGGTGATGAGGCTTTCATTTTTGTTTTCCTTGCAGCAAAGTTTCTCAGTCATGTTTGTTAACAGGGATATAACTAAATTATGTGTGTAAGGAGGTCAATATAATTCAGGAACCCAAGAGGAAAAAAACATCAGATTTAGTGTACACATTTATTTAAAAAACAATGTAAAATGCAGTCTTCCACAAAAGAAGCAGTGTCATGAGAAAACTTGGATTTCAAGTTTCGTAAATGCTGCCTTTTCAATATTAGGGTGTCAGTCTTCATTCACTCTTTGACAATGTTGTCAATCAAATAGCAATCTAGTTTTGTAAGACTTTAAACAAAGATCAAAGTAATGATACTGCTGAGTTAACATTATCCTCCTACCTAAACATGTTCATACTTTAGCATCAATATTAACTCCAAACTATCCTTTCAAACCAAATGAAATGGTAAACTCTAGCATCTCTCCAACCCATGAAAAACACAATTTCTACACTTATTTTAGATGTTTTTTGAAACATTGATTTCAATTTATATTTTTAAGGAATTATAGGGTAAAAAGCACTTTGAGTTCTATCATTAAATATTTTATGTATTTTGTTTAAGAGTAAGAGATAATGCAGTTAAACATGGGATATCATTATCTTCATTCTCATTTTTAGAACAATGGCAAATAAAAGAAATTAGATTTTATTTAATAACTGAATAAACCTGGCAAATGAAGGCAATGGAAATATAACTTCCGTGGCCTCCTCATCAATCTTACTTATAAGCAAAACTAAATCTAAGTACTGGATGCTATGTCATCACAAGCCCCATAGGATTTTCAAGCAAGCAATATGACATTTATGATGCCCATATATAAAGGCTATGAATATTTTTGTTCTGACTTTCAAACGCATAACTTGTTAAATGCTTTCATAAACCCAAAATTCTGCCACAAAATAAAATAGATTCAAGATGATATGAAAATATGCACTGATGATATATATTATACTTTTCTTGGAATTATACATTGAATACTCCTTTCAAAGTTCCCTTACTAGCATTTGGTAAATGTCACTGGGAGATATGACACTATATTAGGATTTCCCACATCAACTGAAAATAAGGACAGTCCTCAAGAAATATTTTGCATATTTATCAGAACTAAAAAGAGAATATTGAATTGATCATTTGGTTATAGTTAAAACATGCCCCAAATGTGATAAGAAAATTCATAATTTTTGGAAGCTGTGAAGTTTCCATTATATAAAAGTAAAATCTTATATACTAATCTATAAGGAAAACATTTATTATGATATAGAACCAATTCCTAACTATCCATACAAAGGGAAAATACCAAAGTAAAGAAAATTCAACACAAAAATAATCTAAAGTCATGAATTATTTTCATTGTGGAATATACTATATAATTTTAAGAGAAGTCTCCTTTGTCATTGCTTTGCCTAAACTAGAGCTTACCCCCAATTATCAATTTTCTGAGCAAACACAGACCTCGTTTTTCTCTCTTCTAATCTATCGTGCACGTTACCAATAGATTGTCTTTTTAAAAATAGTGTTTCAATTACATTACTCTAAAATCTGTAAAGTAAAATATTAACCCTTTACCTTGACTTTACCTAGAGTTGAATGTTAAAGCCATGAGTTTAGACATGATTTCTAAGAGAAAAGGTACTTAGGGACAGAAATGGTTTTATATTCAAATAACATTTGCATGAATATATAAGGGACATTTCTTTCTTTGTGATATTTTTCTTAAACTAGGAAGAAACCAGAGGAACATATGTTTAAGTACTGCCCCAATTAATATACAAATTAACACCATTATAGGAAATAAATACTGCTTCTGAGGACCTACCAATGAATTAACCCTTATTCACATCTTACAGAGCCCTATAAGTAGACAAAGCACAGGGATTCAAGTCTCAGTGATATTGATTTTTCCATAATAGGGGAATTCTATGTTCAATTAAATCCCTAATGCTGAATTAAGTATTAAAGTCAACTTTTTAGTGCAACAATTCATTGGCTATAGTTCAGATTTACACAAGATTAAATAACTAATTCTTTTGGATATGAGTGATAGTTTCAGGAAAACTCATTTCTGCTATTTTACAAAATGATGATGGAGAGCTTTTAAAGATACCACTAGAATACATCAAACCATATTGACTAGCTGCAAGTGAGAGGATGGCTTGCCCATCATATACCTATTTGTTTCAGTCATAGCTATTAAGGAAATAAACAATACTCTGGCCTGCGTGATGATGGGAAGAAGAACAAACACTTAAACTCAAATGTTTTGAATCTTATTGTCAGAAAAAATAGAGATGCTTGGAATTAATAAGAAGTATGCACAGAAGAATATAAATGGATGAAAGTTAGTAAGGATACCAGGAAAATCTTCAAGTAACTTGGCCTTGAAAAACTGATTAGGGTATCACTAAGTAAAGGTGGATGAGTTTTTTCCAAATTTAATGAATCACAAGAACAATATAAAAATTTATGGAACATAAATATGTGGTACACATTCAGAAAATAATTTTCAATCTAGTTTGTTGCAGGAAGAAAAGATGAGACTAGAGATTGAATCTAAAATATGGTAAAGGCAGTGTGTTGGAAATGGCTCATGCAAACTTGTGAGAGCTAAGCATCTCTTCCCGTATCTGTGTTCATTAACATGATGTTATTACCTTGAAATTGATCATGGTATGATAAATTACATCACAGAATTAGTCAAATTCTACAAAACAATTTTGTGTTCGCTTGTTTGTTTTTATTTTTGGAGTAGGGAGAACCAATTGATAAATACTTTCTGGCACATTCCATGTTTAAAAATTTGAATGCCAGGGTCAAGAAAATATTTATCTCATGATAAAATTAGGAGGCATTGAAGAATTTTTATCAGAGAAATGACATATTTGGAAGTTATCTCCCCATAGTTGAATGTTAAAGCCATGAGTTTAGACATGATTTCTAAGAGAAAAGGTACTTAGGTACAGAAAATGTCTGGGCAAAGGCTATTTGAGAACAACTAGCCATGGAGAAGGAGAGGAAGAAGGTTATCAATGAAAGGCTGAAAAAGAACAGCCAGAAAAGTAGAGAGAAAATTAAGAAAGATCCACGTCATAGAAGAAAGAACAAAGTTACAAGAATCAGGTGCTACGAATGAAATACATTAGTTTTCAAATATCCTTAGAAGAAAATGTTTTCTCTCATATGTGGAACCTAAAAGAAAATAAGAGTAAGAAAGGGATCTCAGGAAAATAGATGGGTGATCAGTAGAGGTAGGTGATTGAGGGGAAGGAAGGACGAAGATAAAGATTTTGAAGAACTGGAGAATAAAATCATCCAAATTATGCTATATGCCTATATGAATATATCACAAAGAATTCACATTTTGTGTGTAATTATAATGCACCATAAGGAAGGCTAGAAGGAAAGAAGCCCAGAAGAATAGAGGAAGAGGAGCAAGTGGAGGGAGGAAAGAAGGAAACAGGGAAGTACTGAGGCATGAATTGGAACAAATTATGTTATGTGCATATATGAATATGTCATAATGCACCACAATATTATGTACAATTATAATGTAGTGATAACATTGTTGTGTATAATTGTAATGTACTATTAAAAACAATTAAGATAAGGCCCAGGAAAAAATATAAGCAAATTACATAGGCCACTTGGTATCTGTACATTTAGTATAAAACATGTAATTATGCATGTATATTACATATTAAAAAATAAGAGATGACTATGAGTCATGTTTAGAATAGTTTTTCTAGAAAGTGATTAAAGTATACAGCAAACTCATTTTAAACAGTGATTTATTCATCAAGGCAAAATATAAAAAAATTTAAAAAAAAACAAGTGTTTTGTTCCATGATGTTAAATACAAGGCGTTGCTGCAGATTTACCATAGCATAGTTCTTACTATCAAAAACAGGTATACTGACAATGAGCCCCCACTAACATTCTGAAAGTTTCATAATTTATATACATGGATGTTGCAAAGTACTTTCATATACATCATTTCATTTAAGCTGCCTAAAAATGCAGTGAGTTAAGTATCACTCTCATTTTATCAATTAAGTAAACAAACCTGAGGAATATTAAGTGAATTATCCATGTTCAGACATTTAATAATTAATGAATGTAGGAAGGGAATTCAAATCTTTTGATTCCAAGTTTATAATTACTTCTCCTACAATATACCATTTCGTATCTTCCCCTTTTTCTTAGCATTTATTAAACTCTCTGGTCATACATTTTTATCTAATTAACACCAAAATTTGATGGATTTGTATGCTTTTTTTGTATGTTGGAAATGACTAAGACACTGTTGCATAGCGCATAAAATGAGCTCATTAACCTTGGTATGAAACATGGCAAGAAATGGGTAAGAAATTTTACCTTTCTGGGATTCAGTTTCTTCACATGTAAAAAGAAGAGGAATAATTCTCACCTCAAAAAGTCATTGTGAGAATTTAATGACATAATGTGTGTCAAACTCTTAGAACAATGCATGGAACATAGTAAGTTCTGAAGAAATAATACCTAATTTTATTTTTGTATCAAGGAATGTAAGGTACATTTTCTGACACTCAAAAATTAAGCTTATTTGTGGTGTGAAGCTAAGATCTTTCTGGATTTATGGCACTCTGATAAATAGATGCTGGAATTACACAAAACTATTTCTTATAAAGTAAATCAGTGATCTTTGAACATCTTATTGTACTTTTTATTTATCTCAATGTAAATTGTCCCCCTTTATAAAGGTCTATCATTTAAAAAGAAATGACTACAAGATTTTGAATTAGTTATGTCTTGTTAAGGTAAATTACAATTAAAAACCAAAATAACATGAATTAAGTTTCAAATGAAATCAGAATCAATTTGTGTGGATGTAAATTCTTTGAAATAGATTAAAACATTTTTATAGATGCAAACAGAAATACTTTACGTGTACATAACAAATTTTCAATAGTTGGAAGTTAGTCATTATATGAAAGATAAAAGGATGGAGTATTTAAAATTATTGTAGAAAATATTTCCATAGAAAATAAGTTTTTATCATTTTGTAAAAAATAGATCAATTGCTAACAATGAAAATGGCACAAATCTTGGCACACAAAAGAAAGATACAATAAAAGAAGATGCACACCAATCATTTCTGGTCTTGAAGATGGAGGATGGGGGTAATGAGCCTAGAAATGTAGGTGGCAACTACAATCTTGGAACAGCTCTTAGCTGACAAAACAAGGAACTTTAGTCTTGCAACCATAAAGAATTGATTTTGTCAACAATCTGAATGAACAGCAAATGGATAATCCCCTAGAGTCTCCAGAAAGAAAGACTGTCAAAAACTTGGTTGTAGTGGATATTAACAGAACTTATACTTCACAGATAGAGGCTTAGAGACATCAAGGAAACTAACTGAAGTTCTGTGGCCAACTAGTGTCAGTTTAGGGCCTTCTGCCTATTGCCTGGAACTCTACCTCATGGCCAGAGACTTCAGAGCACTTGAGAGAAGCTCCATGCATTCCATGCTCAGCTCCTGTGTGTATTATAAACACTCTTCAGCTCAGGCAAGAGGATGAGAGACTGAGGGCTGGGGACAACTGGAGGAGATTTTATAATGAGATGGAATTCCATCAGTGTATGAAAGGCATGAAGGGTAAGAGGGGGCCTTTGGCTAGGGAGGGGGAAAGAGCTTCCAGAAGATGAACAACATAAGCAAAAGTTAAGCATTTGGGAAGAACACTCAATGGAGTCCTAAGAAATATTGGGATGAGTTATTGTCTAAAGGTGCATTAACTTTCATCCTTATTCAAAAAGTCACATCTGACAGAAAAAATAAAGGATTCATTACCAACAAAAAAAAAAAAAAAAAAAAAACTTGGTTGTAGTCTGCTGAGACTTGTTCTGGAATTCTAACCTATTGAAGTGTAAGATAATACATTTGAATTTTTTAAAACCACAAGTTAAATGTGATTCATTATGGCTGTAGTAGAATTAATGTACTCAAATTATTTCATACATAAAGTAATCTCAAAAATTTTGGTTTAGTCTTTCTTGAAAACATGCATAAAGAGAAATAACACATCTATTAAGGATCATCTGTTAAATGTGACTATGAAAATATACTCATTTTATTTATTATGTGTTTCACTGAAGAAATTATCACATATAATTTTATGAAATGGGTCAATTAAATGTGTGAAACAATAGATATTTTTTAAAAAGCTAGAATCTAATCCACATGACTAAGTATAAAGTTTTTTGGTTTTTCTTGAAATTCAAATTCAGTTTACATGTTTGGTATCTTAGTTATCTATTTGAAAATAGAAAAAGCTAAATAGACTAGATATTAGGGATGTCCAACTGTACTAATGGAAGGTCCTACAGAGGTGGGAAAGAAATCTTAAGAGCTATAAATATGTTTCTATTTTTTTAGGGCTTCAAAAAGTTGATTTTAATAGTTTATTTTACTAACAATTATTAAAGTATACCAATAACATAACAATTAAAGAGAAATTTTATTTTTACATTTCTTTAAAACCAAGAACAATAAATGTCTTCATATAAATAAATATGTTGACAATTTTAAATTTCTAATATGTATCACTTCAATGAGTATTCCCACCAACTCTGAGATAACACATATTATTCCCATTTTACAAATAAGGAAACTAAGTCTCAGAGAGATTAAAGAAATTACCTGATGTGTCATTGATTCATTACATCTGACTTATTTTATATCATCAACGGGCAAATAATTACCAGATTCAATAGTTAGAAGGTAGAAAAGCTTTGACAAGCTTAGCGTTTTTAATTCCAAATGTAAGTTTCACACTCAACAAATTTACTTCTGATAATATTTTCAAAGTTGTGAGTTGACATATTACCAAATATTTTTTCTTAATTACTCTGAATTAGCAACATGCAGATTGAGATCTCCAATCTTTGCACTCAATTATAGAGAACAGAAAATTACCAATTTTCCCATTTATCTGGGTGCTGGCTGCTTGTTCAGGGACTACAAATGGAAGCCCCTCAAAGAAAGAACTTGGAAGGTTTGGGAATAAAATAGCCTTCTTTTTCTTATTTTCCAAATCCACTGATTAGCAAAAGATTGCAAGAATTTATGCCAAAACAAAACAGCTCTAGTTCAGAGATATAAGATATATTGGTTGTTATTTTCATTACTCCAAATAGTAGTTTTTAGTGTCAAGTTGTTAGAGAGAGCTTTTGCAGGAGGTTCATGAGCTGATCTAATAAATTCTTCCTTTTGATCTATTTGCAGTTAAATATCTATGATGGTTTGAATTGTTTCATATGTCTGTACCTTTAGCAAGTATGTGTGAAAAAGAGAACGTTAAAAATAATTTTCTGTATTTCCCTTACCTTTCAATCTGTTATGTCCAAGTCATGGCGACAATATGTCAAATAATGAGTAACAACTTTCATTTATTTTAATAAGTATACTTTCCTTTTCTTTTGGTTGAAAGTCAAGATATTGGATGTATAGATATAGATAGAAAGATAACAGGCTTAACAGATTTATTTACAATATGTATCTATAAAAATATATATGAATAGTTTTTCTCATAACATCCTATATCTTCAAATACAATAGCTAGTTGAAGCTCACTTTAGAGTTGTCTCTATTAACTTTTTATTTATTAAACTATAGAATGTTCTCAGAGAAGAAATACACTCTATCAAACAGAATATTGGTGGTAAAATCCTTTATAGACTAAAAGAGCAGAAGAAGAAAACAAATTGATAGTGTTTTCAGAGCAGCATGCTGAGTACAAATTTGATCAACTGAGTGTGATAGAGATTAAAAGAGCTGAACTAGTAACTGACACTTTATCTTCTCTCTTCTGAGGCTTTCTATTTCTACAGCTTTTTTGTAACAGTAAATATGAGTTTTTATGTACTTTTCATTTTGCGTTTCTCAGTATTTGTCTATTTTGTGATAATTTCAAAAATACATTCACAAAATAAGTGTTTAATGTGTCCATAGAAATAAACCATTAGTGGTGTCAAGGTGACAAAATCTAACCAACACAATAATTTTAAATGCAGAGGAGAGTTAATGTACTGATACAAAATATTAGATTCTTAGTTTATGTAGCCTAATTGAGTTAGGCTATGATTTGAGTATAACGAACATTCACTGGACACAAGTACGATTGCTAGTTGCTTTGGTATATACTTTCTTTGCAATGATATCTATCTCTCAATCAGGAAATGTTACATTTCTTCATTCAAAGCAATAAAAATAAGAAAAAACGTTCTCTGAAGTTTATTAATCCTGAATGCCACTATTCACTTTGTCCTTCTCCTGGTTGTCAATCTTTTTGAAAAATAGCCTACACATGCTGTTTCAACTTGAAAACAACTTAGATCTTTAATTACTTTAATACTAACTCCAAAGACACAGAAGTTCTAGAAAATTTCTTATCTGTTTTCTCTTTCAATATTACTTTTCTTCTATGTTCTCTGTTCTCTTCTAATACTCCCCCTACATAGAAGCTAGAATGTCTTGCCTAACCTCATTTATCTTTTTTATCCTCATTTATCATACATTCTCATATTTCCACTTTCTACTTTATGTGTACTGCATCCTTCAGTTCTATCTTCCAGTTCAGTACTTCTTTATTTAGTTTTACTTAATCTGGTGTTTAACTGGTTAACCAAGATTTTAATTTAAAAATTTTACATTAATTTATTTATAACAATTAAGTTTGGTACATTAAAATATCTTTCTGTGAATTTTGGTGAACTCTAGTTTCTTGTATGCTAATTTAATCATCTCTTAATCCCCTATCCCATTCATATAAAGTAAAACTATCATCTGCGGATTAGTCTACGTCTATGGTTTGCTGTTCCTCTGACTGTCTTGTGGTATTTGATTTTTTGAATGATTAAAGTTTTGTTGTTTTTGTGAGCTCCAATTTAGTTAAATGCAATTGTGAAAATGTTTGTGAGCTCATATTTCATTAAATGATATTGTGGAAATCCTAAGAACCTGAAATGATAATGCTTTTATTCAGAGAAAAGTTGTGAGCTGGGCGCGGTGGTGCTCGCCTGTAATCCCAGCACTTTGGGAGGCTGAGACAAGAGAATTGCCAGTTCAAAGCCAACCTCAGCAACAGCGAGTCGCTAAGCAACTCAGTGAGACCTTGTCTCTAAATAAAACACAAAATAGGGCTGGACATGTGGGTCAGTGGTCGAGTGTCCATGAGTGCAATCCCTGGTACCAAAAAAAAATAAAATTCCTTATTATACATAAAATTACAGTTAGGTACATTTTTAGATGTACCATAAACACAGGAATCTAGGTGATTTCAGTGATCACAAAGAGTTAGATTTTATTGTTAATCTAATATAAAAAGCTGTAAAATCTAATTATCAGTTGATATGGCATTGATATAATAACAAAGGTAAGTTTCATATGCACAGTTTCCTCATAATTATAATATGGTCTTTAATATTTATATTAATTATTTTTCTAAATAATGTAGTGTTTTATATGCACTACATTACTTCAGATTCTGAAAACGTAATGATGAAGGAGGATATTATTTCTGCCCTCAGTAAACTCAGAGACAATGCTACAAAGCTGCTGAAATAACTTGTTATAGTGACTTCAGTGTTTATCAGAACAGTCTATAATTGCACGAGTATTTCTAATAGATATATTTAATAGTGCTTACTTTTGGAGTATTTAAAATTGTTCACCCAGCATTTTAGTAGGTGTCTTCTAAATTAATGTTTTGCATGAATGTGTTAAAATATAGAGTGAGCTCAAACACATAGTGGTACAACATTTCTTCATTCGTTGACATACTGAAAATACTGCTTTAAACATTATGACTAATTAGACACACTGAAAGACTCTCTTACTACAGCGCAACTAGGTTCTAGTTAAATGAATATGTTTTTAGCCCATTGTTGGACTCACAGGAATTAAATCCTGGTAATATAATATGAGAGAGGAAGAGAAGGAGGGAGGGAGAGAGGGGCAAGAAGGCAGGTATGAAGGGAGGAAAAAATAAAAGCATGCAAATAATTGAAAATCAAAATCTCAATAAAGCTGTCGAAAGTTTTAGAAAATTGCTGTAACCATGGGCTGGAGTGATAGCTCAGGGGTAGAATGCTTGCCTAGTATGCATGAGTCACTGAGTTCAGTTCTTAGCACTGCATATAAATAAATAAAAGTCCATTGACAACTAAAAAAATATTAAAAAAAAGAAAATTGCTGTAACCAATAAGAGATGGACAAGAAAGGTAGGTTACCATACAGAAAAATACTCATAATGGCGGTAATATTAAGAGATAAAGCCTTAAGCCCTCAGCAAGATGAGGATGCTGAATTTGAGAATTTTGCAGTAAGCTAGGATCCTCAATTCAGTAGCACCACTAGTTCCCAGACTAAACAAACACATTTTTTTCTTTTTATTTTCTTTTTCTCTTTTCTTTTTTTTGATACAGGGGTTTGGTCAAGGCACTTGACCACTGAGCCACATCCCCAGCCCTATTTTGTGTTTTATTGGTCTTGGCAATTATTTCTTGGATATGACATCAAAATCACAAGAGAAAAAAAACATAAATAGAAACAAATTGCATAAAATTAAAAATATTATGCATACCAAAGAGTTAACAGAGTTAAAAAGCAACTAATGAAACAGAAGAAACTACTTGCAAATCTGATAAGGTATTAATTTCCAAACTATATTAAGGAAGTTCTATAGTTTGAGAGGAAAACAAAACAAAAAACTAAAGGGCATGTCTCTGTGTTTTCTATTCTGTACCATTGGAATACATGTCTATCTTGATGCCAATACCATGCCATTTTTTATTACTATAATTTTGTAGTATAGTTTAAGGTCTGATAGTATGATGCCTCTTGCTTCACTCTTCTTACTAAGAATTGCTTTGGCTATTCTGAGTCTTTTATTTTTCTAAATGAAATTTGTGATTGCTTTTCCTATTTCTATAAGGAATGATGTTGGGATTTTAATTGGGATCTCATTGAATCTGTATAATGTTTTGGGTAGTATGGTCATTTTAACAATATTTATTCTGCTTATCCAAGAGTATTAGATCTTTCCATCTTCTAAGGTCTTCTTTAATTTCTTTCTTTAGTCTCCTGTAGTTTTCATTGTAGAGGTCTTTCACCTCTCTTATTAGATTGATTCCCATTTCATACTAGTCAAAGGTGCCAAAAACATACACTGAAGAAAAGATAGGCTCTTCAACAAATAATGTTGGGAAAACTGGAAATCCATTTTCAGCAAAAGAAACTGAAATCCTTTCTCTTACCATGCACAAAAATCAACTCAAAGTGTCTCAAGAACCTCGGAATTAGACCAGAGACATTGTGCCTAATGAGGAAAAAGTAGGCCCAAACCTTCATCATGTCAGATTAGGCCCCAACTTCCTTAGCAAGAGTCCTAAAGTACAAAAAATAAAATCAAAAATCGATAAATGAGATGGATTCAAACCAGAAAGCTTCTTCTCAGCAAAAGAAATAATCAATTAGGTGAATAGAGAGCCTACATTCTGAGAGCAAATTTTTGCCACACACACACATCAGATAGAGCACTAATCTCCAGAATATATAAAGAAGTCAATAAAGTTAACACCAAAAATCAATCCAATCAATAAATGGGCTAAGGAGCTGAAGAGAAACTTCTCAGAAGATATACAATTGATTAACAAATATATGAAGAAATGTTCAACATCTCTAGCAATTAGAGAAATGCAAATCAAAACTATTTTAAGATTTCATCTAACTCTAGTCAGAATGGCAGTCATCAAGAATATATGCAACAATAAGTGCTGGCGAGAATGTAGGGGGAAAGGCACACTCGAACATTACTGGTGGGACTGTAAATTGGTGCAACCATTATGGAAAGCAGTATCGAGATTCCTTAGAAAACTAAGAATAGAACCACCATTTGACCCAGCTATCCCTCTCTTTGACCTATACCCTAAAGATTTAAAAACAGCATACTACAGTAATGCAGCCACTTCAATGTTTATAGCAGCAAAATTCACAATTGTTAAACTGTGGAAGCAAACTAGATGCCCTTCAAGAGATGAATGGATAAAGAAACTGTGGTATATATACACAATAGAATATTACTCAGCAATGAAAGAGAGTAAAATTATGGCATTTTCCAGTAAATGGATGGAGTTGGAGAACATCATGCTAAATGAAGTAAGTCAATCCCAAAGAACCAAAGGCTGAATGCTTTCTCTGATTAGTGGATGCTGAACCATAATGGGGGTAGGAGTGGTGAGTATGGGAGAAATGGAAGAACTTTGGATAGGGCAAAGAGGAGGCAGGGGAAGGGAGGAGGCATGGGAGTAGGAAAGATGGCGGAATAAGATGGACATCTCTACCTTAGGTATATATATGAAGACATGAATGGTGTGATTCTACATTGTTTACAACCAGAGAAGTGGAAAACTGTACTCCATATGTGTACTATGACTTGAAATGCATTCTTGTGTTTTAAAAAATAAGAATAAATAAATTAAATACAAACTAAAGGGCAAATGGCTTGAATAAAAATTTCTTCAAAGAGGACATACAAATGGCCTATGGCTATATAAAAAGACACAAAACACAGCTAGTCATCAGAGAAATGCAAATAAAACCACAGTGAGATATCATCTTGCACCTATTAGAATGCTTTTTACCAAACCAAACCAAAATAAACAAACAAAAACAAGAGATAACCAGTACTGGCAATGATATGGAAAAATTGAAATCCTTGTACACTCTTTTTTTAAATTTTTTTTTAGTTGTCAATGGACTTTATTTATTTATATGTGGTCCTGACAATCAAACCCACTGCCTCACACATGCTAGGCAAGTGCTCTACCACTGACCCACAACCCCAGCCCCTTGTACACTCTTGACAGAAATTTTAAATGGCACAGGCACTGTGGATACCTGTGTGGTGGTTCCTCAAAATACTAAACAGTCTCCAGAAATTTAAATTCTAAGTATATACCCAAGAGTACAAAAGCAGGGTCTTGTGTGTCCTATTGTTTATAGAATTATTATTCAAAACAGTTACAATATGGAAACGATATAAATATCCTTCAAGGTATGAATGGATAAATAAAATGTGATGTATAGTATGTATAGTATGTTGTCAAAAATATACTCTTATTTAGATTTAAAAATAAATTCTGTCACACGCTACAACATGGATGCACTTAGCTACTCACAGAAGAACATCTATTGCATATTTCTACTTATATACGGTATCCAAAATTGTTGAACTTACAGAAACAGAGCAGAATAGTTGTCGAGGTCTAGGATCATAGAAAATAGGGAATTGTTGTCCAACTGGTATAAAATTTTAGTTATACAAGATGAAAATTTCTAGATATCTGCTGTACAACATTGTGCCTATAGTTACATAATCTATTGTGCAATTAAATATTTGTTAAGAGAAAAGAAATCTTTGTTCTCTTACCATAATAAGATAATAATGAAATTTACTTTAAATAAAAAACAATATAATGTACCATGCTTGTAAATAATGAATAAGAGCCACAGCATAATTTCAATAGAAACAGAAAAAGAATGTGGAAATATAAAACATGTTTTATGATAAACACACAAAGCAAAGTAGGAATAGAAGGGTATTTACTGAAACTGATAAAAAGCTTCTATGAAAAGCCTACAAATAACATTATATTTAATGGTAAAGAAAAAAAGCATTCCTCCTAAGATACAGAGCAAAATAAGCATGTCTTCTCACCACTTTTATTCAAAGCTGTACAGAAGTCTCTAACAACAGAATTAAGTAGGATACAGAAACTTAAGGCACACAGATTAGAAAAGAGGGATAAAATTATGTTTATTTTCAGAAAAGATGATCATTCACAATGTACATATAAACCCACATATATATATATTTTTTTTACAGAAACTACAAAAAATTAAAATCTATAGAAAAATTCATTACATTAAAAGTTCAATGGTGTTGCAGGATAGATTAATAAAGAAAAATCAATTCTATACACTAGCAGTAAAAATGTGAAATTAAAAGTAACAAAACAATTCCAGTTAAAACCTAGTTAAAAAAAATAAAATAAAATATTTAGGAATAAATTTAAAAGAAGTGTAAAAGTATTCTCTGAAAACTATAAAAATACTGTTGTGATAAATTAAAGAGAACCTACATATAGGAACAGCATTCTGTGTTCATGAATTACAATACTTAATGTTTAACACATGAGAAACTCACCAAATCTATCTATACGGTTAGCATAACCACTATTGGAATTTCACTTGACTTTTTAGCAGAAACTGGTCCTAAAAGAGATCCTAAAATTCTTATTGAAATGCAAAGGCCCAAGTATATTCAAATCCATCCTGATTGAAAAACAAAAAAACAAAAAAAGACTCAAATTTCCAAATTTCAAAACTTAGTATAAAGCTACAGTAATTAGTAATAAGATATAGTGATACCTGCATAAGGATAAACATAGATCATGGAATTGAATTCAGAGTCAATAAATTAACCCTTACTTTTATGGAGAAGTGATTTTTGACAAAGGTTCCAACTCAATTCTGTGGAGAAACGTTTTCAACAAATGCTGCTGGGACTGAATGGAGTCAGTGCACTAACCAACACCAAACACAGAAGTTAACTCAAAAGAGATCATATATCTAAGTGTAAGGGCTACAATTATAACTCTTATAAATCAGGGAATAGGAGCATATCATGTAGGAATGTATTTTGGCAAAGGATTCATAGATAACACCAAAGCATTTGTGGCAAAAACAAACAAACAAACAGATAAATTAATCCCTTTCTAAAGTAAAAACTTGTTCATCAAAGAATACTGTGAAGAAAGTGAAAGATAACAGAAAGTATAGGATGAAATATT
The DNA here is from genome assembly GCA_028644305.1 of Xerus rutilus. Classification (NCBI taxonomy): domain Eukaryota; kingdom Metazoa; phylum Chordata; class Mammalia; order Rodentia; family Sciuridae; genus Xerus; species Xerus rutilus. The sequence goes on from CM053417.1 coordinate 59,021,998, forward strand.
TGCAAATCACATATCTGAACAGGTTCTTTATCCAGAATATATAAATAAATATTACAACTCAAAAACAAAAGGCAAACATCACAATTTAAAAAGAGATGAATAATGTAAATAGATAATTCTCAGCCAGGCATGGTGGCTCAAGCCTGTAATCCCAGCACTTTGGGAGGCTGAGACAGGAGAATCGCGAGTTCAAAGCCAGCCTCAGCAATGGCAAGGCGCTAAGCAACTCAGTGAGACCCTGTCTCTACGTAAAACACAAAATAGGGCTTGGATATGGCTCAGTGGTCTAGTACCTCTGAGTTCAATCCCTGGTACCAAAAAAAATGATAATTCTCCAAAGAAGATATATGAATGGAAAATAAGCACATGAAAACATGCTCAAAATAATGATTCATCAGGGAATGCAAGTTAAACCACAATAAAATGACACTTTACACTCATTAGTCTACCTATTATCAAAAACCACAGATACCAGTGTTAGAGAGTATGGGAAGAATTTAGGAAATGCATACATTGCTTGTGGTAATATAAAAAGCAGTAGACATGCTGGAAAACAGTATGGTAGTTTCCCAAGTAGTTAAATATTGAGTTACCATATGAACCATCAATTTCACTCTGAGATATATACCCAAGAGAAATGAAAACCTAAGTCAACACAAAACTGTTACATGAACATTCACAGTGGTATTACTTATAGCAGCTAAAATGTGGAAAAAATTCCAAATGTCCTTCAACCAATCAATGGATAGACAAAATGTGGCATATCCATGCTATGGGCTGACTTGAAAATTAAGTCGGGTTGATACCATTCTGCTCAGACATCTCATCCTGTGCAGAATTGCCCCCCCTTTCCTCATGAGCCCACTTGTATAGAAGCTAAATCTCTACCCTCACCCACTTGCACCCTGACCACAATTCCTTTAAACTATGGAGTAGAGGTTAGCTTACTCCTTGAATGGATACAAAATTATGCCAATTCTGAGAATGTACTTATAATTCTACTTGTCTCTCCCGCCCTCCTCCTTTGTGTTTTTTCCTCTTTAAAAGGCCCTTCCACATGCATTCAGTGTCTTGGGCTGCAGAACTGTCTCCTTTCTGTTCCCTTGGCCATGGCCAGAATAAATCCTTTGTCTTTTCCTCAAAAACACCTAGAGTTTTATTTGGGATTTTAGAATAGCACCTCAAAATCCATTTAATGGAACAATATTCAGTCAGCCATAAAATGAAAAAGTGCTGACTCATGCTACAACATAGATGAACTTTTAAATCATTATACATACTGAAATATATCAGACACAAATGGCCACATATTACATGCTTCTATTTATATGAAATATCCAGAATAAGCAAATCCATTTTGACTGAAATCTGATGAGTGCTTGCCAAGAGCTGGAGGAAAAGAATGACTGCAAATCAGGGAGTACAGAGTTTCTTGTGGGAATTATTAAAATGTTTCAGAATTAGAGGTGATGTTTATAGAATTTTGAGAATGGACTAAAAATTACTAAATTGTACATTTATAGTACATAAGTTTAGTGAGGGGGGTATATCTCAGTTTTTTAAATGTAGTTAGAAATACCTCTACTTCCAAAAAGATGTAATAGGATAAGACACTTCCCTATTCCTCTAAGTAGAGCTAAAAGTTCTGGGCATTACTTATAAAACAAAATAAGATTCTGAATGTGTAGAGAAAATGGTTTCCTTCTTTCTTCCTCCTTCCTTCCCTCCTTCCTTCCTTCCTTCCTTCCTTCCTTCTTTTTCTTCATCTACTTCTTCTCCTTTTAAAACTTTTTTTCTATTTGTTCTAATTAGATATACATGAGTAGAATTAATTTTTACATATCATACATAAATGAAGTATAACTTCTCATTTTTCTGGTTGCACATGATGTAGAATCACAGTGGTCATATAATCATATATACACATAGGGTAATAATGTTCAATTCATTCTACTATCCTTTCTACCCCACATTCCCCCTCCTTTCACACTCAAAGTGTCTCTATTTTTTCTCTGGTGACCCCCTTATTGTGAATTAACATATGCATATCAGAGAAAACATTCAGCCATTGGTTTTTTGGGGTGTGACTCATTTTCTCTTAGTATGATATTCTCCAGTTCCATTCAATTTTATTATTCTTTAAAGCTTTGTAATATTCCATTGTTTATATATACAACATTTTCTTTGTCCATTTATCTGTTTAAGGGCACCTAGGTTGGATTCATTGTTTACCTGTTTTAAGTTGAGCTGCTATAAACATTGATGTGGTTGTGTCACTGTAGTATGCTGATTTTAAGACCTTTGGGTATAAAATGAGAAGTGTGGTAGATGGGTCAAATGGTGGACTCATTCCAACGTTTCCGAGAAATCTCCATACTCCTTTCCATAGTGGTTACACCAATTTGCAGTCCCACCAGCAATATAGGAGTGAGCCTATTCCCCACATCCTCACCAACATTTATTGTTGCTTGTATTCTTGGTAACTGCCATTCTGACCGGAGCGAGATGAAATCTTAGAGTAGTTTTGATTTGGATTTCTCTAATTGCTAGAGATGTTGACTATTTTTTGTATACATTTTGACCATTCATATTTCTTTTCTGTGAAGTGTCTGTTTGGTTCCTTATAGCATTTATTGATTAGGTTACTTGTTATTTTGGTGTTAAATTTTTTGAGTTCTTATATATCCTGGAGATGAATTCTCTATCTGAGGTGCATGTGGTAAAAATTTACTCCCATTTCCTAGGCTCTCTCTTCACATTATGGTTTCCTTTGTTGAGAAGAACATTTTTTAGTTTGAATCCATCCCATGTATTGATTCTTTATTTTACTTCTTGTGCTTTAGGAGTCTTGTTAAGGAAGTCAGTTCCTAAGCTGACATGATAGAGAGGTGGGCCTACTTTTTCTTCTATTAGGTGTAAGGTCTCTGTTCTAGTACCTAAATCTTTGATCCACTTTGAGTTTCATGCAGGGTGAGAGATAGGGGTTCAGTTTTATTTTGCCATATATGGATTTCCTGTTTTCCCAGTATCATTTGTTGAAGAGGCTATCTGCTCTCCAATGTATGTTTTTGGCACCTTTATCTAGTATTAGATAACTATATTTACATGGGTTTGTCTCTGTGTATTCTATTCTGTACCATTGGAATACATGTTTCTTGTGTCAATACCATGCCATTTTTGTTACTATCTTTTTGTAGTATATTTTAAGGTCTGATATTGTGATGCCTCCTGCTTCACTTTTCTTGCTAAGGATTGCTTTTTTTTAAAATTCTGGGTCTCTTATTTTTCCAAATGAATTTCATGATTGCTTTTTCTAGTTCTATGAAGAATGGAATTGGAAGTTTAATAGGAATTGCACTGAATCTGTATAATCCTTTTGGAAGTATGGCCTTTTTGACAATATCAATTCTGTCTATCCAAGAGTATGAGAGATATTTCCATTTTCTAAGGTCTTTTTTAACTTCTTACTTTAATGTTCTGTAGTTTTCATTGTAGATGTCTTTTATTTCTTTTGTTAGATTTATTCACAAGTATTTTATTTTTTTGAGGCTATTGTGAATGTGGTAGTTTTCCTAATTTCACTTTTAGTTGATTCATCACTGATACATAGGAATATTTTTGATTTATGGGTGTTGATTTTATATCCTACTAATTTATTTAATTCATTTATTAATTCCAGAAATTTTCTGGTGTAATTTTTTGGATCTTCTAAATATAGAATCATGTTGTCAGCAAATAGTGATAGTTTGAGTTCTTCTTTTCCTATTTGTATCCCTTTAATTTCTTTCTTCTGTCTAATTACTCTGGATAGAGTATCAAGGACATTGTTGAATGGAAGTGGTGAAAGAGGACATACTTGTCTTGTTCTAGTTTTTAGAGGGAATGCTTTCAATTTTTCTCCATTTAGAATGATGTTGGCCTTTGGTTTAGCATAGAGAGTTTTTACAATGTTGAGCGATGTTTCTAATATCCTTTGCTTTTCTAGTGTTTTGAAAATGAAGTGGTTTGTATTTTGTCAAATGCTTTTTATGTATCTACTGAGATGATCATATAATTCTTGTCTTTTAGTCTATTGATGTAATGAATTACATATATTGATTTCCATATGTTGAACCAACCTTGCATCCCTGGGATGAACCCCACTTGATTATGGTGCACTATCTTTTCAGTGTGTTTTTGTATGTGATTTGCCAAAATTTTATTGAGAATTTTTGCATCTATGTTCATCAGAGATATTGGTATGAAATTTTCTTTCCTTGATGTATCTCTGTCTGGTTTTGGTATGAGGGTGATACTAGCCTCATAGAAGAGGTTTGGAAGGGTTCCCTACTCTTCTATTTCATGGAATAAAATTTGAGGAATATTGGTGTTAATTCTTCTTTGAAGGTCTGGTAGAACTTGGCTGAGGATCCATCTGTTCCTGGGCTTTTCTTGGTTAGTAGGCATTTGTTAGTGCCTTCTATTTCATTGCTCGAAATTGATCTGTTTAAATTGTGTATGTCTTCCTGATTCAGTTTGGTAAGTCATATGTGTCTAGAAATTTGTCAATGTCTTTGAGATTTTCTAATTTATTGAAATATAAATTTTGAAAATAGTTGCTAATTATCTTCTGCATTTCAGCAGTTTCTGTTGTGATGTTTCCTGTTTCATCACTAATTTGACTAATTAGAGTTTTCTCTCTTTCTCTGTTAGCATTGATGAGGGTTTATCGATTTTATTTATTATTGTCAATTTTTTGAATTGTTTCTTTTGTTTTACTTTCACTGATTTCAACTGATTTTAATTATTTCCTATTTTCTATTGCTTTTGATGGTCATTTGTACTTTTTTCCTCCTAGGGCTTTGAGATGGAATGTTGGGCCATTTATTTGGTTATTTTATATTCTTTTAATGTATGAGTAAAATGGTATGAACTTTCCTCTTTGTGCTGCCTTCATACTGTCCCAGAGATTCTGATGTGTTGTATCAGTGTTCTGATTTACCTGTAAGTATTTTTTTATTTCATCCCTGATTTCTTCTGCTATCCATTCGTCATTTGATAGCATATTACTTAGTCTCTAGGTGTTAAAGTAGGTTTTTTTTATCATTGCTTTCTAATTTAATTCCATTGTGATCTGGTAGAATACAGGATACTATCTTTTTTTTTTCTTTTTGTATATGCTAAGAGTTGCTTTGTGGCCTAAGATATGGTCTATTTTAGAGAAAGATCCCTATGCTTCTGAGAAGAAAGTATATTTGATCCTTAATGGATGAAATATTTGATATATTTCCATTAAGTCTAAATTATTCATTTTATTATTTAGTTCTGTAGTTTCTTTGTTTAGTTTTTGTTTTGCAGATCTATCCAGTGGTGAAAGAGGTGTGTTAAATTCACCCAATATTACTGTGTTTTGATCTATTTGATTCTTCAAATTGAGAAGGATTCCTTGATGTACATAGATGCTCCATTGTTTGGGTCATAAATATTTATGATTATTATGTATTGCTGATATATATTTCCCTTAAGCAGTATAAAATGTCCTTATTTGTCCTTTCTGATTAACTTTGGTTTGAAGTACACTTTATCTGATATGAAGTTGGAAACCCATACTTGCTTACGTGACCTACATGAATGATATGTTTTTCCCATCCTTTCACCTTTAGTCTGTGGATGTCTTTGCCTATGAGGTGAGTGTCTTGGAGGCAGCATATTGCTGGGTCTTTTTTTCCTCATCCAACCTGCCAGTCTATGTCTTTGGATTGATAAGTTTTTGCCTTTAACATTCAAAGTTATTATTGAGATATGATTTGTATTCCCTGTCCTTTTGGGTTATTTTTGGTTTTTAATTTGACTTAGTTTCTCCTTTGATTGGATGTTTCTTTACTATAGTTATGCCCTTTGTTGGTTTTCATTTTTTTTTATTTCATCCTCATGGAATATTTTACTGAGAATATTCTGCAATGCAGGATTTCTAGTTGTTAATTCTTTTATTTTTTGTTTATCATAAAAGGTTTGTATTCCACTTCAAAACTGAAACTTAATTTTTCTGGACATAAAATTCTTTGTTGGCATACATTTTCCTTCTGAGCTTGATAGACCTTGTTCCAGGACCTTCTAACATTGAGGGTCTGCGCTGAGAAATCAGCTGAGATCCAAATCAGTTTCCCCCTATACATAAGCTGATAGCTTTCTCTCACAATCTTTACAATTCTATTCTTATTCTGTATGCTAAACATTTTCATTATAATGTCCCTTGGTGTTGGTGTATTGTAATTTTGTACATTTTGGGCCCAGTAAATCTCTTGTATTTGATTTTCCATTTCATTCATTAGTTGTGGGAAATTTTCTGATATTATTTTATTGAACAGATTATGCATTGTTTTGATTTGTATCTCTGCTCATTCTTCTACCTGATAAATCTTAAATTTTGTCTTTTTATGTTATCCCATAATTCTTGGAAGTTATGTTCATGGTTTCTTTTAAGGGTTCTGTGTTTGGGATTGAGGTCTCTGATGACTTCATGACTGTGGCATGCTTGGTATCTAGCGAGTCTTATACAAAGTATAGGATGCCTAGCTCCTGGGAAGTTTCCTGTACAAAGTGCAGGATGCCCAGTGACTGGGAATATTTCTTGTAAACTATAGAATGCTTAGCTGCTATAGCATTGCCCTTCATGACGAGGCTCTGTGTTAGAGCCTTATCAGCCTCAGCCTTAATCACAGACACATAGTTCCCGGGAATGAAGGAAATCGCTTGCTAGATGACTACAACATTTCAGCAAGCTCTGTTGCTCTTGGACTTACCCATCTAACAGTAAATTCAAACAATGGAATTTCTTGAGAGCTACACAAAACTCCTAGCATTGCATATTATAATGATAGAATGCAACTGAGAAATAAGCTACATAATGTTGCTGACTCTGTAACCTGCCTAATAATACAATGAACAATAATGTACTAATGATCCCAATGACCTAAGGTAACCTATTGATATAAATAAAGCTAGCAGCTCGGATGAGCAGCTTTTTTCTATATCACTGCATTTCGTGCTCGTGTCTCCCTTTGGATTTCTTTAGAATTTCTTACCATCTTCTCTGTTTCATCAACTTTATTTTCAAGATTGTATATTTTATCTTCATTGCCTGAGATTCTGTCTTCCAAGTGGTCTTGTCTGTTGGTCATGCTTTCTATTGAATTTTTACTTTGGTTTATTTATTCCTTCATTTCACAGATTGCTGCTTGATTTCTTTTCAGAATATCTCTTTATTGAAGTGATCTTTTACCTCCTGCATTTTCTCTATTATTTCACTCCTTACATCCTCCTTTACATTGTGAATCAGTCTAACTATGTACATTCTGAACTTCTTCACTGACATTTCTTCTATTGAGTTGTCAATGGATTCTATTATTGGACAGATAATAGATCTGTGGATCTGAGTCAGTACAATTTCTACCCTGGAATTATAGTGTCCTTGAAGTTTTCCAGTACCTAGCCTTTAAGAGGGAGACTGATATTAACATACCCCAAACAAACAATATACTGACTTAAAGTAAATAGCTCCTATGAAGACATTTACAGTTTTGTCACAATATACAGAAATTATGTGTTCAATTATTATCTACAATGTAAATTGTAAGTTTACAAAAAGGTTTATAATTTCAAATATTGGACAAAGAGAGAACAGAAGTGGAGTAGAATGTACATTGTGTGAGGAAAGAGAAGGGAAGATAGAAGTAAAGAGTTATTATAGAAAGAGTGAAAAAGGAATTAATAGTAGTTGGCTGTTAGCAGGAAAGAGATAAAGAGAATCAAAGAAAACAAAAATGTGAGAGGAAAAATATATATAAAGTAAAAAAATGAGAAAAAGTGAAAATAAAATAATGCACAACCAAACTCTAATATACTATTCAGACGTCCCAATCTTATTTTTCTTTTGTTGTTGTTAGTAGAGATTGAACTCAGGGGTGCTTAATCACTGAGACACATCCCCAGGCTTTATTTTACATTTCACTTAGAGACAGAGTCTCACTAATTTGCTTATGCCCTTCCTAAATCGCTGAGTCTAGCTTTGAACTCAGGCTCCTCTTGCCTCAGCTTCCCAAGCCATTGGGATAACTGGTGTGCACCAATGCTCCAGGCTTTTTCTTCTTCTTCTTTTTAAAATCATAAACTGAGTCTTGGAAAATTGCAAACTAGAAATCCCAATTGGCATACACAATTGAATCCTCAATAAAATATGTCATTTCTAGCTAAATGGCCAGAAATGGTGAAATTAGCCAGACTGAAAACTTGTTGAAAATAATTGTCCCACTTAAACCAAATATGACAAAAAAGTCTGTGGCCCAACTCCTACCATATTAACAAAGACCAAGTAGGGAGGTTAAACTTCATCTTTGCCAGGCCTTGCTTTCTTTGATGGTTCTGTCAGAGAAATCTTAGTAGTTATTCATGACTTTCATGTTTATAGAACTAAGGTCAACTCCCTCAAATACAGAGTCAATAGAGACTGTATAGCAAGCCTGGTCTTTCCCCTTCCATCTAGTAGTTTTTGCCTTCTCTTCTAGGGTGGTGTCGGAAAGGAAAAAAAATGGAATGTAAAATATTTCACTATTGCTCAAGTAGAATGAGGTCATACATCCTGGTTCCGCCACATGAGAAAACAAAGTGGAAAATATATGTCCCTTTTCAATCAGAGTAATACCAACAGAATGGACAGTCTGAATTCCTACACACAGTGGGCAATAATATGGGACAATTCTACTTCTGGTAAAATTTGGACTCTTACCAATATATAGTGGAAATGAGGCAGTGTCCTACCATTAACCTACATTATTTATATAAGATTAAAGTCCCATAATTACTAAACATCAGTCAGAACTCCGATATCAAAGAAAGAATGGGGAATATGTCAATTTAAATCCCAAAAGATAATGAAAAGTCACTAATAGTTTCCACAGATGTTGGTTCTATCCAAAAAGGATTTTAAGGGGCTGGGATTGTGGCGCAGTGGTAGCGTGCTCGCCTAGCATGCGTGAGGCACTGGGTTAGATCCTCAGCACCACATAAAAATAAAAACAAAGACATTCTGTCCACCTACAACTAAAAAAATAAATAAAATTTAAAAAAAAGAAAAAAAAAGGATTTTAAAGCACCCATTATAAAAATCTTTCAATGAGCAATTATAAGAATTTCATAAACCAAATGAAGTAATAGAAATATCTCAGTAAAGAAATAGAAAGTCATAAAAAAGGACATATCAAGAATACACAAATGGAACTTTTAAAATGGAAAACCATAAGAAGTTCTAAATACTCAATGGATGTGTTCAATGTCAGATGGGAGAGCACAGGAAAAAAGAATTTGTAAACATAAAGAGAGGAAAATATAAATTACACATTCTGAACAACAGGAAGTAATCCACTTTTAAAAAGCAAAGGAAAAGAGACATCAGGCAGTATATGGAACTGTACTACAACATATGATATTTTGTGTCACTCAAGTCAGAGAAGGCAAAAAGAAAGAAGGCAAGGATGCAAAGTACTCAAAGAAATAAAGGCTGAAAATTTTCCAAATTTGTTTTTAAAAAATAACTTACAGATTCAAGAAGCTGAGCAATTCTGAAACAGAGTGTAGCTAAAAATATTCACATAGAAACATCATAATCAAACTTCTAAAACTAAAGACAAAGGAAAAACCCTTGAAAGCACCCAGAGAAGTAACCCATTAGCTATCAAAGGAAACATCACTCAGATAGCAGTGGATTTCTCATCAGAACCATGGAGACTAAAAATAAGTGGTACAATGTTTTCTAGGTGCTGAAAAAAAATAGCCTTCAGTCCAGTATTGAGTAGCCAGTGAAAATATTCTTTAGGAATGAAGAAGAAATGAAGATATTCTCAGACAAAGGAAAAAAAACAAACATGGTCAGCAGAACTGCCCTAAATGAATGACTTAAAATTGAAACAAAAAGGAAATGATAAAGGAAGGCAGCATTTAATATTCAAAAGAATGAGGAAAAACAGAAATATCAAAAGTAAAAACTTATGAGATACTTTGAACTAAATGAAAATAAATATATATCAAAATTACTAGAACTCAGCCAAACAGAACTAAGAGGAGATCTTATGACACTACATTCTTATATTAATGTAAGAAAAGTGGTGAAATCAGTTGTTTAATTTCCCACTTTAAGAAAGTTTTAAATAAGAGTGAAATAAAGGAGGCTGGGGTTGTGGCACAGAGGGAGAGCACTTGCCTAGCATGCGTGAGGCACTGGATTTGGTTCTCAGCACCACATAAAAATAAACAAAGTCGATTGACAGCTAAAAAATATTTTAAAAAGAGTGAAATAAATCCAAAGCAAGCTGAAAAGTGGTATAACAAACACAAGTTTAGAAATCAAAGTAGTAATAAAAGGAAGGTTAAAGAAAATCAGAGACAAAAACTGATTCTTTGAAAAAACAATTTTAAAACATGTGGCTAGAATGACAAGCAAAAAGAGAAACATGAATTGTCAATATCAATATTCAAACAGAAGATACTACTGAAGACCCTGAAGACACCAAAAGCAAAGAAAAATAATAAACACATAAATTCTACAAGTTAGGTGAAATATAGCAACTCCTCAATAAGGAAAAACTACTAAAATTTTCTCAACATGAGGAAATAGTCTGAGTAGTCTTATAATTTTTAAGGAAATTGAAACCAAAATTCAAGAAAATCCCCAAAATAAAATGTCTGTGCACAAGGATTTCAATTAATATTTCTGCCAAGTATTTTTAAAAATCAATCAATTCAACATAACTTCTTCAAAAAAATAGAAAAAGGAACAATTCAAAATTGATTTTTAAAATATTTTTAATTGTAGGTGAACACAATACCTTTATTTTATGTATTTATTTTTATGTGATGCTGAGGTTTGAACTCAGTGCCTCACACATGCTAGGTGAGCACTCTGCCATTGAGCTACAAACCTAGCCCTTAAAACTGATTTTTGATGCAAATATTCTCTTATACTAAATATAGATAAATCCATTAGAAAAATAAGACTACAAGCCAATATCACTCCTGATAATAGATTGACAATTTACAACAAGCTTTTAGCAAACAAACTCCAACAATGGATAAAAGATAATTATACATGATAACCAAATGTGATGAATTTCTGTTATGCAACCTGGATTAACAGTGGAAAACCAATTAATCAAGTTCACCATATCAACATGTCAAAGAAGAGAAATCATATGATCCTATTAACATACACAGAAAAATATTTTGACAAAATCCAATGCACATTTATGAAAAAATTCTCAGTTAACAATAAAAATAAATGACTATATTACGATAAAAAACACCTAAAATGTCTACAGCTGACATCATATATCATGTTGAGAAACTGACAATTTTTCTCCTAAAATCAGGACAAAGTGAAGAATAACCATTTTTATGATTTCATCAACATATTCCTGAATGTCCTAGCCAGACATTAAAGCAACTAAAAAAAAAGAAATAAAAAGGCAAAAATAAAACTGTCTCCATTTGCACATGACATGGCTTGATTGTCTACGTAGAAAATTCCATAGGCATATAATAAGTAAGTTCAGTAAAATGGTAGTTTATAACATCAACATATAAAAATGAACATTTCTATATGCCAACAAAGAGGGAAGCTTAATTTGAAAATACAGAAATAGTTATAACTGTTCAAATGCTGAAATAGGTATAAATTTAACAAAATGTGTACAAGACTGGTATGCCAATAGCAAACTTTGCTTATGAAAATAATCCAAGAAAATCTATAATATGTAAAAGATATCTGTGTTCATGGATTGGAAGAAGAGTAGAGATGCTAATTCTCCTCAAATTAATATGTAGGTTTAATGTAATTTCTATGAAAACCCAAGCAACTAGATTTGTAAATACATGCTCATTTATTTTTAAATATGCAGAAAGACTCAGTCTTGAATTGCCACAACAATCTTGAAAAGTAAAGAATAATGTAGAAGGAATAATTATCTGTTTAAAGAAATCTTACTATGCACTTTCAGTAATTAAGACTGTAGTTCTGAGAGATAGCTACATAGATAAAAAGAATAGAGAACCCAAAAATAGCCCTCCACAAGTACAGATCATTGAATTTTTTTACAAAGGTACAAAAGCAAATCAATAAAGGAAAATATCCTTTTCAACAAATAATTGCCCAGCCAAAACCAAACAACATCAATTTTGAGATAATAGTCTTAAAGGGACCAAATCTTAAATCTTATAGGAAAAAAAAGCCCAAGAGTAAACCCTCAGGGCCCAGAGGGTTTGAAAAGATTTTAGATTTGACCCCAAAAGTAATATAAAAGAAATATAGATATTATATATATATGTGTGTGTGTTCATACATACATATATATGCATGTATATATATACACATATATATTAGATTTATCAAAATAATTTTTTCTCTACAATGAGACACATTATAAAGGATATAAAAAACAAACTACAGCCAGGTGCAGTGACATGTATAATCCAAGCAGATTGTGAGGCTGAGGCAGAAGGATCGGGAGTTCAAAGCAATCCTCAGTAACTTGGTGAGGCCCTACACAACTCAGCAATACCCTTTCTCTAAATAAAATATGAAAAACTTCTGGGGATGTGGCTCAGTGTTTAAGTAACCCTGGGTTTAATCCCTGGTACAAAAAAAAAAAAAAAACTACACTACGGGAAATCTGCCATCTACATTTCCGACAAAGGGCACATATCTAGAATATATAAAGAACTTCCAAAATTCAATCATGAAAAAACAAACAAATCAATCACAAAATTAGAAAAAAGCATAAGAAACATTTCGGCAAAAAGGATATAGGCACAAGAGGTCCAAAATCACTAACAATTAGGAAAATCCAAATGTGAACTAGAATGAGCTATCACTACACACACTAAGAACAACTAAAAGCAAAAATAAAACAATGGCCACATGAAATGCTTGCAAGGATGGAGACAATCTGAACCACTCATATACTCATGATAGGTACATAAAATGGCCAGCCATTCTGGAAAATTTTCAGTTTCTCGTTAACTAAATATGCACTAACTATATGGCCCAACAATTGCAGCCTTAGGGATTTGTTTCTACAAAAATTAAGAGTTATATTGAAACAAATTTTTCATAAATGATCACAGAAGCTTTATATATAATAGTCCAAAGCCAGAAGCAGTCATCCTACAGTATATAAATGGTTACATACTGTTTTACATCTATACTGTGGAATAGTACTTGGCAAGAAAAAGGAAAATTGACATAGATAACAATTTGAACAAATATCATTGGAATTTTACCAACTGAAAAAAGATCACCACCAGAGTTCACATGCTGCATGGTTCAATTCATGGAATATTATCAGAATTATGGAATTATACACATAGCTATTTGTTTAGTGGTTTCAAGTATTATATATCAAGGAAGGCAGGATGTGTGCGAGACAAGGAATAGTAGAAGAGATACTCCTGTGATTTTTGTTTATTTGTTTTGTTTCAACTGGATTTTTGCAGTGCTAGAAACTCATCTGAGGCCTCAGGAAAGCTAGGTAATCACTCTAACATTAAGCATTATCCTCACTCCATGAGATATCCCTACGTTTATAGAATAATCTTTTATCTTGATTGTGGTAGTAGTTATACAGATATACACACGATAATATCCCATAGAAGGAAACATGCACACCAATGAAAGCACAATAAACTGGTGAACTAATAAATAATTGTGCATCATACCAAAGTAAATTTTGTGCTTTTGATACTATATTATAGTTATGGAAGATATTAGTATTGGGAGAAAACTGGAGAAGTTTACAAGAAATTCTGTTTGTTATTTTTTTTGTAACATACTATGATTCTATAACATTTTCTAAATAAAAATCTTTTATATAAAGGTAATTAAAAGAAAATTTGTAGTCACATGTTTCTTGCTTTTCTCATTTTAATTTAGAACTACAGAATGGCATAAAATATACCAAATTATATCATTCACTTTTCTGTATATATTTTAAGTTCATCATAAAGATCATTCATAATTATATTTGAATGTTAACTGATTTAACACATTAGTATGTCTTAGAAAATAATATAATGTTCAGAAAACATATTTTCTATTATAAACAAGGTCACCAAACATTTCCAAATAACTGTATAGTTTGAAATACTACTATATCTGATAGATTATTTAGGAATGTCTAACAGTATGTAAGAATATCTCAGGAATAAAGAAAAATAAACAACTATTTGAAAAGAGCACATTTAAATTATTATAATACCAATATATAGCCCCAAACATCTACTAAGCTGAAATTTGTTCCATGTTGCATACATAGAAATATGGTAATACTTATATTTTAGATGAGATATAGTTTAGATTCTTATGATAAAATGATATTAAAATCATTATCTATTCATATGTAGCCTTTGGACTGATTTATAAAACTAAGAATCAACAAGTGGGATGACATCTAATTAAAAAGCTATGCAGAGTAAAGGAAACATTTGTGATGCAGACAGAGAGAGCCTTCAGAACCAAAGATCTTTGCCACCTTCTCCTTAGGAATTAACATCCAGAATACATAAAGAACTCAAAAAACCTAACACACACACACATACACACACAATAATTAACAAATGGGAAAAAGAACTAAACATAAATTTCTCAAAAGAAGAAATACGAATGGCTAATAAATATATGAAAATATGTTCAACATCTCTAGAAATTAGGGAAAAGTAAATCAAAACTACATTGATATTTCATCTGACTGACTTGGAATGGCAATTATCAAGAATACAAATAATATCCACATCATGTACAATCACAAAAATAGTATCCTCATTAGAATGAGTTATTTTCCATGTTTGTGTATCAAAATACACTCTACTGTCACCTATATTTAAAAGGAAAAAAATTAAGAAAAGAATACAGCTAACAAGTGCTGGCAAGAATGTGGGGGGAAAAGGTACACACACACATTGTTGGCGTGACTGCAAATTAATGCAACTATTCTGGAAAGCAGTATGAAGATTCCTCAGAAAACTAAAAATGGAACAACCATATAACCCAGCTATCACACTCCTTGACATATACCTAAAGTAATTAAAATCAGCATACTGGAGTGACACAGCCACATCAATGTTCATAGCAGATTAATTCAAAATAGCTAAGCTACAGAACCAACCTAGGTGCCTTTCAATAGGTGAATGGATAAAAAAATGTGGATCGTATACACTGTGGAATATTACTGAGCCATAAAGAAGAATGAAATTATGGCATTTGCCAGCAAGTGGACGGATCTGGAGACTATCATGCTAAAGGAATGAAACCAGTCACAAAAAGTCAAAGGTTGAATGTTTTCTCTGACATATGTAAACTAATTCAAAATAAGAGGGGTGTTAAAAATACAAGAAAGAAGAAAAATCAGTGCAGTAGATGAAGGGGAATAAAGGGAAGGGAGGAAGGATGGGACTGGGAAAGACAGTGTTTTGAATCTGACTTAACATTTCTATGTACATATATGAATATATCACAGTGAATTTCACTTTTGTGAATATCTATAATTCTCTAATTTAAAAGAATTTTAAATAAATAGAAGAAAGATCAGTAGGATAAATAGAAGAGAAAAAGGGAATGGGGAGGAGGAAAAGCAGAAATCTTAGGGATTGAATTGGGCCAAATTTTATTCTATGCTAGTATAATTATGTCAAAATGAACCCAATAATTATATATAACTATAACTAACTACTAAAATATTGACAAATATAAAACAATAAAAGGTAATATATCAGCCGAGTGTGGTGGCGCAAGTCTGTAATCCCAGCATTTACGGAGGCTGAGACAGGAGAATCGCGAGTTCAAAGCCAGCCTCCGCAACAGCGAGGCTGCTAAGCAACTCAGTGAGACCCTGTCTCTACATAAAACACAAAATAGGGCTGGGGATGTGGCTCAGGAGTTCCCCTGAGTTCAATCCCCTGTACCAAAAAAAAGGTAATATATCAGTGGGCTCCAGTCTTAGGCTGGATGACAAATTTATTGTTCCACAGTTTCTATATTATATCAGATTTGATTATCAGTGTGCTTTGCGCAATCTTGCACATAGAAAATTTTCAATAAACACAGTTAATAGCAAACACAAAATACTGAAGGCCTTTTTACTGTTTGCAGTTTGAGAGACCAATTTTGCTTTGTGGCTTTGCACATTTTAGTAAACTAAAATGGATAGTCCAAATTTCTATAATCTACAGTATCCCAGAGCTGGCTGTTGAAGACCATGTAATACAATGTCATAGCATGAAACTGATTTCGTTAATTTATTTGACAAATTCTGTGGAAAAATAAAATCAAAGGCTTGATGGAACTGACCAGTTTTACTAAAACACTTGACTTGAAACTAAAATGGACAGTTTGATAATTCGTATTAGATGCAGTCTAAATGTACATTCCTGTCAGGAAATACAGATTATATATACTTTTATGCATATTAAAATCCAATGCAAAATGCAAACTATCCTTTGAAACATGTATCACACCAACATCCCACTTTACAAGGTGAAGGAGGTGTGCTGTATGAAGCATACTCTATCAGTATTTTGTCATTTTCTGAATTGTTTTCCATAATAGCAAAGTAGACACTTTATAATTTCCTGAGCTACAAATCATTTTTTAAATTATGATGATATTATTCAAAACAGATGTGAAAACATATGTTTTCCACACTTGTATGAACTGCTTACTTGTCATAATAAATATTGAAACTTCTACTTTAATTTGTTCCCTTAAAATATCTAAAATCAATTTTAGTAAAATATATTTCACTAACTATAACAAATGTAACTGATAGAACTTGACATAGAAAGTTTCATTTAAAATAAATTTTCTGGGCTCAGGCTGTAGCTCAGTGGCAGAGCACTTCCCTAGCATGTGTGAGGCACTGGGTTTGATCCTTAACACCACATAAAAATAAACAAATAAAATAAAGGTATTCTGTGCATCTACAACTACAGAAAAAAATTTTAAAAGTAAAGTTTCCACCATAACTAGAGTGCAGTTTAATACACCACTCCTGTTTATTAATGTCCACATCAGGATGTGCGACCAACCTATTTGCTCAAAATGAATAAAACTGTGCCATTCCACAGCAAGATATTCAGAAATGCCAGAACATATCACTTTGCATTTTATGAAAATCAGTTACTATACATCTGTATTAGTACTCCAGCTGATTTTTCACAAGGCGCAACAGTTTATACTTGAGTTCTACAGCACAGAGCCAGTCCTAAATGTTATTTTGACTCATGGAGTTTGCAGTTCCAATGAAATCATATGTGTCATGTACAGCTTGATATTTTACTTGAAAAGGTGCTTTACTACTAAGCTGTCCTTCAGATAGTCATGGCATGGTAGAAAAGAGCTTTCCAGAACAAATTGTTGCTGTGTTATGAATGAAGGTCATCTTTTTTTTTTTTTTTTTGTACTAGGGATTGCAGCAGTACTCAACCACTGAGCCATATTCCCACCCCTATTTTGTGTTTTATTTAGAGACAGGGTCTCACTGAGGTGCTTAGCACCTCGCTGTTGCTGAGGCTGGCTTTGAACTCGCAATTCTCCTGTCATAGCCTTCCAAAGTGCTGGGATTAGAAGTTTCATCTTTAACTAGAATTTCATTACCTGTATAATAATTCGGGTAGTTTAATATACTGATCCTGACTTTTTCCATTGTAACAACTGTTCTGAAATAAATCATTTGCATCTTGGAGCCCCAGAGGGTATAGCATTTCAGTGTCTGGCTAAGAAAAGACTAAACATGTGGCAAGGAAACCAACCATGGATCGATGAGATTAAAATCATACACTATTCCAAATTCTGACTAAAATTTTCATTTAGGTAATTATGAAGCAAGTTTAGCCAAGAGAAGAAATAAAAAAATTCTATTAACTGTTCAGCTCATGGAATATTTTCCACATATTATGAGTACTTTTATTAGAGATTTCCTAAATGTACTAAAATTGTCAGACCATCTGGAAATCTGATAAGTTACATGTTACTACAGTCTAACTAATGATGACAACAATAATGCATGGTCTATAGCCTATTATTATACATTTTCCTTTTCTCCTAACTTTATAACCTTTTAAACAAATCTGTATTCAGTTTTCATTTCAGAAGAACATCATTCTGAAATTCTTACTCTCCTTACCTTCTTTAAATAGATATCCTAAAACAAAACTGGATACTGCACAGAGATAACACATGCACCTTGGCAAATAAAAAGGCATGTTGAGGTCATATTTACCTGTACTCTACATAAATGCTTGATAGATTAACCTAATAAACTTTTGTTATTGTTTATATGTGAGACAATGCAAGAAAGCTTAGTGGTGAAATTACTGGGTAATGAGAACCTTAATCAATCCATTGATCCACTGACAGGGTTTAGCTGTGCAGTAATGGTAGGCAGGTAGGTGTAGCTGAGTGGAGGTGAGTCACTAGCCACATGCCTTTGGAGTTTATATTTTGTCCTGGTGAAGAGAGAGAACACACTCTCTCTCTCTCTCTCTCTCTCTGTCTCTTCTTGATGAGATATTCCCAGCTGCTTTCCTTCTCCACACCATTCTGGCATGATATTGTTTCCCCTTCAGCCCAAAACAATGGAGTCAGCCATCTGAAAATGTGAGCCCCTAAATTAACTTTTCCTCATTTAAAATTTTGCTAGTTAGCCCTTTAAGACACACCAATGAAAAAGCTGACTAAAACAGCTTTCATTTGAAATGATCAAATTTGCATATATTTTAAAATTGCTTTTCAGGGTTGAGGAAAGCAGCTTTTCCTTATTACATCAACTCAATATTTGTAAATATAACAATAAATGGTGAAACATTTAGATAATAAAAATATATATGTGTGTATATATGTATGTGTATGTATATACATACACAAAGAGGCATCGCATATTTCTGAGTAGTTATAATGAAAGGGTTTAGGGTGACATTTTTGACCACATGCACAGAAATTTTTCAAGTGGATAAGTAAATTATGATATTAATGAACAAACTTCAGGTAAATAATTTTTTTACTACTAAAATAATTTATCCAAAGCCATATGAATTTATTCTGAATTAGAAAACAATGGATACAATATACAAAACTGATATGTTAATTGAGTTATTATCTGATATTTATATGTACATCAAATAAGCAAAAATCATTTTACCTTTATTATCCCTTTGGAATTTTTTGATGGTTGGTCCATTATCATGATCAACAATAAGTTCCTCTCTATTGTTGGGCATCATAACTATAAATAAGAGATGTAACTGAGTAATTCTTGATGCAAAATACCCAAAAGAAAGGCAGAAGAGCATCACATAAATGGATAATAGTCTTTAATAACAACATCAATTTTATATACTTCTGCTTCTGTAACAGTAGAAAGGTTTTTATTAGTCTAATAATCATATAGTTTAAAAATTAATAAGATGTTTAATCATGTGAATTTTAAAGTATAATTAATATATATCACTTATATAATTGCCAACATATGTTCTTTAGAACATTTAAAGTAGTTCCTCTTTTAAAATCTATATGCTAATTATTTACATACATTATTAATAATGTATTTCCCAAAATGTTTCAGGAAATAATTATCCTTTAGTAGATCATGAGTTAATGTAATTTTACATTTAATTCACTGTGGAGGTTTTTTCAAATATCATATATTGAAAAAGTAATAGATAAAATATAACTTTCTGGTAACTATTGCAATTCTTCACAGTATATTGAAAGAGGAAAATTATGTTATTTTTCTGAATTTGTCCTTTCATTCTGTGTATTTCTATTTTATTAAAACTTTATGTATAAGATATGGTCACTTTAAAGAAAAAATATCAAAATATTTTATTCATTTGTAAATCACCTTATTATCATGCTTGAACAACTATAGAATGCATATTCAGAGTCTAATTACTGTCATGTGGATTAGAAATGTACCATATTTCAAGTTTTTTTATAACATATTATAATGTTTTGGAAACATTTGATTTTACTTCTAAGCATGAGTTAACTATTCTCTTATAATATATCTATTCACTAAGTATATATCTTTATGTGCTCTGCTTTTAGCCAGCACTCAATAAATAATACTATATATCTACATCTCTCTATGTATATATGTGTGTGTGCATATATATGTGTATATATCCATATATCCCCATATTCACATATATTCATATATATCCATATATATATATACATATAGTCCTTCCCCCTCTTTCTTTCACTGTCCTGCACCTCCTTCAATACAAGGATTATTCCAACAGCATAGTGTGAACTTTAGTTTCTTGATTCATCAGTGATCATTCAGCTGCAGCATTTTGTCTTATCTAGACTCCCTTGAATCAGTCATACATAAAGTTGTAACAATCAGGTAGTCTGTATTTATGGAATGTAGTAAAGCTAAAAACCTTGGTCATCTCTTTCAGGAATTAAACTTGCACCCTCAGGGCCATCATCCTCAAGCTCTAACTCACTGTTTCTTAAATCTGTATGCATTTTAGAATCCCCTGAGGAGATAATAAGGAGCAAATCAAAACACTGCTGCCCAATCTATATTCTAGATCAAGTAAATCAAACCCTGACTGTTTGGCCTGAACATCCATAGTTGTAAAAAGTATCCACCAGTGATTATAATATTGAGTCATATT
Source organism: Xerus rutilus (assembly GCA_028644305.1). Classification (NCBI taxonomy): domain Eukaryota; kingdom Metazoa; phylum Chordata; class Mammalia; order Rodentia; family Sciuridae; genus Xerus; species Xerus rutilus. Next base: position 59,042,704 of record CM053417.1, read on the forward strand.
TAAGAATCAAAGAACTCACTATGAAGGTAGAAATCCACAAACAATGTATAATTTTGACAGGCTAAGTGAGATACAGGTTAATTTCCACAAGGAAGAAATTACTTTCATCCTTCTCCAGCACAAATGCATAACTGAATGCCTTCTGAAATCCTGTAAATTAATCTCTTCCCATTAAAACACACACACACACACACACACACATACACACGTTATTTTGGAGAGCCTGGAAGCAATCACTATTATGAGCTCTAAATATGTAAAAGTACACTCAATATCCCCATACTAAGACTAAAAGAAAAGCAAATTCCATTTCCTTAAAGGAAACAGACATAAAGGAAATTGATTTGTATAGGTATAGAAAATTAATGAAGAATTTACTTAGGTCAATTGATCCATAATTACTATATATTAAATGAGAATGGTTTACAGCTGAATGTACCTGGTGATTTCTGTATACCTGAGTGATATCTAATAGTAGGAGATGATAAACAGTCAAGATAAAGCCATAGATAGAAATGTAATGTATATAATCTCATATTTTCTTAGATCTTCAAAATTCTGAAGTGTTTTCCACATATTCCATAAGACCTCAAAAAAAATCCAGTGTAGTAGTCAAGGAGATAATCTTTCTCATATTATAAGTAAAGAAACTCATGGTGACTATACAACATACTCAGGATGTTATATCTAGTGTTAGACCTATGTCAAGTGTCTGATATGCCATAGTACTACAATTTTCTGGAATAGTGTCTAACTATTCTGAGAAAATAAGAAATGAAGAGAAAAGGATGCTCAATATGTGTGATCCAAATTTTTAAGACTGTGACCTATTATATATTGAATCACTTTTTAATCACTCTTAAATGATGAGCTGCCTAAACAATATTTTACTTTCCATTATTCCACATAATGCTAAGAATATTACAATACTAGTGTATTATACTGAAGTAGCTCTTATCTACCAATAAAATATTGTACTAACACATATTATACCAATAATCCTATGATATTGTTCCTATGAGATTGTATGATACAATAAACAAAGATGTTTGCAGAAAACAAATTTATGACACTTTAAGTTTAATTTTTTGGTCACATTGTTTCAGTAATAAAAAGTGACCACTTCCAAAAGCCATTTTATGTTAAGAAAGTGTCAGCTCCTCCAGCTCTTTCTCCCCTATCCTTTGCCTAATGAGGAATTTCCTGAACAAATATCTTCCAATACATGTTTCAGGCAAAATACCCACCCATTCTCTCTGACTGATGATCCATCTGAGAGGGAGAGCTGGATACACTGCTGCTGGGGTGGGAGGAAGTCTGGCTCCCAGGGCGATGGCTCTCTTCCAATGAGGGGGCAGGAGAAGGACTTTCTGGGATCCGCTCCTGACACAAAAGAAACATAAAAGGAAATTCCATGTGTACGCCAAGTTTTTCAAGATGATTGAGTCCATAAGATTTGAAATGCTAACCTCTTATCCTGCAAGTGGGCACATCCACAGTAACTGGTCTTAAATATACATCTTTAGACTAAAATATATTTCCATTCTTGTGAATTTAATGGGATATTTTGAGAGTTAAGTAACAGAAGACAAAAAGTTGTAAGAGACATTCTGGGTACATATAGGAGAATCAAGAAAAGTTCATTTCCGTTTTCTTTTCCAGAATAATAATAAATAATTATAAACTTAGGTATGTAGTGAAAGTTATTATTTTAAGTTTCTAGACTGATATAAAGTTCATAACAAGGACTGGAGAATGATACTAATATCTGACTAGGAAGGAGTTCTCCCAGATGTAAAGAGTTGAGAGCGCTGGGAAAAACTCATAAATAGTGGCACTTGGTACATTCTTAGTTTTCCTACACAAAAATCATGGATATAATAAATATTTAATCTATTAGACCTTGGGAACTGGTGTTGAATTATACTAATTTTTTGTAGTCACAGAACACAATGATTGTTTATATTTCAAACTGTTCCTGTCAATTCCTTAGTATCAGTTAGGTTTGTATAGTTTTAAATAATGAATTTGAATTAAAAGCAAATATTTTTACACACTTTTATCTTCTATGGCTTTCAAAACTTTTGAAATTATAAACATTGTTATAAAACACTGAAGTTATTCACCATATTTATGCAGAGAAATTATTGAATAAAACTGCATCATTCAGTTATTTTGATCAATAAAATAATCAAATTGAAATGTTTGTGCACAAATGCAATAAATATGATTGAATGATAGACATGCTGGGGCAGAAAATATTTGTTCTATAAAATATTTAATTCATCCAGAATACATTTATTAAATTAAATACTCATTATCTATAATTACAAAATCAGTACTTGAATCATCATAACATCAATAATTAGTTTACTGAATATGTGCATGTACATTTTCATATTGATTTTGCATGAGAAGCCTAAAATTTATAAATCCCCTAAAGAAAAACAGTGATTCTTTAATGCAAATGTAATTACATGAGAGTTAAAAGTTATTATTTCATTAGCTATTGTGAACATTTTGGAATGTCATTTCAACAGGCAGAATGATGCCAATCTTTCTCTGAAGATGTCTATTCCACATCTTAATTGTCAGAACTTGTGAATATAATACATTATATGACCAAAAGGACTTTGGAGAGATCATTCAGAATTTTGACATAGGGAGATCATATTAGATGTAGGGGGATTATCTTGATGGTCCCAATATGATCAACAAGCTTCTTAAAAGTAGAAGAGAGAGGCAGAAAAGAAGGATTGCAATGATGCAACATTGCTGTCTTTGATAGTAGAGGAAAGGAGCTTTGATTCAAGAAATGTGAGTGGCCTATAGAAAATTGAAAAGGCAAGAAAACATATTCCTCTCTCAAATCTACAGAAAGGAGATCATTTTAACAGCACTTTGCTTTTAATCTTGTGAGACCTATGCATGATTTCTGAACTATGGGACTGTAAGATAATAAATTTTTATTATTTTAAGCCATTGAATTTGTGTTATTTTGTTCTAGCAGCATTAGAACACTAGTACAGTCATCAATATATTATGTTCATTCTTATATGGTGTATTACATTATTGCCTAGCATTTAGTTAATATTCAATAACTTTTGTGGAATAACTTGTGGTCTTTCCATACAGTAGCTTCAGTATTATGTTCCAATTGAAGAGCAATAATTGTAAATATACAGTAAATTTTAAAGACTTTATAGCTGTTATTGTCATGCCTTAAAAAGAATGTTTTAGGCAGAGCAATGTACTGATGCAATTCATTTACATTTAGTATACAGGAAAACATTTAGTCGTAACATGGTATGTAAGGAACAATCAAAAGCAACACATAACTAAGACAGAAGAAAAGGATCAAGTTCTTTCCCCAATAATTATACTTGTTTTTGGAGGGATAATATGGGATGGACAGGAAGATCTTTATATCCCTTACACCACACATCATTTCAGTTTCTGAAGAGACTAGAATTTCATTAATTCTGAAATCCAACCAAAACTTTCATGTTTAAAAATATATTCTCTAGATAGTATATGCATATACACATATACACCCACAATAAAATAATTTCATATGTGAAGCTCTTTTTTTCTTTCACCGTGTTGTAGTCACATTGATTCATGCCAAAATATTGCATATTTGAAATATTGCATATGTAAAAAGCCTTCAATAATTGTCTATATTTCATAAAAGAAAAGCATTCAGTAATTATCTTTGAATTCTAATACTGAAAATTTGCTAGTGTGTATATATATATGTGTGTGTGTGTGTGTGTGTGTGTGTGTGTGTATAATTCAATGGACCTCTGAATGAATGGATAAGGAAAAATCACAGAAGTTACTGTGCAAAAATAGAATTGAAGAAAACAAAATCACTGCATTATGGCTAAAAGTAATCATACATGCAAAATTATATGCTTTCATAATGAAAATGGAAGCATTTTTTAGTGATACATACAATCAACAGTTTGTAAAAACAAGAGGCTCCAAATGATAATTATATTTTGTTTCCTCCACTCTGCCTAATAAAAAATGAAAGCTCATTCTGAGTAAAGAAAGACTGGAGGAACCTCAACACAAATAGAAAATGCTATAAATAATAAGGCAAATATAATGCTATAAGAAGGTATTTCCTCAACATGTTTAAAATTAGCATATGCTCGGGCAATATGAGCATGAATAAATTACTTTCCAACTTCTTTTTTGACATTTTAAACAACACATTATATGAAACAATAAACTAACATTAAAACATGATTTGGAGACTTAATATTAGGAGTGACTGTAACTTTTGCATGAAATAACATTTTGCTTTAAGATTTTGTAGCCTTCACTTTCTAAGTTTAATCTAGGTTTAGTTTATTGTTATTCTTTTCCTAAGGCAGCCTAGAGGCCAGACATTTTATGCCGTGTAAATCATGTTGGACAAGTCTAGTGTCTTATATTGATTTAGAATTAGTTGTATTAAAAAAAATCTGTGTAGAAGTGGAATGTATAATTGCTACTCAAATAATGATAGTTCTATGAACAATGTCTTCTTTGCAAGTAAACATTCATTTTTCAGCCCTATAATCAGTATGCATCTATTTAGCTACTTAACTGAAATGTGCTTTGGTTCATTAGGTGGCTACTGTTGTGTCTCAGCCTAGTTAAAATTTCACAGCAAGTTAATCTGTTTTATTACAAATGAGAACACAAGTAATAATGTCCTCACCATTTGCCAAATTCAGGGTTAACAGTATTTGCAACAAATCAATAAGGACATTTAAAAAGGAAAATGGCAAATCTAAAACTCCAATCATTTTTACTCATTGATGACTTCATTTTATGTGGCATTTATGACTTTTACAACCCTCTTACTCTTCATGCATTTCATTTGTGCCCCATCAAAAAAAATGCTGTAGCTCCTCTGAAACACCACAGAAATCGCCAGATTCAAAGAAGCAAAGAAAGGAGATTTCCAAAACTGATAATTCTAATACAACCAAATTCTTATTTATTCCTGCAATTACTAAAATTTTCTTAAATAGCAACGTGTACTTATATACTTCAAGAAATGTTATTAATTAGAACATATATTAACCTCCTATATCATACAATTTCATTGTCTTGAGATATCACAAATACTCATAAGAGACGTTCGTCATATTAAATCATTTGAAAGTATACACTTTCTTCATAAAGAGAAGGAGCAATTCCTAGAAAATGCAGGTTTATACAGGGTTTAACACACTCAATTTGGTTTAATATTCAGTTTATTGCCACTAAACTATCAACTGACCATTTTCATAGAGATCATTTATTTTATGTTAATATATCCCTTTTCCTCTTTGGAAATATGATGGCATACATAGAATTTATGAAGTACTGATATATGCGTATTAAACATCTCTATCATGTGTTATATGTACATGCACATGTGTGTCATTCTTTTAATGTTGACTTGTCACCTCTGGTACTTTAGTATATTGATCCTTATCAAGCATTCAGTGGGATTATGTAATATATAATTTGCCTTTTTATTTTTATTTAATTTGAATTCAACTATCACTGTAATTACTTTTCTAATATTAATCTATTAATAATTTCCTAAAAGATTTAAGGGCATTTCACTGCTAAAGAGTGGCTTTTGTAAGTTTATACAAATACTAGTTATTTTATTCATGTATTTGTTTTGATATTTCATATTCAATGGACGTGCTCCTTCTGTACTATATCACAAGTGTTAAGCAGAAGCAGAGCAGATTGTAACTTGACAGGCTTTAATAATAAAATAAGGAATAGAAAAATAAAAAGCTTACATTGTTGGGCTGGGGTTGTAGCTTAGTGGTAGAGCACTTGCCTAGCATGTGTGAAGCACTGGGTTCGATTCTCAGCACCAACATAAAAATGAATAAAAATAAAGGTTCATCCACAACTAAAAATATATATATATTAAATTTTTTAAAAAGTTTGTATTGTTGCTACTAATTTGATTTACCCCTAATTCTAGGGAAGAATTTGATGCCCAAAGTTGTTATTTCTGAATACTATTAAAAGCATAACATTTTGTGTATCATTATGAACCAATTTAAGAGTTACTCTGTGTTCCACAATCACCAATTATAGTAGTTTCTAGGAACTCAGGGGGAACAAACTATATATATATATATATTCACTGATATATACATCAGTGATTCTATAATATTTCATCTATAATATTTCAGTGAATCTATAATATTTCATCTCCAAGAGCAATTAAATAGCTTACCACTCAGCAAAAATAACTCTGGACATTGGGAATTTTTATTCCATAGTGATTTTGAAGACAAAATATGAATCTTCAATTAAAAGAGGCAACATAATACTGTGCATAAGAAATAATACCACATTGTAGTTGCATTTGGAACACATAACCATAAAAAATCTAAACTCAGGCACACCCTATTTGTGACCTATGTTATGTTTGGACAAAAGACCCTCTCACCTCTTCAAAGTGATCAGCTTGTTGAGAAAGCTGAGACATGAAGGGAATCATCCATAACATCTGCTCATAGCATGTGAATGCTCTGAAGTGGGAGAATGGATATTCAAGGAAAAATGCATAGCTTCCAAATTATGTTGTGGGCTTGGAAGTCTGCCACCAACCCAAACAAACAAACAAACACAAGCGACCTTCAATTTTCACTCACTGTATCTTTATCTCATGTTTTAAAAGATACTAATAGCTTTGTCTTTCCATAGAGACTTTCGAATAAGACTCAAGTAGTGATTTTTCAGTGAATTTGAATTATCACAAAACCCTGATCTGTGTTGACTAATTTTAATACCAGATGTTCACATGCTAATGCCACTGCCTTGTGACCATTTCCTATCAATTCATTAATTGCCAGCTGCTCAGTGAAACAAGAAACACAGCTAATAAGATGGTATTGGTAAACAGCCAAATAACCACTTCTTACTTAAAAATCTTAAATTTAACAGAGAAAACTATAATACACCAACATTACAAAGTATCTCACAAATACAGGGGGAAAATGTCATATTAGACTCTGAAATGTGAAATAAGGAATAAACTTTCATACCAGTCAGGTATTTTACATAATTTCGCCTTTAGAATTTTGATATAATAAACTTTCATACCAGTCAGGCATTTTACATATTTTTGCTTTTAGAATTTTGATATAATTGAAGAATGAATAGTCTTTCAAGCCTAATGATCATAATGCAATTTCCAGTTCATGTTATGGCTATATTAGTTATTAGCTACAAAAGCTAATAGCTGATCCAACACTAAAATGATCTGAGTCAGAATTAAAAGCTACTATGTGCTTGGCAAAGAAATATTCCCAAACTAGTATCTGGCAAAATAAGAACAATAACAACTACAAACGTTAGTTTGTAACTTATAATGTCTTTTCTATTTTGGGAGTTAAAACTTGCATTAATAATGATTTTTTTATGTTGGAAACACTCCCAAAAATTTAACACCCAGTGAATTCTTAGCTTTCATTCATTCATGTGACAAATATTTATTGAGTGCTTAATATAACCCATTAGCAATAGAAGAAAAGCCTATGAGTATTTTCATGTGGCATGTAGATGCCTATAATCCAAACTAAATAATAAATAATCCAGATATAAATTCAAAGACTATTTAAAATAAAGCACAATTCAGGTCAGATTTGATATTAAAATGGGCATCCTTCTCACCAGGCCCCTAATCCTTCCTTCGTGCAATGTGCCATTAATGTGAACAAATACCCTCTAGAGCAAGGAGTAAATACCTGTAAGAGAATCCAATGGTGGGGCACCATTGACCCTGGTACTGATAAGAAAGATTCACAGAACAATCTATATAGACAAAGCTACTTCTATCTCAGGTTATCCCTTGGCCTTGATATTGATTCCTACTTATGACTATTCCTACATGGGTTCTGGAATGTGAAACATAAATAAAATAATGTCAGCTAATATACACTGAATATGTATTACATGCCAAATACTGTTCTATGTTATATGCTTTCTCTCATCTAGCATCATATTAAAGCTATGAAGTAGATGAAGTAGGCACAATTATTCCCATTTCATTGAGAGATGAGGCAAACTGAGACAAAGTTTAATTATTTCCCTAATATCACATAACAAGGAATGGTGAAAATAGAATTCAAATACAGGCAAAGAGCCTGTTTTTGAATAATACTGCCTCCAATGAAATCTGCTTCTGAATAGATCTTACATAGCTAATAAAGTATTAAAGCTTTAGCTGAAAATAATGTATAATTCTACAATTATGTCCGGGTCCTGTCTATTTCATTTTTGTTTTTTAACAAGTCGGTGTAACACATCCCTTTGCACATATTACCCATTTGCTACATCAGTGAATAATGTGTTCTCTGCCTCTAATTTCTCACAGAGAATGATGAAATTAAAAATATTTAGCAATAAATATACTTTCTGGGCAATTGAAAGGCTAACTGCAATATATTTGTTGATTGTTAATCAGTATTATCAGAATTTTTAAAATATTTTAGTTGTAGATGGACACAATACATTTATAATTTATTTATTTATTTGTTTATTTATTTATTTATTCAGTGCTGAGGATCAAACCCAGTGCATCACCCATGCTAGGCAAGTGCTCCACCACTGAGCCACAATGCCAGCCCCTTATCAGAATTTTTTTTAAAGATGACTGATAGTTCTGGACATTTTATTGACCCTTCTTAATGTATTGAGTTTTTCCATCATTGCAGAAATTAACTGAAGTAGAAATAGAGTATACCCATTACTTCAGAAACTTTCTGAAATGATGAAAATACTCTATATCAGTGCTGTCTAATCTAGTATCCACAAAAATAGCATGTGGCTATTAAGCCCTTAAAATGTGACTGATTGCAACTTAGAAACTGGGGTTTTAAATTTACCTAATTAACTTAAATTTAAATAGACACATGCCATGAATGGCTACCATCTTGGGTAGCTACACTATAGTAGGAATCTTCTGTGCACCTAAGATTGATTGTTAATTATTTAAATCCATGGAGGTAAGGAAATCTATTGAACTATAAGTAATATAATTTTCTTTACAAATCTAAGCCTCTAAATGTCATATCACGTTTCAGATTTCTTAAAAGCTATGATTTTTTTTCTAGCTGTGTGGGGGAAAAAAGCACAGCAGTTGTGACTATGCCACCCAACTCTACTCTCCTATGTAGTAGCTTTCACTATTTAAGAATATTTGCAAGTATCAGCACATAACATTTTTCACACTGGAATAAAAATATTTACACATCTATTGGTGGGAATTGCCCAAATGCAATTATGTCCAAATACCTTCCAATTTGACATCATTCTGTGAGAAAAGATTATGATTTAAATTGAAAGGCAAACTGTTTATTCAGTTATTTTAAAAAAGATTAATAAAACTTTTAATTTGTTATACTATTCGGAAGTAGTATAGCTTGATAGGTAAACTGGTTGTAAAAGTTTATGTTTGTTTTCTTTAATGGATACAATGGAAAATTGGCAAGGAATGTTTGAGTTGCTGGTTTTTTTGCAATGCTTCAAAAGGAGAGTTGTCCTGGGGTCTATTCAATCCAAAGCTAATTGTTAAATATTCAGTAATTTGTGAGCCAGTTGTTAAAATGTTGGTAACCTGAAATCAGCCATGTTAGGAGTAATTCTAGACACTAAACCCTTAAGAGCTATGATCTTTACAGGATACATAATTCTAATTAGAACTATTTAAATACATCAACAAGGTTGATTGCATTTTTTGTGAATTTTCACAAAATTGTTTAAACTCTTTGTAATTTGTACTAGTTTCTAAATGTGTATATAAAATTTTTGATATTTTGCATTGTAGCTGTTTTAAATTGATTATATTGATTATACAACAAAGAGGGTTTGTGATTAAACAATTGTAACTTTCCCTAACTTATACTAGATTAGTCAGAAAGAAATCAAATCAAATGAAATCAAATTTTATGCCATTTTATTCTAAACACTAAATTCTAAATTTTCTGATCATGCATATGTTGAAAAGATATTTTACTAATAAATGTTAAATATGATATAAAAGACATGATGATTTCAGTTTAGATTTTTCATAAACAATGAGAAATATTTTAAACACCTTTTCTAACATCAAACTACCAGGATTAAAAAAATGTACAAATGTAAATACATAAAATATTCATTCGTTTGACAAGGTTTTATATTCCCCTAATATTTTTAGAAGATGAGTTCTCAACACACAGATTTGCCCAATGCCTACAGGATTCTAATAGATTTAATGTTGAATCCCTGCTTCATGGAGATGCACGTTAAAGCAAATTCTGTTGAAACACATAGTGTAAAACTTATCCTTAAAATTTGGTATCATGTTTCTGGTATGTTCGTGACTTAGAAAAGTTAATTATGATATTTTTGTCAGTTTATTTATTTATTTATTTGTTCTATTTAGGTTTACAGATAGCAGAGTGCAATTCATTGTACGACACATTGTTTTCTGATAGCAGAGTGCAATTCATTGTACACAGATGGAGCACAACTTTTCATTTCTCTGGTTGTATGTGATGTAGAATCACAACATATATGCAGTCATACATAAACCTAGGGCTATGATGTCCATGGTCTGTGACTAATTGTTTTTAAATTAATGTTAATATTACACAATAGCACTTTTGCAAAACAAACATAACTTGACAACTTTATTAAAAGCCTTTCTCTATTCACTGAAATCCAATTTTTCTTGAGATAAGATATCACTCTTTTGCCCAGTCTAAAATCAACTCTTTATAAATGATTTCATTTATATATCATCCTCCAGTGGAAATCTACTTGAAGTAGATTTATAGAGCAATTGTATCCAATGTCATTTTAATTAATCCTATTTCTTTCAACTTACTTTAATCAAAATATACAAAAGTAAGTATTATTTCTCTTCAACATAAAATTGATTCTGTGAATTTGGCAGAAATTAAATAAAAATATGAACTAATATTGAGCTTTTAAAAAGTGGTGAAAATTGTATTGGTGATGGTTCATATTTTCTTTTCCAGAAGTTTGTATGTGTAATAGGCTAATCACCAATAAACAAAATTATAATAATATTTAATTAATAAGTTAACAATAAAGCAAATATTTGGAATATGGGAAGGTAATGATCCTTGACATTTCTATTGCCATACCATAATAATCATCATCAATGACCAACTGGTAGTTACTCTTGGCTTCAATGACCAACCCAGTTACTCTTGGCTTCAAATTCTTCACAAAACTATCCAAAGTTTCAAATATTCAACAAAAATGTAAACAATTTAATCTGAATAATGGTCCTCATGAAAATGAATCAAATGTACTTTTGAAGAGACATGAGCATGTGTCTAAGCATTCTCCCATCATTTCAAAGCAAATATAACAATACCACTGAAGTATGTTGTTGTTGCCTAATTTAATTTCAAATTTGTGTGCAAGGTCATGTTTTCCTAATAGCTATTCAATTTCAAAATCATGATAAACCTATTCTATATTTTAAATAATGTCCATGGGTAATTTTTTTTGTCAAAGACAACTCTAATTCTCAGTATACACTCGGACCAAATATTCAAATAACTAGTATATATTAACCCACTAATAGCTATGATTTTTACAGAAAACAATTTGAATTAGTCATGGAAATACATATGAAATTTTAAAAAAATGACCATTTTAATTTTTCTTTCCTATAAGATTATTTTCTTAAACTTTCTTCAGTGTTGTAGAAGTATCCCCAGCCCTGAATTAGAAGTGAATTTTAAAATGGGACCAAAACATTCAGAATGTCATATTTCCTCTGCTTTCACTTCTCTTATCCCCATGCCTATCTATTATAATTATATCAATATTGCAGTGCTCAGTGCATATCCATCAACTGCAGTGCCTTTTCCTGCCCCATCTCTTCTACAAGCTAGATATGATCTCTCCCTCCTCTAAATCCCAGTAGTACTTGGAGATTCTCTTATGTTATCCATCACAGTCTGTCTTGTTAGTACACATTGCATGGATATTTGTTTATATCACATTTAGTTTGTAAATTTCTGGAAGTTAAAGTATATCTTATTTATGAGTTTCCCATATTATCCAATGTAATTGGTGATTATTTGCTGAGTAAATTAGGGGAAAAGGGAACAAATCAATGGGTTGCTATGATTAACTATACTCTTAGACTCCTATATACCATTATATTACCTTTTTGCTAAGAGAAAGAAAATATCCAAAAGCTTAGTTCATAAATATTTGGAAAAATCAGAGAGAACATGGGCGAGAATAATAGGAATCAGAGGAGGAATTATAGTATATTATTTGTATTTAATTATTAGTGTTACATATAGCTATACATTTTTGAAAAATATTATTCTAATGAAAATAATGATAATGTGAACAAATTATCATAAATATTTGTTAATGCTTCACAGTTTGACATGTAATTTACTCACATTATCTATAGACAGTCAATGAAATAACTGGGATAGAATATTACTATGACCTTCATTTTACAGTTGAGGAAACACATTTGGGTAGGTTAAGTGTTGTGCCCAAGGTCATTCAATCAGTGTCAAATCAGAATTGGAACCTGAGTCTGTCTGAATATAAGTCCTACATGGTGTGTCATATCTCACAACTCCTCCAAAAACTCCAAAAAGATGCAGTGTTCACTTTGTTTCACCCTAGCAATGGTAATGGATTTTGCATACTCCTCTACTCCTGGCCTTGCCTCCTACACACTGTGCACATTTTAAGACAGGAAGACAGAATTAAAAGTGAGTGTGGCCATAGAATGAAAATAAACAAACACAAACAATAACAAACCTGGCAGGCCTGGTCAGAAACCAAACTCATCAATACTGTATGATAATAAACTAAGTCAATGAGCTATGTATTACTACTGAAGATGTAGTGGTATTGCTAATATTTTATCTACATTTATATGCAATTAGCACCTTGTAATCTTCCAAATAATGATTCTTACCTTTATAACAGAGGCACCAGCTCTGGAGAGTGGACTGTGAATCTGGGCTGCAGCAGCCATGTTGGCAATAGTATTGAGATGGTTCATCTGATTCATTGCCATGGCAACTGATGCAGGAGGTAAGCTGACTGGAAGTAGGGGATGAGGCATCATCATAAATGGCAGATCCAGTCCTAAAAGAGACAGTGCATGTTAAATTTGTTACATTGTAATGCTATGAAATGGTTTTCTAAAAAGTATACAAATTCATACTTGTTGGTTTATTTTCAAAATCAAGATTTATTGTATGCTAGTATGTTAGTATCTCTTTTGGCCGTTAATAGTACCTATGAGATTTTATACCATTTAAAATTTTTAAATATTTTTATACTTACTGAACTTTACTTATAAATAGATATTTTTTGATTTTTAAAATGTTTTATTAGTGCATTATACTTATACATAACAGTGGGGTTCATTTTGACATAATCATACATATATGCAAGACAATTTGTTCCATTTCAGTCCCCAGTACTTCCTCTTTCCCTTCCATCTCCCTCCTGCTATCCCCCTTCCTCTATTAAACTGGTCTTCCAATAAAAGTTCAGTAAATTAGACAAAAGAAAATGAAGGAAGGAGGGCGGGTAGGAAAAGGAAAGACAGTGGAATGAATCTGACATAATTTTCCTATGTACCTATGTGAATACATCACAGCAAATCCTACCATTGTGTACATCCACAAGAAAGGAGTCCTACTTAGAATATGATATATCCAAGCTTGTATAATTATAACAAAAATAACTAAAAAGAACCAATAAAAACTGGTCTTCCTTTTCAATTAATTTATTTTAATTGGTGCTTTATAGATATACATAAAGGTGGAATTCACTGGTATATTCACATATGCACATAGCATAATTTGATCAATTTCATTCCACAGTTCCTCCCTCATTGATCTTGTCCTTGTTTTCACTCCCAAAATATTTATAAAATATTTATAAGATGCAATATATTTTGCCAATAAGAACAAACAAAAATACTTAGGCCAATATCATTGCATTTAACAAGTGAGATGTACCATTCTTTTTAATCAAAATATATTGATAAGGGGCTAGGGTTGTGGCTCAGTGGTAGTGTGCTTGCCTTGCATGTGTGGGGCACTGGGTTTGATCCTCAGCACCACATAAATAAATAAAATAAAATGTATTGTGTCCATCTACAACTAAAAATAAATTTTAAAAATGTATTGATATGCTCATAATGTTGGGATTATTAAGTTATTAGAGAAGCCACAACACATGGATTACAAGATTGAATTCAAAATGATTTCCCCACAGTCTTTTTTAAAAATATTTTTATAGTTGTAGATGGACAGAATATCTTTATTTAATTTATTTATTTGTATGTAGTGCTGAGGATCAAACCCAGTGCCTCACACGTGAGGCAGGCACTCTACTTCTGAGCCACAATCCCAGCCCCTCCCCACAGTCTTATATTTATTTTTATTTATTTTAAATTTTTCCCTCAGGAATGGTCTAAAATCGTCTTTTTTCAAGTTGATGATTCCTACATAATCCTTTCCTTTATCAGCTATAAAGATCTGTTTGGAGTTATTGTCACTGAATTCTTTTTTAACTTTTATTGAAAATTAAAATCATAATCATGTTTTTATAAGTACAAAGTGATGTTATTATATATACATATATAATGTGAAATTATTTTATAACATTTTACATATGTATAAATGTATGTAAAATGTGAAATGATTAACTAAATACAACCAATTAACATATTTATCCTCTCAAATACTTACCATGCTGGAAAACATTATGCTAAACTAAATAAGCTAGGTGCAGAAAAACAAGTACCAAATGATCTTACTTATATGTGGAAACCACCCCTTCTCAAACAAGACATTTGTTTTTAGTTGGCTCTAGAAAATCATTTAGATGAATATTCATTCTATACTTTATTCATCATGTTGTTTATACTATAATGGTGGGATATTTTAAACATATATGATTAACACTGCTTATTTTTCCCCTAAAACCTTCACATTTTGATCAATATAACAATCATGAAAAACCTAAATCAGGTGTCTACTTAAAGCCCTTATTTACCACAAACACAAGATAGTTTTAAATTTCAATTCTTTATATACATAATATTTAAGTCAAAAATTGATCAAATCATAGATAAAAATAACTGTTAGTGCCTCCGTTTAAGTTTTAAATGCTTAAATAAGTCTGTGTTCAATAACACTTTCTTAAACAGTGTAATATTTGCTCATTCTCCAAAGATTTTCTACATTACCCAGAAACCATCTGGCCAAATCAAGAGATATGCTTACTTAAAGTCCAATTGACATACAAACTAAATGCAAACTATAAACAGATTTAACAGTCATTGAAAGTTTTAAGATATAATTCATCAAACATTTCAAATATCCATGAAGGACTTAGAAGTCACACTTTCAGATCATAACCTGCAATAACTAACCATCAATTGGCTATAATGCCTTAGATTCTAGGCTAATATTTACACTACAGGCCAGTTTAACAGTGACCCCACATGAGTTCCACATGCAAAGCATATGCAAATATTGAATTATGTAAGTCAACATTTTCCCAAAGCTGAAAACATTAAATTAAAAGCCATCAATAGTACACAGTACTCCAGCAATCTGGCTCATTTATGCACCTGCTAGAAATGTACATAGACTTTTAATAGTATGGTGATGAAGACAAATTTTTTGAAAAAAAGTCACCAAAATAGGTAATCTCATTCCTTTTGCCTTCAAAGAAATCATGCAACCATTTATTCCTAATATGCCTTGGTATTCCAGCAACTCCTATAATTTTTATGTAAGACTGTGGCATGACCTTCTTTTAGCCATGGAAGGTACAGAGCAGTAATTCTCTATTTCTCCATCTAAATCCTACATTGATTTGCTTTCCAAGTCATGTTGTCTTCTGCAATTTCTTGCCATTTGTACAGTGACTAACAAGCACCAATCCTCTCAATACCAGTGTACTGTCTTCCTGCTTCTTCTCTGACTCCAGTTTTAAAACTTCAAGTGAATATTTACTTCCTCTAGAATAAATCTGAAGTTCTTTGATCTCAACCAAAATTATCTTTCTAGTTTTGATACCTTATTATATTTCTCTATGTATTCTGTACTCTAGCCCCATAGGACTGTTAGTAGTTCTGCACAGTTTTAATTCACTTTAGCACTTCCTACTATTGATATCTCCCTCTGGAATCTGTCTAGTCCATTTCTTAAAAATTTATGTATGGTTAAAATAACCTTCCCTTTTAAAAATTAGTGAACTTTATTTTTAGAGAAATTTTAGTTTTAAAGAAAAATTAAGCTGAAATTTTCTTATATTTATTTTTATATTCTTATATAGTACTTCCACTGTACCAGCACAGTTACCCATCTTATCAATATTTTACATTGTTGTGGTATATTGTTTTAATTGTCAAAGTTTGACACATTATTAACTATCATAGTTTACATTAGAATTTACTGTTTGTTTTATATACACCTATGGCATTTCACAAATACATAATATGTATCCACCATCTGAGTATCATACAGAAGAGTTCCAATGTTTAATACCCTCTGTATTGTAATTGTTAATCATCTCCCTGACTTCTGGCAACTGCTTATGTTTTTACTATCTTTATAAATTTGCCTTTTTTCCAGTCATATGGATGAAATTATACTTTTCAGACTGACTTTTTTCACCTAGTAATATGCACTGAATGTTCATTCAAGACTTCTAATTTAAAATTTAAACACTTAAGTTTTGATTAATTACCTTTTCTATTGTTAAATATATTACCATGGCACGCATGCACCATAGTTGATTTTTTAATTCACCTAATGCAGGAAATATTGGTTTCTTCCAAATTACAGCAATTATGAATAAAATTGATATAAAATTTAATGTATAGATGTGTATGATTTTTCGTGTATATAAGTTTTTTGTTTGTTTGCTTTTACAGTGCTAGGAGTTGAACTCAGGGCCTCACGCATGCTAAGCAAAAACTTTACCACTCACTGAGCTATTACCCCAGCTTGACACAATTTTTAATGCTTTTATTAGGGCATCAAAGTTATACATAATATTATGGTTTATTGTGACATATTAGTACATTCACAAAACAATTTGCCCTAGTTTTAAATTCATTTGAATAGAGAAAGCTATGTTTAGTTTGGTTAGAAATAGCCAAAATATCTTCCAAAGTCATTGTATAAATCTATGTTCCCACCAGCAATGAATTAAAACTTCCTATTGCTTCACATCCAGGCCAGCAATTGATATTCCCAGAGATTTGGATAGTAGCTCTCCCAATAGGTATGTGTTATGGTTTAGATATGAAGTGTCCCCCAAAAGCTGATGTGTGAGACAATGCAAGAATTTTCAAAGTGAAATGATTAGATTTGAGAGGTGTGACATGGTCAGTGTATTACACCACAGATATGCATTAACTGGGTGGTAAGTGTAAGCAGGTAGGGTGTGGCTGGAAGAGGTAGATCACTGGTGGTATGCCTTTTGGATTTATATTTTGTCTGTTGGGAGCAGAGCTTTCTCTCTGCTTGCTGGTGGCTATGCCCTGAGCTGCTTTCCTCCATCATGGCTTTCCACCATGATGTTCTGCCTCACCTCAGGCCCAGAGCTGTGGAGTTTGACATCTATGGACTGAGACCTCTGAAACTGTGAATCAAAATAAACTTTCATTCTCTAATTGTTCTCGTCAAGTTTTTTGGTCAGAGCAATGAAAAACACTAGAACAATAGGAGTATCTTGTTTTTCCATTTGCAATTCCCTACTGACATGATGTTGAAAATGTTTTCTTATGTTTATTTGTCATCTTCACATATTATTTGATGAAGCATCTATTCAGGTCTTTTGCCCATTTTTAAATTGGATTGTTTATTCCTCATTGTTGAGTTATTATTAAATCAGTTCTTCATCATATATGTATTTTGCAAAGCTTTACCGCCATGTTTTGTGTTTGTATTCTCTTAAGAGCGTGTTCCTTAAAGCAGGTTTAAATTTTAATGAAGTCCAATATGTTAATTATTTTTCTTTTAAGGGTCATGCTTTTTTATTATATCCAAAAACACATTACTGCAACCCAAATCATCTTAGATTTTCTATGATGTTATCTGCTGGTAGTTTTAGAATTTTCAGTTTATATTTGGACAATAATCCATTTGAGTTGATTTCTGGAAGGGTATACAGTCTGTGTTTAGGTTCATCTTTTGTTGCATATCAATTTCCTGGTGTTCCAGTATGATTTATTAAAAAGATTATTATCTCTCCATTATATTGTATTTGCTCTTTCATTAAAGATTAATTAATTATACTTATGTGATTCTATTTCTGGGTTCCCTAATCTGTCCTATTGAAGTATTTGTCTAATGCATAAAGAAGTATGGTAGCATCAGTTCACTGGTTTTGTTTTTCTTCAATATTGTGTTGGATATTTTAGGTCTCTGCTTTCCATATAATTGTTAAAATCAGTTTGGTGATGTTCACAAAATAACTTCCTTAGGTTTTGATTGCAATTTTAATGAATCTATTGATCATTTTAGAAAGAATTAATATCTTAATGATATTGACTCTTTGTATGCATGAACACAGAATACCTTCCCTTTTATGTATCTTTGATTTCTTTAATAAGAGTTTTGTAGTATCCCTTCAATAAATCTTATACATATGTTTTTAGGTGTATACCTCTTTCATTTTGTGCTATTTTGTAACATCAAATTGCAATTGTTCATTGCTAGTATATAGAAAAGCAATAGATGTTTGCATATTAATTTTATATCCTGCAAACTTTCTATAATACCTTACTATTTTTAGAAGATCTTTTTGTGAAATCTTTGGTATTTTGTACATAGAAAATTGTGTCATTTTTGGACAAAGACAGTCTTCCCAATATGTATAATTTGATTTCCATTTCTCTACGTATTCCATTAGCTAGGAACTGAAATATGATGATAAATAGGAGTGGTGAGAGAGGTCATACTTGCCTCATTCCTGATCTTAGGTAAAAACACATCTAGTTTTTCAACATTATGATGTTACTAATAGGTTTTTGCACATGTTCTTTGTCAAGTTGAAACAGTTCCCTGGTATTTCCTTTTTGCTGTGAGTTTCTATTATGAATGACTCTTGTATCTGGTTGGATGCTTTTTATTCATTTATTTTTAAGATTATATTATTTTCTTCTTTGTATGCTTTTATTAGTACATTATAATTATACATAATATTGGAGTTTATTGTAACATATTCATATATGCACATAACATAATTTACTTTGATTCATTCCTCTTTATCTTCTTTCCTCACTCCACCTGTTCCTCTTCTACTCTCCTGTTGTTCCTTTTTATTATTTTAATATTTTTATTAGTACATTATAACTATATATAAAAATGGGGTTGATTGCAGTAATTCATACAAGCATATAACAGATTGGTCAATTTTATTACCAAATACTTTCTTTCCCTCCCTTCTCTTCTCCTCCTTGATCCCTTACTCTACTCTACTGATCTCCCTTCTATTTTCATGAGATCCCCCTTTTCATTTCTTTTTTCTCTGTAGCTACCTCTTATGAGAGTAAATATTTGATGCCTGACTTTCTGATTCTGACTTATTTTACTTAGCATGATATTATCCAGGTCCATTTGCATACCAGCAAATAAAATAACTTCATTCTTCTTATGGTTGAGGAGAACTCTACTGTGTTTACCTAACAATATTTTCTTTATTTATTTAATTGTTGATTGAAACCAGATCTGGTTCCATAACTTGGCTACTTTAGATAACATTGCTAGGAGCACTGGAATGTGTGCATATTTACAGTATGCTAATTACAGCTCTTTCAGATAAATACCAAGAAGTGAAATAGTTGTATCATATAGTTCTTACATTCCTAGTATTTTGAGGAATCTCCCTACTGCTTTCCACAGTGCTTGTACTACTTTGCAGTCTCACCAAAAATGCATAAGTGTTACATTTTCTCATCCTTACTAACATTTATTATTGCTTATAGTCTTGATGGTTGTCATTCTAACTAGGGTGAGATAAAATCATTGTAGTAGTTTTGATTTGTACTTTCCTGATTTTTAATGATGTTGAACATTTTTTATATATTATTGTCCATTTGCTTTTCTTCTTTAAGAATGTGTTTATTATTTATTTTATTTTATTATTTGTTGCTTGGGTTATTTTTTGGTGTTGAATTTATTGAATTCTTTATATATTTTGCATGTTAGTCCTCTCTCAGAAGAGTAACTGGCAAGTACTTTCTACAATTCTGTAGATACTCTTTTCATAATCTGATTTCCTTTGCCATGCAGAAGCTTTTTAATTTAATGCCATCCCTCTTACTAATTTTGGGGTCTTTTTCTTGTTACTATTATTATTGTTATTCTCTTATTTGGAAGTTGGTGCATATGCCTGTATGTTGGAGTGTTAACCTTATGGTTTCTTCTATTAGTTGTACAGTTCCTGGTCTACTTCCTAAGTCTTTCATCCACTCAATTTGATTTTTATGCAGGTTAATACATAGGGATTTTATTTTATTCTTCTACAAATGGCTACCAAGATATGAAGACCAATGGAATACAACAGAAAAGACACCAAGAAACCCACACAGATACAGTCATATCATTTTTTAAAGGTGCCAAAAACACAAGGTGGATAAGTTGTATTTTTCCTTTAGTCTGTTGATGTGAAAGATTTCATTAATTGATTTTTAAATGTTGACTCAGTCTTGCATACTTGGCATACATTCCAGTTTGTTATGTTGTGTAATATTGAATTTGACTTGTTAATGTATCATTGTATTATGCTCATGAAAGTTATTGGTTTGTCCTTCCACTTTGCTATTGGCACTTGACTAATGCTGACTTAACAGAATATACTAGGAAAGATTCTCTGTGCTTCTACATTATGGAAGGGATGACTGGTATCATTTCTTTCATTAAATGTTTGGTAGAATTTATTTGTGAACTCATCTCAACCTGTTGTATTCTGTTTTGGAAGGTTATTATATGTATACATATATATATATAATTTATTGGTTTTAGTTATACATGACAGTAAAATCCATTTTGATACAATTATATAAGCCTGGAAGATATCTTATTCTAGTTAGGATTTCATTTTTGTGAATATATATGATAGTAGGATTTTTTTCATATATGTACATAGGAAAATTATGTCAGATTCATTTCACTGTATTTCCTTTTTCTGTTCCTCCTCCCTTCCCTCCATTCCTCATCATCACTTTCTTAATGCACATAAGTCTTTTCAGATTATGTATTTCTTTTTGTGGGAATATTGGTGGATTGTATCTTGTATCTTTGAAGAGATTTCATCTAATAAAAATTATGGGCATAAATTTGTTATTCAGAATATCCTTATATTATTATTATTGTACTGGAGGACTGAACACTGGTGCACTGAATTATATCCCCAGTTCTTTTGTTTTCTTTTGAGACAGGGTCTAAATTGCTGAGTCTGATCCTCAACTTCTGATCCTCCTGCATCAGCTTCCAGAGTCTCTGGGATTATAATGTAGGCAGCCACCACTGCACTCAGCTTCCTCTATTTTCCTTTTAATGTCTATGTGATCAGTAGTAATGACCCCACTTTCATTTCTGATATTATAAATTTGTACTTCTTCCTTTTTCTTACCATGTATATAGATTTATCCATGTCATTATTCTTGCTATATAATGACTATTTTATTTATTTATTCACTACTGATTTCTTATTTTAATTTTATTGATTTCTGTACTATTTTATATTATTTAATTTTCTATGATTATCAGATTTAATTTTTTCCTTTTTAGTTTTCTAAACTGAAATATTGTGTTACTGATTTCATTCTTTCTTATATTTAATATAGTAATTCAATACTATACATTTCATTGTAAGCACTGCTTTTGCTACAGCTCACAAAATTTGATAAGTTGTATTTCTATTTTCATTTACTTAAAAAATTTTACAATTTATTTTGAGAATTTTTCTTTCACACACATTGTTTTCAAGAGTGCTACTTAACCTTTAAGTATTTTTGGGATTTTACAATCATCATTCTGTTTTGCTTTCTATTTCAATTCCTTTATGATTGAGTGCATATTTTGTGTGATTCCTATTCTTTACATTTGTTAAAATTTTTGTTATGGCCCTAAATGTGGTATATCTTTGTCAAAGTTTCATAAGAACTTAAGAAGAATGTATAATTTTCTGTTATTGGACAAAGTATTCTAAAACGCTCATTATATTTAGCTGATTAATTGTGCTTTTCATTTCAACTCTGCTTTTCCTGATTTTATGCCTGCTGGTTGTGTCAATTACTTATAGATAGGTGATGAGGTCTCCAACTATAATAGTGGATTCTTTTGTCTTCTTTGCAGTTCTATCAGTGTTTGCTTCACATTTTGATTCTGTTTTTAGTAATAAACACTTTAATGTTCATTCTGTCTTTTATAGATAATTGGCCCCTTTGTCATCATTGCTCTGAAGTCTGCTCTTTCTGAGATTAATATTGTTATACTAGCCTTCTTTTGATTAGTTTTGCATAGTATGTATTTATCTATCTCTTTACTTTTGCTCAATATATGCATTTATATTTAAAGTGGGTATCTTAAACCAATACACATTAAGATCTCATTTTTTGTCCATGATTATATTCCCTGGGGGTTCTTGTTATTTTGTTATTGTTTTTCCCAATTCATGATTTTATAGGAAGTGTGTTCACATTGGATTAAAGGCATACGGTACTGACATCTGAAGCCACTAGAATACACGAACTAGTCTATCTTATACTTGGTGTATTTAGACCATTCCAATTTAAGGAATTATTAACATAGTTGAGTAAATAGCTCCTATATTTTAACTACTTTTTATCTCTTGCCTTTATTGTTATTGATTTTTCCCTTTGTTCCCTTAGTTTCTACCATTTTATGCCTTTTCTGGCTTTAATGGAGCATATTATAATGCTAATTTCTCTTTCTTGCTTTATCAGCTTATCAGTTATACTTACTTTTAATTTTTTAGGGATTGTTTTTGAGTTTTCAGTATACATTTGTAACTAATCTACATCCATTTACTGATAGTACTGTACCACTTTTGTGGTATAAATATCTTATAAAATTACTCTCAATTCCTCTATCACATCCCTTATATAATTGCTGTCATTTATTTCACTTACTAATAATATATAAACTTCCAATACACTGTTGTTGTTATTATTGTGAACAGGCTATTATCTGTTATGTTAATTAAAATAACAATATATTACATAATACTTAATACTGTATTTCTTCTTTAATGCTCTTTCTTTCTGTGTATATATATATATACATATATATATACACACACACACATATACACACACACACACACACATATATATACACACACAAAAGTTTCCAACCTAAATAATTTTCCTTCTCTGATGGATGACCTTTCAACATTTCTTGTAAAGTAAGTCTGCTGCTATAAATTTAAATTCCTTCAATTTTTTTTGAGGGAAATCATTTCTCCTATACTTTTAAAGGGAAATTTAGCTGGATACAGAACTCTAGCTTTTTAACCCTCTAAACATTTCATTATGTCTTCTTATTTATCTGGGTTCTGAAAGGAAGTTCAGTGTTATCATTATCTTTTTTCCACTATGTCATGAAAGATATTTTTCCTTTCTATATTCTTTCAAGATTTTCTTTGGTTTTGACTTTATATAATTTGAATATGATATGAATAACTGTAGTTTTTGGCATTTATTCCATTTAATTTTCTCTGAATTTTTTTATGGACAGAACATCTCTTATTTTATTTTATTTTTATTATTTTACTTATTATTATTTTTAAAAAATTAGTTGTAGATAGACGCAATATCTTTATTTTATTTATTTATGTGGTGCTGAGGATCAAACCCAGTGCCTCTCACATGCTATGCAAGCACTCCACTGCTGAGCCACGACCCCAGCCTTTCTCAGAATTTTTTTTAAATTATTTTTATTAGTTCTAATCAGTTATACACAACAGCAGAAATCTTTTCAATTCATTGTACATGAATGGAGCAAAATTTTTCACTTATCTGGTTGTACATGAAGTAGAGTCACACCATTTGTGCAATGTACCTAGGATAAAGATGTCTGTCTCATTCCACCATCATTTCTACCCCCATGCCCCTGTCCCCCTCCCCTTTATCTCATCCAAAGTTCCTCCACTCACCCCGCCTCCCAATAATGAATTAGTATGCACTTATCAGAGAAAACATTCGGCCTTTGGTTTTTTGGGATTGGCTTACTTCGCTTAGCATAATATTCTCCAACTCCATCCATTTACCTGCAAATGCCATAATTTTATTCTCTTCTAATGCTGAGTAATACCCCATTGTGTATATACACCACCATTTCTTTATGCATTCATCTGTTGAAGGACATCTAGCTTGGTTCCACAATTTAGCTATCGTGAACTATGCAGCTATAAATATTGAAGTGACTGCGTCACTGTAGTATGCTGTTTTTAAGTCCTTTGAGTATAGATCAAGGAGTGGGATAGCTGGGTCAAATGGTGATTCCATTCCAAGTTTTCTAAGGCATCTCTATACTGCTTTCCATAATGGTTGCATCAATTTACAGTCCCACTAGCAATGTATGAGTGTACCTTTTCCCCCCACATCCCCTTCACAGACAACATTTATTATTGTTTGTGTTCTTGATAACTGTCGTTCTGACTGGAGTGAGATGGAATCTAAGATTAGTTTGGATTTGCATTTCTTTATTTACTAGAGATGGTGTACATTTTTTCATATACTTGTTAATTTCTCTGAACATCTTGCTTCTATGATTTGGTATCTTTCATTAATCTTGGAAAATTTTTAGTCACTGGTAATTCAAGATTTTTGATCTTTTTCTTTCTTTAACTTCTTATATTTGCATTATATTCACAATACACTTGCCACATTTTAAAAAATGATCTGTTGTGTAGACTTTTTCTTTCACTATTTTTTCTCTTTGTTTTTCGATTTTGCAAGTTTCCATTGATATAACTTCAAGCTCACTGATGTGTGTGTATGTTTATACATACTCGTATTACTGAGGCTTTCATCCAGTGGTGGGGTACTTTAATACTGAGCTACAATGCCAGCCCTTTGCATTTTATTTATTTATTTATTTACTTATTTATTTATTAGATAGATTCTCACTAATTTGTGTACTCTGGCCTTGAACTTGTAGTTCTACTGCCTCACCCTTCTGAGTAGCTTGAATAGGAATATGCCACCATGCCTGGCTCAAGTTCACTGATTTTTCCCTTAGCAGTATATAAAAAGCATTCTTCATTTTGTCACAGTGTTTTTTTTTATTTCTAGCAGTTCCTTTTAATTTTTTAAATCTCCACCTCTCTGCTTAAATTTTCTGATTTCTTATATGTTATTCACTCCTTCCATTCTCTTAGTATATTTATCAGGGTTCTTAAGGTCCCAGTCTGGCAATTTTAAATGTCTGATATGTCTGAATTTGGTCATGATGTTTGTTCTGTCCCTTCAGACTATGTTTTTTTTTTTTCCTTTTGTCAGGCCCTGTAATTGTTTTATGTTAAGCTCAAATGATGCATCAGGTAAATGAGGCTGAAGTTAACAAGCCATTCCTGAAAGGTATTACTCTGAAGCAGTTGGGATTTAGGCTGCCTGAAGTATTTGACTTGTGGTATTAGATGCCAAATTTGCCTCTAGTATTTTACTTCTGTATATCTTCCTTTTTTGTTCTCCCTGGGAAATTCTTATTAAATAGGATTCTAAGGCTTTCAGTTCTTTCAGCTGTAATGAACTTGAATTATCCAAGCCCCCTATCGTGCTGGTGGTAAAATGTGAAGAGAAAAAGCATTCAACATTCCTCTGATTAAACGGCAGACACTTCATGGCTTGGATCTTAGGGTTGTGATTTTCACAAGTGTTTTCCAGCTTCCCCTCACTTTAGGAAAGACAAAAAGTCTCAAGGGTGCTGGAGGTGTATTTTTCACTTCCTCCACATCAAAGGTTAAAAGGTGTGGGATTTTATTGTATTTTTCCTCCAGATTAGTTAGGCTATGTTAGAACCAAGTTGTTTATGGCGACATAGTTTGCTTTGAGGGTAGGCTTTTCTTAAGAAGAATGGATCAATCTGAGCATGCTTAAAAATAGTTACTTTTCAGCTGGGTGTGGTGGCACATGCCTGTTATCCCAGTGGCTCATGTGGCTGAGGCAGGAACATCATAGGTTCAAAGCTAGCTTTCTCAATTTAGCCAGACTGTAAGCAACATAGTGATAAATAAAATAAAAATAGAAAAAGCATTGTGAATGTGGCTCATTGGTTATGTACCTCCCCTGGGTTCTATCCTTGGTACCAAAAAAATAATTTAAAAAATTACTTTTCCCTTCCACTTGCCATAAGCATAAAGGAAATTGTCTCATATCTTAACTCTTGTTAAAACTTGTTAAAACCAAGTTGTTTATGGTGACATAGTTTGCTTTGAGGGTAGGCTTTTAACCCTTCCAGAATCTGGGAGGGTTACTAGAGCTAAAATTCATGAAAGTATAGCAGTCAAATAAGATGGGCCCCAGGAATTTATATCATGCTAGGTCCACAGAAATTCTCTTGTATTAATCAATTATACTTTAAATGTGGTACAAGGGTCCAACTGTGGCTTCTATTCTCCATAACATGTGGGTCTGTCTTGGCCTGCTTCTCTAGTTTTTGGAATAGTGGTGCCCTGTGACCACAATCCTTAATGGATCAAAAAATGTTGATGGCTTTCTTTTTTATTGTTACAAAAAGAGGAACAATGTCTTCCAAGCTTCTTTACAAGTCATATCAGAATCCAGAAGCCTCTTAGTCACTTTCCTGTATGTCACAAGTCTAACTAAAGTAGTCTTTATTTTACTTCTCATGAGGTAGTATTTATACATTTCTGGCATTCATTTTATTTGACTTTAGAAAATGATCAATTTTATATGGATATTTCCCCTTAAGCTTATAACTTCTTTAAAGTAAGACATTTAATTAATTTCATTAACATTTGGGACATCATTTTAAAATGTTCCAGAATTCCTCTGTTGCCATAATGCTAGTGTTTACTGGAGGAATAAAATGCTTATGTAAAGTAATAATAGGATTCTTCTCCTGGGCTTCCTGTTAGCTAAGTAATATATACGAGACCTGTTTTGCTTTAGAAAGATTTCTGAGTCATTTAAGTCCCTAAATTTAAGGACAGATAAACTTGTATTTCTATAAATTGGCTATAGTTAAACTACTAAGTAATAATAATGTTCATATTTTATACAGTACTTGCTACATGTAATTCACTACTAATAACTTTTCCTTTATCTTTTTCAGTCCTCACAATAAACTTAAGTGGATGTAGTTTTATCCCTTTGTTGTTGTGGAAACCAAACTTTGGTGATTCCTCCAAAATCAATGTTGTGTAATTCAGATGGTATGGAATTTAGTCATGTGTGATGGTAAACACCAATAACCCCAGGTACTCTGGATTCTGAGGGAAGAGTTTCACAAGTTTGAGGCCAGCCTGAGAAACTTAGTAAGAACTTTTCTCAATTTCTTTAAAGGGCTGGCATTGAAGGCAGTGGTAGAGTGCTTGCCTAGTGTGTGTGAAGCCCTGAATTTAATCCTCAGTACCACACTCATATGCATAAAAAAAGATGTTGAATTCAAACACAAATTTATTTGACTCTGGACAATATTCTTCACTATTCTGCTATATAGCTTCACATATATTGTTATTCTGCTACCTAGCCTCCCCAGCTACCTCCACTCTATGTATCCCATACATTCAACTGATTTCCTCTTTACTTCCTCTTCTGTTTTCATATTGTTAATCCTTATTGAAGATAAACACTATGTCCTGCTAATACAAGATTTCTGGTGAGACTTCAACTGTATTTTTTTCAACGTATCCAGTTTGGGGAGTATCATATACATACTATTGGTTAGCAGGTGGTTCTGCTGCAGTGGATTGAGGGTAGGAGCACCCCCAAGGCCTGCCTGGCCAGATAATGCTGCATGAGCAATTCCATGTTGAGGTCCAGGTGCAGTAAGAGGAGACTGCATCTTATCTTTATCCCAGGAGGATTCACTTCCACCTGAAAAAAGTCATATAAACAGATTAAAATTTGTCAGTTTTCTATGAAAAATGTTTTTAAATTAATTTTTAGAATGAAAATCATTAATACCACATCATAGAAAATCATTATTAAACATGGTAACTCATTTTATGACAGTTTAAAAAAAGCTTCCAAAAGTCTAAGCATATAATAAGCTACCTCTGGGAAAACTAAACCATTTTCACTAATGCCATAGGACCACTTTCCTTACTGGTTGTCTCAACAAACTGAAATAATAATGAAGAGCTTTTGGAAGCACTTATATATTAAAGGTTATTAAATCCACCATTCCCTTTCCATTCCAAGCCTCTAAAAATATATGCTATATTTTTAAGAACAATTTCTGTTCCCTATAAAAGAACACACTAATTTGTAAGATTTTGATAACATGTGTCATATAGAGAGTGGGAAAAATACCACTTATTTTTAGGTTCATCCCTCAAACAATGTTTTCATACATAGCAAGATTATGCACACAATAAGCTGGATAAAACATGAAACCATGGCTTCCAATTTGAAATTATACTTTGGTCAACACACTAGAGAGTGTAGTGAAATGTGCACCAGTGCAGACTTCTATATTGTCATGATCCACGGTGGTATAGCTATTTTATCCGGTATTGAACATACTCTGGAAAAAGAGTCATTGCCTAAAATGATATAGGAAGCAACCATAGATTTCCTGAGCTTTCTTTTAAGTAAAATTTAAACAGAGGAATAAAGAGTTGAATTTAAATCACTACAAAAGAAAATAGTCTGGCTTTTGGAAATAAGATGTTGTATGGCAGCTCCACCTATTTGCTTGATGTATTTAATTCATTCAGGGTTCAATGGTTCGGCCCCCATAACCCTGTTGGGATTGTGATATTAGCATCTCCACCTGAATTATACTGTACCATATGCTGACATAACAAAGTCATATGAAACTGTAACTTTGTTATGTATGGACATCAGACCTGGAGCTCTTGGGTCCTCTATAAAATGTTTGCATTTACAGGTTTAAAAATAAAGAATAAGTCAACATATTTTCAACACAATCAACATTGTAATTATTTTCACTCTAGTTCCTTCCCAGGTTCTGTTCATAGGGCTACTCATTTTTACATTGTAAACACTCTGCTACAATAACTTTAGGTATTATATTTACCAAGTGCAAAGGCTCCATTGTAGTATACTGAATTATAGTACTATAATTTTTAAACAATATACTTTAAGTTTCTTTCAGATTTGTCACTAATATAGGTTGCATTATAACAAAAACTTTCTGAATTATTTCCGTATAATTACCTGGAGTGGCATTTCTGGGTCAAAAAGGACCAATATATTTACACATTCACTTATAAATACTACATTTAAAGTATTGTTTTCATATTCTCCATTCCTTAAAAAAATATTTAAAATTTATTTAAGCAAATGGCCTGCTAGAACCTCTGCCAGGATTTCTTTTTTTTCCTAATGTTCATTTTTAAATTTTTTTATGTGGTGCTGAGGATTAAACCAGAGCCTCACATGTGCTAGGCAAGTGCTCTAACACTGAGCCACAGTCACAGCCCTCTGCCAGGATTTCTTAACCTTTCTACCCATTCATCATCCATTCTTACCACAGGTGTGGTTATCTTCATCCTCCTCAGAACCTTTTCATTTTGATTTGCAGGCAAAGTTAATCTGTAATCCAAAAGTGGGGGGCTTAACCAGTATTTAACTACATGAGCTAAGGAAACATTATATTCTTTAGCAATACATGTAAAGATTGAGGGGTACCTTGTCCTATGTATATAGACATTTTATCCAGTCAAATTGGAAATAAACAAGTAGATAATTATTTAATTCCTATGATAGGTATTCAATTGATCTGAATGGAAACATAAAATAGGAAATTTGTTTAAATTTGATAGACTTCATGGATTCAAAATCATTCTCTTGAACCTGTGGAGCTTTGGTATGTTCATTGAGAACCTGCAACACTTCTATGATGATACCAATTGTTCTCTCTCTTCATTCTGATGTTTGATGTTGTACAGTCACTCCATAAAAGCATGGAAGTAATTTATGGTTTGGTGCATTTACATAGTTTACTATTCATGAACTTGAAATTCGAATTAAAATCAATAAGACAATGTTATGCTGCGACAAAGAAGGATGATGGGAAAGAGGAATATCAATAAACAATGAAAGTAACCACACTGAAACACAGTAGTTTTTATAGTAACAATGGTACGATAAACATGATTAAAACAAGAAAATATAAAAATTGGAAAGATTAATTGCTGAGCAAAAAATATAACCACTTCATCCTTTTTTGCATTGTGTTCAAGATATGAATTACCAATCACAGAACTTCAATTTGTAAAATAATGAGTAAAACATTGATGAAGAAATATAAATTTAGAAGATACTAAATTATAATGTATTCTTATTAATGTGGTACTGCACTGTCGCAGCAGCAATGTCCTGCTGCAATCCCAGGGCTGAGAAGATATTTATTTTATAAGTGAAAACATTTTAGTCCACATTCAACATAAAATAAGACATTAAGCAATAGTATAATGTTTTATACCTTATATACCCAAATTAACTTGAATAGAAATGTTTTTAAAATATCATCAAAAACTCCCAAATTGTTTTTGTGTTTGCTTGTTAAGAACTTTGGGTGAAATTTTTCTGAAACCTCATCTTTTTTAACTACTGTTTTTTTTTATTTTATTTTTTTTTATTTTTTTTTATTTTTCTCAAAAGTTGCATTTTAATACATGTTATCAAACATAACAGAAAAAAAGCAAATTTTCAGAAGCTGTACACACTGTTCACTGAAAACATTTGTTGAGGCAAATAGAAAAAAAAATTGTTACAATCATAATTTTTCTAACTTTGCACAACTACTGTTTTAATGATAGAATGAAGGTGATTTCCAGCTGTTCCCATCTTCATTGAGTATGGATATAAGATACTTTTTCACTCTGTAGCAAGTAACTGACAAATGTGAAGCATTCTTATACAATAAGGTTGTGCTAATATTCTGGACATATTTTGGTGTTTTGACCTAAAACTGTTTATCATTGTTAAGTGTAGAAAAAGTGACCTGTGACAAAATCTGGAGTTTCTGAGCAAACAATATTCACTGCCTTTACAGGTAACCATGTATTTTTAGTAATCTAATCTAGGGGTCTGTCTTTTTAATCACTAACTAGAAATCTTAGCTACTCGCCTTCCTTTATCTTTCTGTCTGTCTATCTACCTACCTATCTCTATATATTTTTTATTTGCTCTAATTAGTAATACATGAAAGTAGAATGAATTTTTACACATCATACATAAATGTGTACAACTTCTCTTTTGGTTGTTCGTGATGTAGAATCACACCAGTCATGTAATTATATATGCACACATATAGGGTAATAATGTGCAATTCATTCTACTATCATTCCTAACCTCATATCCCCTTCCTTTCTTCACTCCCCTCTGTCTAAACACAAGTAGCTTTATTCTTCCTTAACCCACATGACCTTATTGTAAATTAGCATCCATATACCAGAGAAACATTCAGCCTTTTTTTTTTTCTGGAGGGATTGGCTATTTTGCTTAGCATGATATTCTCCAGCTTCATCCTTTTACCTGTAAATGTCATAATTTCATTTTTTAAGGCTGAATAACATTCCACTGTGTATATGTACACATTTTCTTTATCCATTCATCTGTTGAAGGGCACCTAGGTTGATTCCATAGTTGGATATTGTGAATTGAGCTGCTATAAACATTGATGTGACTCTGTCACTGAAGTATGCTGCTATTTTGTCCTTTGTTTATAAACCAAAGAGTGGATAACTGGGTCAAATGATGGTTCCATTCCAAATTTTCTGAGGAATCTCCATACTGTTTCCCATAATGGTTACAACAATTTGCAGTCCCTCCAATTTTCAATCCCATCAGCAATGTATGAGTGTCTTTTTCCCTACATCCTCACCAACACTTATTGTTGCTTGTATTCTTTATAATTGCCATTCTGACTGCAGTTAGATGAAATTTTTCCATATATAGCAAAATGAAATTAAACTCGTATCTCTCACCCTACACAAAACTCAAAGTGGACCAAAGATTTAGACACTAGAACAAAGACCCTACACCTAATAGAAGAAAAAGTAGGCCCATCTCTCCATTATGTCAGCTTAGAAACTGACTTCCTTAACAAGACACCTAAAGCACAAGAAGTAAAATAAAAAATCAATAACTTGGATGGATACAAACTAAAAAGCTTCTTCTCATCAAAGGAAACAATAATGTGAAGAGAGATCCTACAGAATGGGAATAAATCTTTACCACATGTACCTCAGATAGAGCATTAATCACCCAGACATATAAAGAACTCAAAAAAATAAACACCAAAAAAACCCAAATTACTCAATCAGTAAATGGGCTAAGGAACTGAACAAATAATTCACAGAAGAAGAAACACAATTGATCAACAAACATGAAAAAATGTTCAACATCTCTAGCAATCAGAAATGCAAACCAAAATTACTCTAAGATCTTATCTATCTCGATATCTTTACATGCATTACTTTGCTGAAGATGCTATAACAAAATACTCTAGTTAGCATGGCTTCAGCAAGCTAAAGATATTTTTTCCTAGTTGTGGAGGTCATAAATCATGATCAAAGTTTTATCAGGTTTAGTTTCTCCTGATGCCTCTCTTTTCAGATGACTCTCTTCTCCCTTTATCCTCATATTGACATTTTTGTGCATGAGCTCACCCTTTGTGTCTCTCTTTGTGCTCAAATTTCCTCTTCCTATAACAATTCCAATCATATGGGATTAGAAATCATCCCAGGCCTCATTTTAACATAGTCACCTCTGGAAAGTCTCTATCTCCAAATATTGTTACATTCTGAAGTAAATGAGAGTTAGAGCTTTAATATATGATTTTTACAGGAACATAATTTGGCTCACAACATTAGAGTATGTACCTTTCACTGAATTAGACCATTCTAACTTTGTGAGAGAATTCCTCCAGGGAAAAAAACTGGATAGCATTTTCAAAAACACAGGTCAAATTGTCCAAGTAGGAAGTGGGTTTAGGAAAATACAGAAAACCCATTAAATATTTACTTCATGAAGCTTAATATTAAGTATAAATCTAACCCAACACAGTCCTAAATAAATAAATATAATGTTGAAAATATAGCAAATCCTTAAAAAATGAATAAATGATTTGGGCTTTTCCATATCAACTACTCATTACTTAGCTTAAAGTTTAGTAAAACAAATGTCAATAAACAGTATATGACAATAAACTGTGATCACAGCAATAGTGTTGTCAAATAATAAATTGAATTATGTTTATAGTTGAGAAAAATACATAATTTATAAATACCTACTTAGTATAAATACATTTTTTCTAAAGTCAGTACAAGAACAAAACAGTGATGAATGAAGGAGAAATATTAATCTGACAAAACTTCCTAGAAAATTGTATTGCCTTAATTCAAAACTCTTACATTTTACAATTTAAGTTTTTAATTTTAAATTCATTGTAAAATGTTAAAAGTTCCAAGAGCATTGCTTATTTTTGCTGCTGTTTCTTTACAGAATAAACAGGCAAAGGGAACAGACCTGTGAATTATGGAAAAAAAATCTCAACAGAAACACAATTTCAGACATGGAAAATCCTTTCATTTCCATTTACTTAACGGAAATTTTAAAAGGAAGCAGAAGCATAAAATTGGTAAGAACCAAACAGTATTTTTTCTAAATCCATATTAATTGAACATATTAACAGAATTAAGTGTGATATTTCCATATGCACATATAGTGTGCAATGATCATATTCAACCATCTTTTTTTACTCTATCCCAACCCAACACCCTTTCCAATCCCTAGTAATCACTATTCTAATTTAAGGTTCACATCTTTTTTTCCCATATTATAGGGAACATACAGTACTTGCTTTTTTTTTATCTAGCTTATTTGGCTTAATATAATGTCTCTCAGTTCTATCCATGTTGTTTCAAATAATGACAGGATTTCATTCTTCTCCCTGGTTAAATAATATTTCATTTTGTATATATCTTTTCTTTATCCATCCATTCCTTGATGGGCACCTCTGTTGATTTCCTCTTTCAGCTATTGTGAATAGTGCCAAAATAAACATGGGCATGCAAGTAGCTCTTCTGTATGATTTTATTTCCTTTGGATATGTACAAAGGAGTGGGATAACTGGATCATATAGTAGCTTTATCTTTTGTTTCTTGAAGAACCTCCAAAGTGTTCTCCATAAAGGCTGTGCTAATCTGCATTGCCTAGCTAGCACTCTTCTAACTCCCAGTGTTCCCAAACATCTATTAACAGAATGCTTTCTATGATCAAGTGTATGAAAACTCATGGATAATATTTGGATGTGTTTCCCACAAATTAGTATAAGCCTGCATGCCAAAATATTTCAAATGAATATGAAGAAACCAAGTAGTAGTGTTCTAAATGCAAATAGCAAACATCATCGCTAGTCTCAGCACTCAGACTATATGCCCTCTTAATGTGTTTTGCTATTAAGAATGTGTAAAGAAATCATATAAAACATTCACTGAAATCTTAATAAAAAGTATCAGGATAATTTAGTAACCAATTAACCTCTACTCATAGTAGTCAATGATCCTCTTCATAAATGAATAAGCTGTAATTTCTACAGATTTAGGTTTCTAAGACTATTTGGTTTAAGTAAGTCATAAGCAAGGATTTCATACTTTTAAAGACCTCTATTTTCTGAACTCAGTTTGGGTGTGTCTTGTAGTTTAAGAGGAAAGTGTAGCAGAGGAAGTTATTTTTGACTGGAAAGCATAAATTTAAAAGACTGCTATTATGAATAATATAAGATAATTAGCAGATTTAAAAGAATGAGCATGGATATGAAAAGTGTAAATGTTTATAGTAAAGTGTTCTTATTTTTAACCTTTTGTAGCTACAACAATACACAAAAGTCAAATTATTTGAAATCACATTCTTATATAAATAGGGAAAAGAGTGAGAAGCCAAATGGCAAGCAAGAACTTTGCTTGAGAACTTTGTTCTCGCAGTCATAGAATACTTTAGTTACCTAGAATCCTGGATGAATGCACATGGTTTGATGGATTTTAACAGCATTTAGACTTTTTTAGTATAATATGTTCTAAGCCATAATTAAACCCTTAAATATTTTACTGTTTTTTTTCTAAAACACAATATGGTATGTGTATGTAGGAGGAGTGTATACATATACACACACATATATAGACATGAGTCTGTGGTTTAGTATATTGTAAAGTTATATCAATAGAAACAAAAGGGGTATTCAGACGTGCTATAATCTATAAACTTTATCTTATTATCTATTTATTTGATTTTACTGTATGCATTCAAAAATAAATATTTATCAACTTTCAAGATTGGTCCTGATTGGTGATATAATACATGCACTGTATTGTAACCAGTTTGTCTTCTCTTCTGCTTTGAAATGTTGCAAAGGAATAGCCACATTCTAGGATGATGGGCTAGGAATTTTTACTTTAATCACAAGTAAAGTAGTAGCTCATTGATGAGTCTCTAGGGTTGCAATCTACAATAAAGTACCCATATGTCACATGCGGCTATTCAAATTTAAATTGTAGTTAGTTAAGAAATAATAAAATGACAATTTTCAAGTGCTCAGAATCCACACAACGGTGGTGACAGTTGTGGTGACAAGAGAAAATGTCTATTATTTCTGTCCTTTCCGCAAAGTATATTGCACGGTAGCATTCTAGAATACAAGTAGTCACAAGTTAGTTTGTATAAAACAGTTAAAACAGAAGTAACCACACCATTTTCACACCAACATATCCAAAATTACATTGACCATTATTCAATGCATAAGATATGACTCCTTTATTTCCTATATCTGTTACAGGTATAACTGAATTGTTTCAAATGGGAAATTTTGAGTTCCTAATATGTATCTGGCTTTATTTTCACGTACTGAAAATACAGAGATAAAAGACAGAAACCTTGCTCTCAAAGATCACTCAGTCTAATATGTATCATTGCTATATCTCTATCTTTCTTTTCCATATTAGCATGGTCAGATTCACTCAAATCCACTTTACATCGATTTTCTGTCAATTTCCACTATCATTGCCTTCATTTGAACCCTCATTACTATTTCACTTATATTATCTCAAGAGCCTCTAAACTGGCTTTCCTGGGCAGTTGTCCAATCTGCCGTTGTCATTGCTGCCAAAATAATCAAAAAAAGAAAGAAGAAAGAAAGAATGAATGAATGAATTATCAGAAAGGGCAATTGTAATGCAATGGGGAAACTGAGCAGAGCAGTGTCTAGGAAGCAAGAAAAGAATATCTTGATTCCATGACCAAAAGGAAAAGCACCATAAGAACAGATTCCAAGAATTGTGAATTGTTAATTATTGAATTACAATAAGCACCATAAGAAATTGTGCAAAACACCCTCTGAGAGAGTGTGGTGGATAGATGAACATGCTCTACAAATGTTTTGTAAGTGTATCATTGTCACTATAATAGGAAAAAAATCTACTTTTTTATTATGACCATTATCCCAAAGATTTTAGAGTAAAATTCAAAAGTCTCAAAAATCAATAGCTCATTAATATGTATATTTCTGGGTTCAATAGTTACACATTAAAGCATATTTAATATTCAATAATTTAGAATTCACCAAAGGCTTACTGAAATAAATTGCACTTGACTGATACATCTTCCTAAGAATTAGGCAGACATGTTTCACCAAGTAAATGTAAAAGTCAAATAAAGTCCCAGTGCATTCATTTCTAAATTAAAATGCTGCAAGATGTAAGTACTCCCTACATGCCATTTTAAGGCACAGTGGCTAAAATTTGAACACTCCATTACTGAGTTTCAAAGATTAGCTTGGGTATATAGGGAATTAAATAACATGTAATGAAGGCACAATGTTCTACTGTATGACCTGCTGAGTGTGATGACAGGGTTGGAAAACACTTGCAAATTACTAGTTTGCATAATTTGAAAAAACACTCTGCTTAAAAGGAATATTGCTGTATACATAAGAATAAAATGAAATTTTGCCTGACACATTTTTTACTTCCAAATGAAGAAGTTATCTTAATCATTGTGCTATAAATCTCATAGATTTATTTTCTATTTATCTTCTATTCATATTATATTTCCTGGGGCAGAATTATGTTTTCAAATATCCTTCAATTCCATATAAGCTATGTGCTGTAGCTAGTGTAGAATATGTTTGTGTGTGATACAAGACACTTTTGTGATGTTTGAATTAATTTTTTGCTAGTTTAATTATTACAAATTGAAAGATAGTCAAAAATAATAAAAGTTCAAGCTAGTGACAGTATTTTTATAATCTGAATTTGAGTTCCTTCTGTAATCCATAATAGTATGTGGTCTGTCTATATGACAAACATATCATCAAGTCAGTTTGCAGTAAATAATCTAATAATACCACCACTTATCTTTTCCTTTTTGTCATATTTCTGAAATATTGAACATCTACTGCTGAGAATATATGATAAAGATTTATTTTAAAAGGCTAGTTCCTAGAATTTATATGCTGTAACATATGCTTTTGTGAAACATACCTTAAATTGCAGGTCCCTTAACTTAGTTAGATATACCTCAGAAAATACAAAAGATGACCTACAAAATAAGACAAAATACTAGAATTTCAATTCTATTTTAACTAAAAAGTAAGCAAAAATATAGTTCACTGATACTTAAGATCTGGATTATCACTCATGTCCTAACCTGTCAAGAATTAGAGGAATTCCAAAAGAAGAGTGATATGTAGTAGCAGGACCAGTTACTGGCCATTGGCATCCCCAGATTTTCATTTACTCTGAACTCATTGTGACATGGTCTATATATACGTGATGAGTGTATTTATTTAATTATTTTTCATTAAAGGAGCTCTTAAGTGGATGACACAACATAAACTCAAATTGAGGATGTCAATGCAAGTATAGTAGTTGAGTACTAAAATAGCAGAGCTTATAATTCTTATTAAAACTCTGTAAATTTCATTAAGTGGTAAAAATAATATAAAGGGCATTAGATTTGACCTGCCAATCACATTGCTCTTGCTGATACAATATATTTCAAAAAGGTTGTATATCATCAGTGAATAAAATGCACTAACTACAATCTTGTTTTTTGAGAAAATGATGGCAGACTAGAGGCATCCATTCATCATGTCTGTGTTACCATGAGGCAAAATTAAAACAATGAGATATGGTTGCTTTTTGAAGTAGATGACCATATGAGAAATCTAGAGTTCTATATTGAACATAAATGACTGAAGAAATCCAGAAACACTGGACAATGAAAGAGAATGAAATAGAATACTGCAGCACTGATTGCAGAGAAGTGCAGAGGAGGTAGACTATCTCTTCAGAGGGCGTAGAAGAAAGAGGGGGAAAGTCTAAGAGAACACCGGTGGCACACGATTCACTACCTTGCAGAACTATAGGATAAACCAACAATAGTCCTAAAATTTGCACAGTGACCCAGTGTGGAGCAGTTCTCTGCACTTCCGAGCATATGATCATGGTGATGTCACTGGGAGTCATCTTGAAAAGGACCCTTCTTTTTCTGAGATTTCTCAGAAATCTCACATGGTGAAATAGAAGGTGTTGCCTTTTAGAATCAGCAGTTTGTCAGGACACATGATAGAATCTGAGGGAGTAACAAATCACCTTAGACAGCACACAGACACCAGGTCTAGTAACACAAAAATCATGGGCAGTAGATTGCAATAAACTTACACAAACAGACCTGTGAGACTCCATAGCTTCTCTCTGCCCTTGGGGAGATATGGTTGCAGAGCCAGTGTTATCCCACCTTTGAAGTGCACAGCTCCAAAGGGAAGCTTTGTGGACTTCTGTATTCTGAAATGTCACAGAATCAGTGTCTACACTGCTCTTGGGAGATTTAGCTCAAATATATATGGAGATAATTTCTACGGAGTTCTGCATTGCACCATAGCTTGTTCCCACAGGTAAAGCAGTTCAGAATAATCCCAACTGACTTCAGCCAAAAAGCAGTTTTGCTTACTCAAATAAGGAGCACCATAAATGAAAGTTATGAGTAGCCCTTGATCTGATGAAGAGGTGTACAACTTAAGAAGACAAGGAAAAAAGCTCCAACTCACATAAGCACTGAGTTTCTATTCTTGTGAGGAAAGAGCAAAAAGGAGACTGGCATCAAGAAAATTCTTATTTTTCCACTTCTCCAGCTGTACGTGATGTAGAATCACATCATATATGCAGTCATACATGAAGCTAGGGCTATTATGTCCATCTCATTCCACCATCTTTACTGCCCCCATGTCCCCTCCCCCTCCCTCATCTTTGACCAAAGTTCCTCCATTCTTCCTGTGTCCTCTCCTTCATTATAGATCAGCATCCACTTATCAGAGAGAACGTTCAGCCTTTGGTTTTTTGAGATTGGCTTACTTTGCTTAGCATAATATTCTCCAACTCCATCCATTTACCTTAAAATGCCATAATTTTATTCTCTTTTATTGCTGAGTAATATTCCATCGTGTATATATACCACAGTTTCTTTATCCATTCATCAGTCAAAAGGCATCCAGGTTGGTTCCACAGTTTAGCTATTGTGAATTGAGCTGCTATAAACATTGAAGTGGCTGCATCACTGTAGTATGCTGTTTTTAAGTCTTCTGGGTATAGACCAAGGAGTGGGATAGCTGGGTCAAATGGTGGTTCCATTCCAAGTTTTCTAAGGAATCTCCATACTGCTTTCCAGATTGGTTGTACCAATTTGAAGTCCCACCAGCAATGTATGAGTGTGCCTTTTCCCCCCACATCCTCAACAACACTTATTGTTGTTTGTATTCTTGATAACTACCATTCTGACTAGAGTTAGATGGAATCTTAGAGTAGTTTTGACTAGCATTTCTCTAATTACTAGAGATGTTGTACATTTTTTCATATGTCTATTGATCAATTATGTATCTTCTTCTGAGGAGTGTCTGTTCAGCTGCTTAGCCCATTAATTGACTGGGTTGTTTGTTTTTTGTTAAGTTTTTTGAGTTCTTTATATATACTGGAGATTAGTGCTCTATCAGATGTGTGTGTGGCAAAAATTTGTTCCCAGAATGTAGGCCTTCTGTTCACTTCATTGATTGTTTCTTTTGCTGAGAAGAAGCTTTTTAGTTTGAATCCATCACATTTATTGATTCTTGATTTTACCTCTTGTGCTATAGGAGTCTAGTTACGGAAGTAAGATCCTATAGTCCTCAAAAAACTAGCCAGAACAATGAGACAGATGAAAGCAATTAAAGGGATATGAATAGGAAAAGAAGAATTCAAACTATCATTATTTGCCAATGACATGATTTAATGACAAAAAATTCCAACAGAAAAATTCTAGAATTAATAAATGAATTCAGCAATGTAGCAGGATATAAAAGCAACACTCAAAAGTCAATTACATTTCTATACATCAGTGATGAATCATCTGAAAGAAAAATTAGGAAAACTGTCCCATTCACAATAGCCTCAAAAAATAAAATAAAATACTTGGGAATTGCTTTAACAAAAGAGGTGAAAGACCTCTACAATGAAAAGTACAGGACACTAAAGAAAGAAATTGAACAAGACCTTAGAAGATGGAAAAATCTCCCATGCTCTTGGATAGGCAGAATCAATATTGTCAAAATGGCCATACTACCCAAAGTTCTATATAGATTAAATGCAATTCCAATTAAAATCCCAATGTCATTCCTCGTAAAAATAGAAAAGGCAATCATGAAATTCATTTGGAAGAATAAAAGACCCAGAATAGACATAGCAGTCTTTAGCAAGAAGAGTGAAGCAGGAGGCATCACAATACCAGACCTTAAACTATACTACAAAGCTATAGTAACAAAAATGGTATGGTACTGGCAAAAAAATAGACACGTAGACAAATGGTACAGAACAGAAGACACAGTGTCAAACCCACTTAAATGCAATTATCTTACACTAGACAAAGGTGCCAAATGTGTAAATTGGATAAAAGTTAGCCTCTTCAACAAATGGTGCTGGGAAAACTGGAAGTCCATATGTGGCAAAATGAAACTAAACCCCTATCTCTCACCATGCACAAAATTCAACTCAATGTGGTTCAAGGGCCTAGGAATTAGACCAGAGACCCTACCCCTAATGGGAGAAAAAGTAGGAGAAATTTTTTTTTATTAAAATGTTTTTGGTGTCATATTTTTGTTTTGTTTCTCTTTTCTGCTCTTTTTAATGTTAATTTTTTCTTTTCTTTTCCTCTCTTCTTTTTTAATCCTTCTTTCTCCCTTTTCTCTATTTGTAAAATTTTCTCCTGCAACCTTTTGTGATTTAATTTTACTTTTATTAAATTTGTTATTTTAAAAAATGTTATTCTGTATTATTTTCTTCTTACTTACTGATTGCCAATGGTGTTGCTATTGTTGGTATTTTAAATTGGTTTTTACTTTATTCACTTATCTGTTTTTTTATTTAATGAGTTGCTGATGTTTTTAGTTGGTTGTCACTTTATTTTTTGATCAGTTTTTTCTTCTTTTCATTCTCCTTCTTCTCTTCTTTTTTATGGTGTTAGGGTGAAATGCCAGCATAACATGTTGAGCACATTGGGTGGCTGTGTTGTCACTAAGCTAAACTCCCATCCAAGCTGAGAGAATTTTACATCTTGCTCCTGTCATGATCTATTCCCACTTGAATATTGCTGGAAAGGTCAACTTAAAACAAAGGGTTGCTAAAAGCATATATTGGTTTACCCATTCCAAAGTAGGCATGGTAAAATGGTGCCTAAAGTCCTGTTCCTGGACATTCATCCCAAAGCAAAAGGACAAAGATACCTTTTTCAACACTTTTATTCAACATAGTCCTAGAAATTCTAGCCTGAGCAATTAGAAGAAAGAAATTAAAGTGATACAAATAGGAAAAGAAGAACTCAAACTATCCCTATTTGCCAATCATGATTCAATATTTAGGAGCAAAAAAAATTTTATCAGAAAACTTTTAGTGCTCATAAATTAATTCAACAAAGTAGAAGGATGTAAAATTAACACTCATAAATCAATTGTATTTCTATACATCAGTGATGAATTCAATGAAAGAGAAATTAGGAAAACTAGCCCATTCACAGGAGCTACAAAAATAAAATATTTGGGAATCAATCTAATGAAAGAGGTGAAAGATCAATATAATGAAAACTGCAGAATGCTAAGGAAATAAATTGAAGAAAATCTTAGAAGATGGAAAGGTCTTCCATGCTTTTGGATAGTCAGAACCAATGTTGTCAAAATGATCATACAACTAAAAGTGCTATACAGACAATGCAATTCCTATTAAAATCCCAATGACATTCTTCATAGAAATATAAAAAGAAGCCTTGAAACTTATTTGGAAAAATAAGAGACCCAGAATAGCCAAAGCAATCCTTTACAAGAAAAGTGGGGCAGGTGGCATCACAATAGTAGAACTTAAATTATACTACAGAGCTATAAAAACAAAAACAGCATGGTATTGGCCAAAAACACCAACATGTAGATTAGTGGTACAAAACAGAAGAAACAGAGACAAACCCACATAAATACAGTTATCACATACTAGACAAAGACACTGAAAATATACATTAGAGAAAAGAATAGCCTCTTCAACAAATGGAGCTGGGAAAACTGGAAATATTTATGTAGCAAAATAAAAATTAAACCTCATCTCTTACCCTACATAAAACTCAACTCAAAGTGCATCATGGACTTAGGCACTATAACAGAGATCCTGCACTTAATAGAAGAATAAAATAGACCCAAATCTACACCAGGTTGACTTAGGAACCAATTTCCTGAACAAGAGTACTAGAGTGCAAGAAGTAAAATTATGAATCAACAAATGGGATGGAATCAAACTAGAAAAGCTTCTTCACAGGCAACAATCAAGAATGTGAAGAAAGAGCTTACAGAATGGGAGAAAATCTTTGCTACCTGCAGCTAAGTTAGGGAGTTAATTTCTAGGATATATAAAGAATTCAAGAAACACCAAAAATTCAAATAAGCCAATTAATAAATGAGTAAAGCAACTGAACAGGCACTTCACAGAAGAAATACAAATGGTCAACAAATACATGAAAAAATGTTAAACATCTCTAGAAGTTCGAGAAATGAAAATTAAAACCCTTCTGATATTTTATCAAACTCTAGTCAAAATGGCAATTATAGGGAATACAAGGAACAACAAATGTTGGTGAGGATGTGGGGAAAAATGTTCACTCATACATTGCTTGTGGGACTGCAAATTTGTGCAACCACTCTGGAAAGTAGTATGGAGTTTCCTTAGAAAACTTGGAATGTAACCATCATTTGACCCAGTTATCCCACTCCTCGGTATACACCCAAATGAAAAAATCAGCATACTCCAATGACACAGCTACATCAATATTTATAGCAGTTAAACTCACAATAGTTAAGCTATGGAACCAACCTAGGTACTCTTCAATAGATGAATGGATAAAGAAAATGTTGGAAGTATACATAATGTAATACTACTCAGCCATAAAGAGAAATGAAATTATAGCATTTGCCAGTAAACAGATGGAAATGGAGACTATCATGCTAAGTGAAATAAGCCAATCCCAAAAACCCAAAGGCCAAATGTTCTCTCTGATATGTGAATACTAATTCACAATAATGGGGGTGGGTAAGGAAGAATAGAAATATTTTGGATTAGACAAAGGAGAATGAAGGGAAGGGAGGGGTGATGGGAATAGGAAAGATAGTAGAATGAATTAGACGTCACTTTCCTATGTACATATATGAATACACAACTAATTTAATTATACATCATATACAACCAGAAGAATGTGATGTTATCCTCCATATATATGTATATATATATACATATATATACATATATAATATGTCAAATTACATTCTACTGTCATGTATAACTAGTAAGAATAAATAAAAACTAACATCAGAATAAATTAAGACCATGCAGGATATGAATGAGCAATTGAATAAAGAGAATTTATGAACAATAACTGAAAAGAAGTTTTGGAAATGAAAAGGCCAATAAACTATATTAAAAACTCAGTTGAGATCAGGTTCAGTGGTACCCATAGGTAATTCGAGCAACTTTGGAAGATGACGCAAAGGTGTCATAAGTTGAAAGCTGGCCTCAGCAACCTAATGAAACCCTAAGCAATGTAGCAAAGCCCTGGCTCAAAATAAAATATAAAAAAAGTAAAAAGAACCTGGGATGTGGCTTGGTAGTAATGGACATCTGGGTTCAATCTCCATTACCAAAAACAAACAAATGAACAAGCAAACAATTCAGTTAAAAGCCTCATTAATACATGAGATCAAACAGAAGGAGAATATTAGAGACTGGAGAGAAAACTGAAAAATTATCACATTCATAGGAAAATAAAGAAAGAATTATCAGAACTTACAGTATGTCTGGGATACTAATATGGATAAATGAAGAGAAAGAATTACGGACTGAAAGCATAGAAAGCATAGAAACCTATATATAGAAAGCACAGAAAATCTATGTAGTGTATAGAAGTAGAATATTTTCCAAAAATTAGGAAAATATAAACATCAGGTACAAGAAAATCTCAAATGAACATGAACAGAAAAAGAACTTCTCCATGGCATATTATAGTTAAACTGCCAAAAGGAGAGCAAATGAATATTTAAAAATCAAGACCGAAGTGTCAAGGCACATTTAAAGCCAACCCCATC
Organism: Xerus rutilus; assembly: GCA_028644305.1. Classification (NCBI taxonomy): domain Eukaryota; kingdom Metazoa; phylum Chordata; class Mammalia; order Rodentia; family Sciuridae; genus Xerus; species Xerus rutilus. The sequence goes on from CM053417.1 coordinate 59,087,643, forward strand.
AGAACAGTAGAAGGTTTCTCAGAAGACACTCTAAAGTACCAGAAAGCATAGGACTGTATATTTCAAGTCATGAAAGAAAATAACTGCCAGTGTGGATTGTTGCATCCACTAAAGCCATTCTTTAGAATCGATGAAGAAATAAAAATATTTCATGATAAGCATTAACTAAGTGAATCCATGGACACTAAATCGCCATTACAGTAGATACTTAAGGAAATACTACCCGAAGGAAATAGAAAAAAAGAAAAAAAAATCATGAAAGCATGAGGTGTAACAATTCTCACTAAAAAAGCAGATAAGCAAAATAAAATTACAAAAGATTCAAACATTAATACAGAAAACCATTAAGGATCTAAAATAAATAAAGGAGGAAAAAATGAACATATAGCCAGAGGTAAAACAACCAAATGACAGTAATATGTACATTGCAATAATAATCCTGAATGAAAATGTTCTCATTTCTCCAATTAAAGGATGAAGATTGGCTGATATGATTAAAAACCAAGACTCAATAATATTCTGTCTATAAGAAATCCATCTCACTAGCAAAGAACTATGGAGACTGAAAGTCAAGGATAAAGAATGATATTTCAGGGGCTGGGTTTGTGGCTCAGTACTAGAAGCCTAGTAAGTGTGAGGCACTGAGTTCAATCTGCAGTGCCATATAAAAATAAACAAATAAAACAAAGGTATTGTGTCCATCTACAGCTAAAAAATATTTTAAAAAGTGATATTTCAATTAAATGCAATGAGAATTCAAGTAGGAGTAGCTACACTCATATTACACAACAGAGATATTAAATCAAAACTTATTAGGGCTGGGATTGTAGCTCAGTGGTAGAGTGCTTGTCTCGCATGCATGAAGAACTGGGTTTGATCCTCTGCACCACATAAAAATAAATAAAATATATTGTGTCCATCTAAAACTAAAAAAAAATATTTTGAAAATTTATTAGAAGAGACAAAGAAAGTCACCACATATTGATAAAGGAGTCAATTAATTATAAAGATATAATGATTATAAATATATATGTATTGAATGTCTGGGCACCCAATTTTATCAAACAAACATGACTAGACATAAAAGGAGAAATAGGCCCCTAATATAATAATAGCAGATATTTGTAATTCCTCACACTCACCAAACAAAAAATCAACAAATGCAAGAGTAAAATTATAATACAGATCAAAAAAGACTTAATAGACATCAATAAGATATTCCAACTAACAGCAGCAAAATACACATTTTTTGCATTGCTACTTTTTTAAAAAAATAGATCACATGTTAAGTGAGAAAATACTCTTAAAATTTTCCCAAAAATGAAATAATATCTACTATCTTATTAGAACATGATGGAATAAAATACACATGGACAGCAGGACAAATTATAGAAACTAGAGAAACACATGAGGATAGAACACTATACATTGAATGAATAGTTGGCCATTACAGATATCAGGTATGACACTTAAAAATTTATAGACTCAAATGAAAAATAGAAACACAACATACCTGAAACTATAGGATATGACAAAAAGAGTTCTAAGAGAGGAGTTTATAGCCATGAGTGACTGCACTAAAAGAATAATGTTAATTAAGTAAACTAATGTGCAAATAGATGCCCTAAAACAGCAAAAACAAAATAAACCTCAAATCAGTGGAAGGAATGAAATAATGATACAGGCAAAAATAAACAAAATGCAGAGTAAAATAACAATGTAAAAGATCAATAAAACCCACAGTGGATGCTTTGAAAAGACAAATACAATTGTGAAACACTTTGCTCAACTAACCAAAAGAAAATGAAAGCCCAAATATGTAAAACTAGAGTGAGAAAGAGCACATTACAACAGATATCACTGTAATTCACAGGATCATTGGGGAATATTGTGAAAATAAATATGCCAATAAACTGGAAAATCTAAAAGAAATGACCGAATTTTTGGAAACATGTGACTTAGAAAAATTAAATGAAGAGAATATTAAGAACCAATTCATCAATAAAAAGTAATGAGATTGAAGCAATAATAAAAAGGCTCCCAACAAAGAAAAGCTAGGATTACATGGAATTATTATTAAATTTTATCATAAATTTAAAAAAGAAATAACCCCAATGATCCTCAAAATATTTCATAAGAAATATGGGGAGAGATCCGTAAAAAACACATTCTATAAAGCCAATATTACCCTGTTAACAAAACCTGACAGATACAAAAGTAAAAAAGAAAACATACTGTTCATTGAAAGTGCATATAAAGATGTTTAATATGAAGAATGTAATCTGCTTATAATTTTGTGCAAAGTTAGAAAAATTATGATTGTAACAATTTTTTTCTATTTGCCTCAACAAATGTTTTCAGTGAATAATGTGTACAGCTTCTGATAATTTGTTTTTTTCTGTTATGTTTGCCAACATGTATTAAAATGCA